>KB672913.1:433820-455373 GCA_000349145.1 Anopheles dirus | reverse complement strand
AAATAAATAAATAAATAAATAAATAAATAAATAAATAAATGCCAAGATATTCACCAAGATTGAAAGTGGCAAGGTGTGTTTCGAGAAATACAACCAGATTTGTATGACGACAAATTTTCGTCGATGTTTGACAGACTTGTCAGAGCAGAGCACCTCCATTTAGCGTCACATGTTTCTTGTTGTCGTTTATCTCATAATACTTATTCTAGAGCAGCCCCGTAGTAAGCTGTAACACGGAAGGCATGGTCTCGTAGATCTTTACTACAAAGAAGAGAAGACCATCCAAAGTGGGAAATGATTTGACATAAGAGAACTCATTAAACCGAGACCACAGGGAAAGCATCGGAGATAGGAACCGCTGCAACCACGTTTGATTCTAGATATGTTTTCCCAGAGTAACAGACAAAGATGCTCTGGGGGCTACAGGTCTCCAATCACTGTCAGTTCGTCTTAAAACAGCGCAATGTCTTTTCATAGCCGCCCTACTGAATAATGATATCGATGCATCCACTATACATGAATATTCTAAGATTAATGATTAATGATTCTCCGAAAATTCATGAAACTTATGAATTTCATGAACAAAAGATTCATGACTTTTTAAAGATCAATCGTTTGTCTACCGATTAGCAATTTTATTGTTTTTCATCATCAACATGCTGTTCTAATATTGCCTGTAATCATAGCTATTATCTTTTATCAGTTGACCAAAATAAATACATTGAGAAATGCAGGAATCTGTCTAGAATCATGAATATGTCGAGATTAATGAATATTTAAAGTTTTGTTAATATCAAAAGCTTTCTTTATCTCCATTTGAAAGATGCAGATTCATTCATCCAGTTGAAATGTTCGATCAGATTTGGAATCAGAATCTTAGATATGCAGCACTAATAACAAGTTGTAATTCAGAGTTTTCGTGCGTTTCGGTCCAATTTTGAAATTGTGAAAAATGCATGTGACATATCATACGGAATGAAATGTTGCTTTTTAGCACCGCTAGTCATATGAATTAACGTTTATTTGCAATTTGGTAGCGCATGGGCTGTTCAAAAACAGCACATAAAGAAATCCGGAGCACAGCGTGCCACAGAGATCTGTATTCTAGCACAATTCCATATACGTTCGCAACGGCAGCGGGATTTGAAGTTGCGGTATTTGTATCGCCGTGTCCTAACCGGCGAGGGATCCGTCGTGGCAGCTGAAAAGTTTGACTCCTTCTGGTAGGCAACGCGTGACGTAGGACGACTTTTACTTTTCTTCGCGTAGCCCAACACATGCACTGTTTTTGTGTTCGTTGAGAGATTCTGAGCTTTAACCCAATCGCCATACGATGATTTTTCCGTTAAGCCTGCTTTCCGTGTATTTTTCACAGTTTGCGGAAGTTTTCCTTCCCGCTTTTCGCTACCCACCGTGGATGTGTTGACGATGGATAGTTTGATGAATTTATTTTCAGCCATCTCTGCCTGAGGCGCCCCCTGGCGTTGTGATCTCGACGAATCGTGCACTGCCATTGAAGGCAGCTCATTGGACGTAGCGTTTTTCACACGCACTAGTGGCTTTATTTGCACCAGGCTGACATTCCGCGAACCGGGTGTTGGATGTGTTGAATTCTCAGAGCCGATGGTGACAATTTTAAACTGTCCCGTAATCTCGTCAAATAGACACAAAAGCTGAAACACCATGGACAGAATGCCAAAGCTAGAAAAAAAAAGTTCCATACATGCGATTATTATGTTGCGTTCAACATTTTCGTTCATTTGGTTAAGACTACTAATAAGTTCGAACCGAATGCTTTCCACCCAATGCTGAATACTCGGTGGATACTTTATTATTATTTTTATTTAATTAACCTCTGTCCAGCTGAGTAAATACGTGCCACCTCCAACTTTAATATTTGAGAAAATGCATTTCGTAGTTGCCAAGATGTCAATGTAAATCCAAGCGCTACTGCCTAGGTATTGGAGCATATAAAATAAAATACAAATAAAAAGTATTAGCAATACAAGTTGACCACCAATTGTGAGGAATGTTTACATAGCGTGTGTACATGTTTATGATATACGTAAATAAGCAGCTCCATTTGGACAGTTAATTATCATGTCACATATTGAAATTTCGGTCAAAAATATATGCGGTTCACGGTTTATGACGCACGTCATAATAGTGCAGTTTGCAAGTTGAAATTGCCGTAAACGTAGATCGCATTCTTCTTCAACGTCCATGGACTTCTACCAGGGTAACGCAATTATTTGTAATATGCGTAATAATCTCAGCGCGTATTTAACCTGTTCCTTAACTGCTTTTTAAATGTTAAGTCCAACGATCTTGATTGGCAACCGCAGCACATAAGTGAAGACAACATACTCTAGCTATTCAAAACGATATCTGCATTTGCCCGTGGCCATGACACTACCGGTCCCAGCCGCGGAAAGTTCTGTTTGCTGAGTGAGAATAGGCAGAAACTGAAAAGGAAGTCTTAACTTATCTTCACCGCCCGGAGGAGTAGAGAATGATATATAAGTATTCCAGGTAGAGAAAAGTTATGCGAATACTTATGGTAGTTCCCTTCCAAGGTGAATGACCAACCGGACCAATCTACAAGCCTGCTCACGCATGTTTCACAGTAATTACCTTCAGCGAGCGATACTTTGGTTGGGTGGATAGACTACGCAGTGTATCACGCAGAAATATAGTGATTGAAACTGAAATGAAATTCACGGCGGGATCGGAGCACGCTTACACGGTATAACTTACATTATTTCATTGCTAGTAGCAGTATCCATTGCGTTACGTTTTTGTACACAACATCAACCACAATGTATGGTGAATAGAAAGATTAATAGAACATTCCGATAGTAAACACACCGAACCAAAAGGCCCCCGAACCTGCTCGGTCAGCGACGCAATACTCACTTCTTGAATAACATTATGTATATTTTGCAAAGCTGGATGTGTGGATATTTCAAACGCTGCTGTCTGCACCTTGATACGACGAAGCCGATCGATGGCTTGAATGTAGATCACACAACGCAGCGCACTCCAGAGTGTTCCGGGTTTGGCATCATCACTATCAATTAACCGACGATCGTTTAGCACTGTATTCAACAATCCTCAAATAGGAGCACCTGGACCAACGCAGCACCGTCGCAGCACATGCTATCGTTGCGTTAAACAAACCACAAATGAAGTGAGCTCGGCGCAACTTTTTTTTGCTCAGCCCTGATTGCTACCACGTTTCTTTCTTCGCGGTGTTTCATTCTTTCCTTCGTGGGACCAACGTTTTGCGTGATTTTTTATGTTTTTCTGTCCACTTTGCTCGTCGTTTTTTTTTGTTTTCTGTGTCGATGATCTGCTTCATCTTCCATATCATCCATGGCTGGCTGGTCAAAAGCTCTGGACGCAGTAGATGAAAAGGGAGTTATTCTTCCCACTCTTTTCTGCGCATGGGAGCGTACTCATTTACTCTTATTTTAACGTTTTATTGTGCTCTCGCCCTCTCCACTGCCTTCACTTCACGTTCGTTTCAAGCGCATAGCATAACTTTTATGCTACCATAAAACACGTCAGATCTGGGAAATTAATGGAAATCAACAACAGCACGAAATCTTCTGATCGTTTAATCCGCCACATCACACGTTAGCTATACCGCAAAGGTAAACGAACACTTGACTCAAAGAAGAACACTCAAGTTAAGCAACCCGTTAGGATGTGTGTAGTAACGGATTTTCGATGGCACTATGGTGACAAAAATATTGTTTCGTCGCACTTACGCTATTATTGTATCAAAAGTATTGTAACTAAAGAAAAGTAATAGCTTTCAAAAATAGCTGAAAATTGCTCAAGAAGCCACCTATTACTTGGAGCAAATAAAAAGCGTTCTTACTTTGTACGAAAACTGAACAGAAAACATAATTTGTGTGTACTTGTGCCGGACCAATTTATCATCATTTCGGTTAGGTCACTGAATATCAAATAAAAACATGACATTGAGCAAACTTTTACAACTGGTGGAAAACCCATCAGTGTTTATGCCTTATGGTGGGAAACTATGCTGCGGTTCGTATTGTTTGTTTTGCGTTTTTTACCATTCTCATAGTTTACTAAGATAGTTAGCGGCAGCGTTCAACCAAAGAGATATGAGAATCAGCAGCACTCCGGCATTTAAGTTCAATGTTAAGGCAATACGGGCTTTGAATAGACAAACACGTCGAAGTTAAAGCATGGTAGAATGAGCTGTTAATTGGTTTGTTTTGTTGCGATTCTGGCTTGTAGGATATTTTTTGTTCACTAAGCCGACGGATTCGCACGCTGCTCGATATACGCAATGTATTAAGAAATGAGGATGTGTCTGTAAAATGAAAGAAATTTGGATGATGTTTTAAATTTGAGAAAACAAATCCTCGTTCAAAATGTTATTGATATATTAGTTTTCAAGGGCTGCCATGAACACTTTTACTGATTACAGGAATGTACACAGAGAATAGCTTTTATCAAATAAAAAAGGCTTATAATAGATACTAGAAACAAACACTTATTTCGGACAGTAATTTACCACGGTAATATGTTTGAGCAGATCGTTTATTGCTACGTTTGACAAAAAAACATCAGTCCATTCCAGTAATAGTGAAATTGGTCAGTTTTTGATTACGCAATATGGATCGTTATACTCAAGTGGATTCACATTCACTTCAGAACCAACCCTGGACTGCATTCTCCACAATTAACTGTGTGCAACATTGAAAAACCGAGTTACTGTTCATATTTGAAATTGGGTTCGGTCTTTTCGGCCGTACTGAGCGTTTTTAAATCGGATCGGATCACGTTACATAAATAACTCCGGACTGTAAACTGGTATCTGAACCAATTCTTATCCACATCCAATGTCCATACTGTTGTCCTTCCGGACGACGTTATCCTCATGCCTACCGATGTCGTTAACGTTTCTAAGAGTGACTGTCAGCGCCAGCGAATGAGGTAGTAGCATGTCAATTTTTAATATTCACATCTACTAAAGACAACCGTTCTGTGTTAAGTTTCGTGAAAAACTCTAAAGCATACCTGTGTCTTGTTATACAAGTTTACAAAATTAATTCTTACGTTTCTTCATATAGAATTTGAATGCTCGTGTGAAATGCTTGCGTTATTTTTTGTTGTTCGATTTTTTCTGTTAATATTAAGTTCAACTGAATAGTTCATTACAGCGATCTGTTGTCCAACGGACTGTTTACTGTAAATACGCAATAAGATGTCTGACTTCCAATTCCAGCATCACTTCAAGTTGAAATTTTGATAAGATTAGAGTATTTGCACATTGAGTAGCTGTAACATATAGTATAATACCGTTTTTATTGAATTCTGTGATTGTGAATTACAAAACTAAGCTACCCCAAACAGTTCCAATATATTATTCCAATATATTTCATAATTTCAAAACAAATCTGGAAAATATTTCCACAGCATTCATCTGCCCAGAGACCATCACATGCCGTATGCCGTATGGGGAACAGACTATACAAAGATCGCAGATGTTCATTCGGACATCTCGAAACATGACGCTTTTCTGATTTTTGTCTAAATATTCCGTTTGAAATATTGCTTTCGTAAAACTTTGTAGATATATTAATTTTGAAACGTTGCTATTTAAGATGAAGAAAAATGATTAAAAAATGTATTTTTCTATTTACTTTGAACATTGACAGAAAAAAACGAACACTATGCAAGGGGGTGAATATGAAACCAATTTTTTAAATAAATTGTCATTATTTCTGAGTCATGGTGTGGCAATGTTTGTTTTTATAATTAATTGTACTTTCATTGCCCTATTCAGGTTCAACAATTAGCTTTGAAGTCTCATACATGATTAGACATTTGTTGCAGAACCATCGTAGAAAGGAAGTACTTGTAGTTTCCTAGCACGTGCGAGTAGAGAGGCTTTCTAAATTGGCATTCCTGGAATTTAATTGAGCTGGTTTAATGTTAATTCCAACTACTGCAATAGATGTTGATATTTTTCAAATTCTGATAACATTAAAAAAACAAAAAAAGGTTCAATCTATTTAAACGATATTTCTGGTTTCGATATTTCGGTCTAAAACATACATGCAGTCAATTCACTTACAAAATGGAATAAAGTTTTTTTTCTCATTCATATATTCTAGAGCAATGTGTTTTAATGTAGGTATCAGAAGCACATGTTATTCTTAACGAGCTTTTGGATTAAAGATATTATTAGGTCCCAACCGAACCAACCGAAGATGTTTGCGTAAGAATAAGCACTAATAAAACTTCTTCACAGAAGCGAGCGCCGTTCAGATGTATTTTTCAAGTGCGAGCTATCAAGGAATGGTATTGGTCCCAAACAATATACTTATTATGTAATAAAAACTCACATGCCGAATTTTTCGATTAGTAAAAATACCTTTTTTGGAGCTAGTTGCTGGAGAAAGAGACTTGTTTTTTTTTAGCACGAGTAGAACCCAAATTAAACAAGTTGAATCAAGGGTCGCTGTACTATAAAACTTCAATTGCGCCTATTAGTGTGATAGAGATGCTAATAAAACAAACAAAAAATAATGTGTATATCTGGCAACGATCGTGTACGCTCACAAATTCGGTTTCATATTCACACGCCCCGGCTCTTCCTGCATTTGCGCCAAAGTGCTTCGTAATCAGCTGTCGCGTGGAAATATGGATGCGCGCAGCAGCGTTTGGCGTTCAGTTTGTAAGACGGTGGCGGTGGAATCGGACATCCAAAATCGCTGTTCGGAGGAGATAAACATCAGGTCCGTACGCCAAGCTGCTCTGAAAGTGTCAGTGTAACGTGGCTTTACTTATGGTAAATCGGTTTCCGATCGCACGTGAAGATTGTGCATAAAACCGGCGTGCGTTTGCGCAGGATTGGTGTGAGAGAACAGGGCGGATCAGGGCAAGAGTTTATAAACTGTTTGTTGACGACTACCTAAACAATAACACCTAGCTGCCATGCCGGCGTATCGTGTTACAACAACCTGGCCAATGTAACAGGTAGACGTGTTTCACCGCTCCAATCCGGTGGAGTTTTGCGCGGCGTGTACGGCCGGGTTCGATTATCAATTGCCGATGAAATGGTTCCCAAATATATTGCGTAATGCGGATGAAACCATCCGTCACTATTTGGGACCGGCGGCGGTGTACGCGGTTCGAACACGCATCGCGCCCATGTCTTATAAAACACATGCGGGAGAAGCTACTGTTGGTGTTAGTGCTAGCGAAGAGTGCAGTGGAAATCGTACGACATTCGAAGGGTTTCGCATCACACAGCGCAAAGAGATTTTTTCTCCGCCCCATGATTACACATCGCGCGCAGGGCCGGCGGCGCTTCAGCGCTACTGCCTCATTAATGCGACACGGGCCGGATCTAGCCGAACGGCTGAAGAAACCAGTTGACCCCAATTCTTAGCGGTTTCAATGTCGAAGGTGCACCATAATACTGTACGCTTTCGCTGCTGCATGGTACGCGTTTCGATGTGGTACGTGTAAACATGTGCTGCTATATGTGTGCCGTAGAGGACCTGCTACACTCTGTGCCGTGCATTCTTGCAAGAACTGCTGCGGGATCGCAGAATTTATTCGATATTTTGAATTGTATTCTCTCCATTTGTTGCCCTTAAACTCGCTGTCTCTGTGTGTGATGGTCGCACGGGATGACCTTCGAACAAGCGATTGTCAAACAAAAGTTGCTGTTTAAGATTTTACACCACTACCACCGCAGGATGGAGTTCAACGTCCACGTCGCGCAGTAACATACGAAACACACGCAAAATCACAACGGGTTTCTGAATCAAGGTGATTCGTGAAGCGTGCAGGCACACCATCCAGACGTAAACATGATGTTTTCCAAGCAAATCTATAACATGTGAAACAATGTTCACGCGTTTGTTGTTAACCAAATACGTACGTTTGAGTCGAACTTTTGAGTACAACTTATATCAAAATACTAGAGGAAATTTATCTACAATCTGGCAACTAAGCTGAGTCGTTGTTTTGTGATGATGCTCACGTTTCGTACGACGATACGTGCTCGCTGGGAAACGAAAACTTATCGAACCGATCGTAGAGAATGGCAATAAATTGCCGTTTCAACGGAGTCTGATGGAAAATAATAAAACGTCAATAAATTTCAAATCATAATCTGCATCATCGGGCAAATGAAGGTTATGTGTCTTAAATGATTGTACAGCAACAGACGAAGCATGGAGTGAAACACTATAGTGGTGGACACCACAGTAACACCAATCCACATTTTGAATGGAAAACGATGTCTATTAAATTGTTCAAATATACGACATAAATCTCCAGAAAGCAAAACGATGGTTTCGAACACATTAACCATTATTATGGTCTTGTACTTATTTCGAACGAAATTCTCGATGATTTCTAAAAGTCTATTTATTTGCTACGCTGGCACTATAGGTGGCATGGCAGCTGCACGTTCTTGCAGCTTAATTTCGTTTAATTCGACGCTATATGTGCGATAGGGCACCCCGTGTAAAGCTTCCACCGTACGCTGGTCTTATCAATTCGGCCGGCACTGTATATTCGAGCTCATAGATAGCGCCCATAGATGAGCATCAGCGCTCATGATGTAATGTGTGCCCTAGGTATTGATAACGATTGGTAACAGTAACAGTTTTCCCATTTTTCTATTCAAGTTTGCAGCCTAGTTTTCATCACTTAAATCAATGCTACTGTTGCCGGCTACTGACAACATCGTGCGGCGGGTTTAACCATAACTAATCTATTACGAACTGCTATTTTCAATGCATTGCTATGCTGGCTATTTATGAAAGTAATGGTTCGCAATCGTTATCGCCTATCGTAATCCCGTGCCGGTAGATGATACGGTGTGCAATTTGTTGTTGTTACTGACGGAAAGATTGCTCCCGGTATCTGAATTATTGTAAATGATGATTGTGTACGATGTGCGTGCAGTGTCTAAAACAAACTAAGCGGTGTGATAGTCTGGTATCATTTTATCACCATTTTTGTGGTCCCCGAAATCTGGCCAATATCATAGAGGATCGTGTAATATTTAATCATAGCTTTCGTGGAACATCCAGATTGTCAAATCAAACTAATCATTTAGTCTGAACTTCCAAAAAGAGAAATTTACAGATTCGAAATGGAAATATTTTCACAAAACCTATCCCATAAATCCATTCACTTAGGATATCCGTATGCCTGGAACCGCCGCTGACTCTATGCTTATATTACATATTTTATAAGTTGTTTTCGCGGAAAACTATCCAAGTGAGGCTTAGAACTTTTTTCGATTATGTTCAAATTTGTTAAAATCTCAATTTCGTCAAAATATTTTTTGTTACGCAAATCATAGCTTGCACTGATTGTAATGTCTGTCACTGTAGTGGGTTTGATTGTTGGAGCGTTCAACCTCCATCTCGTACTTTTACCCTCGTTGTCTGGTAGTAAAGTTTCTCATAACCAGACATCGAGTGTCTATTAGATGACTGTCATCAAAGTGCTCCAACCAATTTCCCCCCTTCCACATTTCTAAGCTGTTGTGGTCACGCCAGTTTTGCACGCTATTCTTTAACCCTCGAGACTAGGTCTACGACCTCCATGATGAAGTGCAATAAAAGTAGTTTAAAACATTGACTATATTCTACATCGAGTTTGTAGAAATCGCAGTACCGTTGCGACCAAAAAACATCGTCGTTATCATAAGATATCAATGCTCCGATATTTCCCAAAAGTCTTTTCTTAACACTTACGGTCAAATGAACCGAATACTCCTTTGGTGCAAATCATGGTGTCAATTGACACCATGATTTGCACGAAAGGAGTAACAAGTTGTATCTCAGAAATTTACGGATTTTAAAATTTTTAAAAATTCTTTAAAAAAACTTTCTGAAAATATAAGACTTTAGGCGAAAACCGTTTGTCAATATCTCTATCCGTTTTCGAGTTATAGAAGCTTAAAGTTGCAAAAGTGTCAATTGACACCAGATTTGTCCGTTAGTGTTAAATGGTTTCACATGCACTGTTCAAAGAACGAGGATCACGAGTGATCGAAGGTTCTCTCTTGTTGAGCGGGAGGCGGTACCATCAATAGTGTCGCTCTATTAGGTGTTATGTTATGATAAATGAGTTGTTCATCCTGTTATAATTATGTGTGTGCATCAAAACGTTATAGACCTATTACCGTGCCACTATTTATCAACAATTCGTTCGTGTAGTTGTGAGTTGCGAGCAGCACTTTGCTAAATACCTGTATGACCTAAAATCTGCAATTTTGACAATATTGTTAAAAGTTACATTAGAGCCATTACCGTGAGTAGGACCTAATGAATAAAAAGAAATATTTTATATAAACCAGTTAATTTAGCAATAGCTGAATGAATGCATAAATAATTCAAACAGTTTAGATTCTTTTATGTAATATTTTTGAAAGGCTAGTTATGCTTTTTCCCATAGAAACATGCAATAAATCCCTTGGTTGTACTGTAAAAACATTCGAATCAAATGTTCCAGTCCTTGCCTCCTTTCTTTCCGACCAGCTTCAATAGTATTCAATAAGGAAATTGTTATTAAAGCTGCAAACAGTGTTGATTATCTCGCATAGGTTATCAACAACATGAGTTTACAAACAAACACCATTTGCACTTTGGAATAGACTAGAGGATCGAGCTAATGCCTATTGCTTATTTGCAACACCAGACTAGTGACGATGCCTGGAAAACAATTTACGACCTTAGCCCACGGTTCTTATTAAAATGAGACCTCAAAATACATGTACCAGCACAGAAGTGCAGTATAGTTCAGAAGAAGAAAAAAACAATAACTCTCGGAAATACGGGGCATCATTATGTTCAGGGGGCTCTAATTATATTTTTGTTATATAAGTACCTCAAACATTGGAAGACGTTGGATATGAAGAAATAGAATAGTTGAAAAGAATTAAACTGGATAGCTGAAAAAAAAAGTTTGAGAATGTATTTAGTAACAAAAAAATGTTCAATAAGTAATAATGTTTGCCGGTACTTTATCATAAATACTACAGCCTACTTTAATGCATATATAGTTAATTTGAAAAACATAGGGTCTTCAATTTTCTTCATTAGCCTAGGAATGTTACATATTGCTTTCAAATTAATATCACATTTGCTTTTCGTATTATTATGCATACGTCAACGACGTATACGATGTTTAAACTTAAAAAATAGCACTAACAAACAAATCAGGTGTCAATTGCAGTTTTCAGAAATACTACCTGTTACTCTGGAGCACTGTCCTTTTATGCAGTACATAGAATTTCATGAGTTTCCATGTTTTTTTAATTTGTGCAGAAAGAGAGAGAGAGAGGAAACTGGAGGAGATAGGGTCACAACCTCTACGGATTCTAAAATTAAGATAGTTAATGTACAACTGGTGAAAATTTCAACCCTATCGGTCAACAAATGCCAAAAATAGTATTTTAGGTGTCAATTGACACCTCGATTTGCACGTTAGGAATACTCGATCCATTTGACCGTAAGTGTTAATTAAATGGCTATCGTTTTTTTGCGACAATGTTGCAATAAAAAATTGTCAATACGGCTACGTTAGTAATATATTATTAAATAAATAAATAAATGTTGTTGTCGTATTTATTCACTATGTTCAATTTGCACAGATTGTAATCATGTTGTATAGCAGCTTACCCAGAGTCATAGTATAACACATAAACAGTATGTTTAAACAAATATATTGGTGCATTTGGTATTATTTTGATATTGATACTCTAAATGAACATAATATTCTATGTGTTGAAGAATGTGGCATTTATATATGGCGCAAACATATGTGGGAAGAAATTATTGTATAATAAGTGTAGATGTTTAACGCCATAAAAAATATTTTAAAATTCATATTCAGCAGAACTAATTAAGTTTTAGAATCAATTTGAGCTGATTGTCTGTAGTGTTCTGTTCGTAATAGAATCGAAACGTGGATGCAGATCTTGTTTATGCAACCGCAATCTAAGGAGGCCATCCAAAGTGTGCAATCAACAGAATAAGCAGAAAACAATAACAAGCGCTATACCAAAAAGTTCGTGATGCAAAAGTCTTTATAAAGTGTTCCGTTGCAAACCTAGGTGCTTTACGATCGGTGTACTAATTTTAGATTTGTTTATTTATCTATTTTCTTTGCAGCAATAAAAACTACATAAACTCGTTGAAACCACCGTCAACTTTGGAACACGGTTCACTGTGACTATATACAAAATGCAGCTGTTCAGTGCGCAACTAGCAGTTGCCGGCTTACGCAGGACGAACCTAGCGCGTCTATGCTCCATTCGCAAAAATGGCTACGCCAGCCAAGTCGAATACAAACCCATACGATCTGTGCTGGTTGCAAATCGAGGTGAAATCGCCATCCGTGTCTTCCGAGCCTGTAACGAACTGGGAATTCGTTCGGTTGCCGTTTACTCCGAGCAGGACAAAATGCATATGCACCGTCAGAAGGCGGATGAATCATACATGGTAGGAAAAGGGCTGGCCCCGGTAGAAGCTTACTTAAACATTCCGGAAATCATTCGTGTGTGTAAAGAGAACGATGTCGATGCTGTACACCCCGGGTAAATAGTCAGCGTATGTCATCGCCTTCCGAAACATTCACTCATTCACCGTGGCCGCACTTTCTTATTTCAGATACGGATTTCTATCCGAACGATCGGACTTTGCCCAGGCAGTCATCGATGCGGGACTGCGCTTCATAGGCCCGTCGCCAAAAGTTGTGCAGCAGATGGGCGACAAGGTCGCCGCACGTAAGGCTGCCATCGAAGCCGGAGTTCCCATCGTGCCCGGTACAGATGGACCGGTGACCACCAAAGAGGAGGCGGTGGAGTTTTGCCGAAAGCATGGTCTTCCTGTAATATTCAAGGCTGCGTACGGTGGAGGAGGCCGTGGCATGCGAGTCGTGCGTAAAATGGATGAAGTGGAAGACAACTTTCTGCGCGCCAGTTCCGAAGCGAAAGCAGCGTTCGGCAATGGTGCCATGTTCATCGAGAAGTTCATCGAGCGTCCACGCCACATCGAAGTGCAGCTGCTCGGTGACAAAGCGGGAAACGTTGTCCACCTGTACGAGCGTGACTGTTCCGTGCAGCGGAGACATCAGAAGGTGGTGGAAATCGCCCCGGCCCCTCGCTTGCCCATTGAAGTGCGGGACAAAATGACGGAGTACGCGGTCCGGTTGGCACGCCACGTCGGCTATGAGAACGCTGGTACGGTCGAGTTCTTGTGTGACGATTCCGGCAACTTCTACTTCATCGAGGTGAACGCACGACTGCAGGTGGAGCACACGGTTACGGAGGAAATCACCGGTATCGATCTGGTGCAGTCCCAGATACGTGTGGCCGAGGGTATGACCCTGCCGGAACTGGGCTACACACAGGAAAACATCAAGCCCCAAGGATACGCCATACAGTGCCGCGTCACGACCGAAGATCCTGCCAATGACTTCCAGCCAAACACGGGCCGGCTCGAGGTGTTCCGTTCCGGCGAAGGTATGGGCATTCGGCTGGACAGTGCATCGGCGTACGCGGGCGCCATCATCTCGCCGTACTACGATTCACTGTTGGTCAAAGTGATTTCGCATGCGTCCGATCTGCAATCGTCCGCGGCGAAGATGAACCGTGCCTTGCGAGAGTTCCGCATCCGTGGCGTTAAAACCAACATTCCATTCCTGCTCAACGTGCTGGAAAACCAAAAGTTCCTCAACGGCGTGCTCGACACGTACTTCATCGACGAACATCCGCAACTGTTCCGGTTTGCCAAATCGAAGAACCGCGCCCAGAAGCTGCTCAACTATCTCGGAGAAGTTTTGGTGAATGGTCCGACCACGCCGCTAGCGACGAAACTTAAGCCCGCCGAAGTGCAGCCTCACGTACCGCAGCTGCCGTTGGGTAAGTTCTTGCCGTTCTCCCTCTCCCTGGAGCGCGTTCGATAACACTTTATTTTCGTTGTGTTTACTTGTTTTACGTGTTTGTTTTTATGTGTTGTTGAGTTGCTATCAGCGAGTGAACTATATATTTTTCTCCTAATTGCTTTAACGGATTATTTTTATATTTTCTTCTTTTTTGTTATCGTTCTTTAATTGTGTGCTGTGTTTTTTTCTGTACTCATTAACGATTACGATTGTACAATGATCGGCTTTCTCAACATTCGGGTTGACAACAACTATGACGACGACAACAATTATGACGACGGTCGGTGTGCTGCTTTTATACCCAATATTAAACCAATCTGTTCTACTAATTCGAACATCACGTGCCTAAACTTGACAACAACCACTCAAACCCGAACGCACTACGGTGGTGATGAAAATATGCACCATATAGATCTATCGCCGGAGGCTCTGGCCGAAGAGGAAGAGGGTACAAGAAAAGGTACATTGTCTCACTCTCTATCCCTGTATCTCGCTTCCTAAGATATTAAGAGACACTTGATACGACACTAATTGCCTGTTAATATGACCATACACTTTCCAGACCGGCAACTCTTCCAAAACGTAAGAGTGCGTTAATATTTCGGATACACAAACCACTCCTGCATCTTACATACAGACCATTTCAAACACATACACAGATTTTGCTATCGAACAATGGTATTTATTTGTTGATCTAGTATTATGGTTTTGAAGTAAAACTGTTTTTTTCCAAACATTTGTTGTATTTTAAACTTTCGTTTGCTAACTATTGTTATTCATTGAGAAGCTGTTGTGTAACTTACATTATTATTGTTGACGATGTTGTTTAAATTGTATATTATCATCTAGATAAACAATGGAGAGTGTGTTGTAATTCAAATTTAAAACTTTCACTTTTGCACACGCCATAACACTTATGTGAAACATAAACAAATTACCAAATTGTATTATTTGTAACACGACACGATCATGCTTTCATATATAGCCACGATTGTAGTGACAGGGGTATTCACATTTTGGCCGGAATCGATTCCGGGCGACTCAAAAATATTCGGAATTGACTCCGGAGTAATGTTCGGAATCGTTTCCGTTATTAGGTTCGGAATCGCTACCGGAGCAAGGTTTGGAATCGGAATTGGTTTCCGAACCTCGAGCCTAGCACCGGAATTGATTCCAACAACGGAATCGAAATCGAAAAGGTTCGATTCCGAGCACTTACCACCACAAGATTGTACATCTCACATTCAAATTACACTTCCAACACTAATCTGTTAACCACTGTACACCGCACTGCACCGCATGTACAACATTCGCTTTACTCTATTTCCACCTCGAACACGAACGTCCCCGAGCGCAGGAGCAATTATTAATTACGTACCCACAGTTACAGAGCCACCGCGTGGTTTCAAGCAAATTCTGCAGGAGCAGGGCCCAGAGGGCTTCGCCAAAGCCGTAAGGCAGCAGAAGAATCTGCTGCTCATGGACACGACGTTCCGTGACGCGCATCAGTCGCTGCTGGCCACCCGGGTCCGTACGCATGATCTACTCAAAATTTCCCCCTTCGTGGCACACAAATTCAACAACCTGTACTCGCTGGAGAACTGGGGTGGCGCCACGTTCGACGTAGCCCTACGCTTCCTGCACGAATGTCCGTGGGAGCGGCTGGAGGAGATGCGCAAGCAGATCCCCAACATCCCGTTCCAGATGCTGTTGCGCGGTGCGAACGCCGTCGGATACACGAACTATCCGGACAATGTGGTGTACAAGTTCTGTGACCTGTCGGTGAGTACTGCACCGCAACGAGCGCAACCACCATTGCTCGACTGTCCTAATCCCACTCTGTTCCCTTCCATAGGTGCAATGTGGAATGGACATTTTCCGAGTGTTCGACTCGTTGAACTATTTGCCGAATCTGATCCTTGGTATGGAGGCAGCCGGCAATGCGGGCGGCGTGGTGGAAGCTGCCATCTCGTACACCGGAGATGTGAGCGATCCGAAGAAATCTAAGTATGACCTGAAATACTACACGAACCTGGCGGATGAGTTAGTGAAAGCTGGAACACACGTGCTTTGCATCAAGGACATGGCTGGCCTACTAAAGCCGCAGGCAGCACGGTAAGATAAAATGCCAATGGTGAGTTCTGGCTTGCAACTCATGATAACGTTTTGCATGTTTCGCTTTTCCGGTCAGATTGCTCATTTCCGCTATTCGAGAGAGACACCCGGACGTGCCGATACACATCCACACGCACGATACCTCCGGCGCCGGTGTGGCCTCTATGCTGGCCTGCGCTGAAGCCGGTGCGGATGTGGTCGATGTCGCGGTCGATTCTATGTCGGGAATGACGTCGCAGCCCAGTATGGGAGCGGTCGTCGCATCGCTGCAGGGCACCAACCTCGACACCGGACTGGGACTGCCGGACATCAGCGAGTACTCGGCCTACTGGGAGCAAACACGCACGCTTTACGCACCCTTCGAATGCACGACGACGATGAAGTCTGGCAACGCCGATGTGTACATGAACGAGATACCCGGTGGACAGTACACGAACCTGCAGTTCCAGGCGTACTCGCTCGGGTTGGGCGATTTCTTCGAGGACGTGAAGAAAGCTTACCGTGAGGCCAACCTACTGCTGGGCGACATTATTAAGGTGACACCCTCGTCGAAGGTCGTCGGCGATTTGGCCCAGTTTATGGTGCAAAACCATCTGACGGCCGACCAGGTGTTGGAACGGGCCGAGGAACTTTCCTTCCCCAAATCGGTGGTGGAGTTCCTGCAGGGCGCCATCGGTACACCGCACGGGGGTTTCCCCGAGCCGCTCCGGTCGCGTGTGCTTAAGGACATGCCGCGCATAGAGGGCCGCCCCGGTGCCCAGCTGGCGCCGCTCGATTTTGATGCGCTCAAAAAGTCCCTTCAGGAATCTCATCCGGATGTGCGGGACCGCGACGTTATGTCGGCGGCCCTGTACCCGCAAGTCACGAACGACTTCCTCAACTTCCGTGACACGTTCGGACCGGTGGATAAACTCGATACCCGCGTGTTCCTCACCGGCCCGAAGGTGGGCGAAGAGTTCGAGGTGACCATCGAGAAGGGCAAGACGCTCGGCTTCAAGACACTCGCCATGGCCGAAGATCTGACCGCCAACGGTGAGCGCGAGGTGTTCTTCGAACTCAACGGTCAGCTGCGCTCGGTGCTGATCCGGGACAAGGAAGCGGTTAAGGAGCTGCACATCCATCCCAAGGCAACCAAGGGCAACAAGAATGAAGTCGGCGCTCCGATGCCCGGTTCTGTCATTGGTACGTATCGCACCAGCGACTAAACAAAGGCACATTGAAAGCTGTTCTTATACTCTTTCCGTCTCCCATTCTTCAATTCACAGAAATTAAGGTGAAGGTCGGCGATCATGTTGAGAAGGGACAGCCGCTGGTGGTGCTGTCGGCGATGAAGATGGAAATGGTGGTCCAGTCGCCCCGTGCCGGTGTTGTGAAAACACTTGAGATCAATAACGGTATGAAGCTGGAGGGAGAGGATTTGCTTCTCACTCTCGAGTAAGCACGAAAACAACAGCAGCATACAATGCCTTAAAAACGCTACTTACGTCCGTACTTAGTAATGTACTGAGGACGACGCTACGAATGCTCCAAGTAAAACTTACGAGCAAAATACCTTAACGAACCTATTTAAAAAAAATGCATGTGTTCAGTGTGTTCAGCGTCCACCATATATTCTACCGCAGGATTCCGGGACACCCGGTATCGGCCTATAAAATCATGCTTAAATGATCGATTTTCGATTTCATTGCTATAACGCAACAATCTTTGCGCCGTACTCTGTGAGAACGGCGATAATTCGGTACAAGATTAGACAAAAAAAACAGCGAGCAAAGCTCGATTAGCCGTCATCCATGGTTTGAATGAACACTACCTGTAGCATCACAATGGCAGTCGTTGCAATATTCTGTTTTATATCCCTGTTAAGTTTACCTATCTTTTTGCTTTTGGTTTAGTATCAACGGATTACAATCTGTGTTTTGTTGTTTGTAACGTGCTTTTGTTTTTGTTTAATAAAACCAACTATTTTCAAAGGAACTGGCTTGTTTTCGTAATTCGGGTGTATCAGTCACACTCGAGCGGAAAGAACAAATGAGAAAAATGAAGTACACATTCGCTTATTGTATCTGAAATACGCTGATTTGTTCTAACAAACAAACAAAAGAAACCTTTACAGCAGCAGCTAAACCAATGCATATAATGTGAGGAAACACGTTCCGTAGGCATCCATGCAAGTCCGAGAACGTCTCCAGCACTTCCTGTATGTAGGTATATAAAACGTTTATCATAGACAACATTTCCTTGGACAACCAACATTGAACGATAGCATCAACCATATTAGCTGATAATTGATAGTGCACATCATATCTCAACGATCGAGTTTCTTCATAGAACATTGTACATTGGGCATCACATGACTCCCTCACAGCAGACACTGGCCGATGACAACTCATATAATGGGATTATATGCCTTCCTGGCATCCGTCCGCACTCACACCCTCCCGGGAGCATTCGGCTAGTAAGCTTCGCGTACGCGCGGAGAAAAATCAAAAACACCCGTCTAGCTAAGTCACATGAACCGATTTTCCTTTTCGCCATCGTGTACAATGAGTGTATTCTACTGTTCGTTGGCGCAGATAACATCGGACCTGGGTGGTGAGATTGCTCGCACAACAACTTTTTCCACTTGCTCTTGCCGTCTCAGACGGTTGAGTCCCATTGTCGATCCAATCGATTGGAGGCGTACATTGCTGTAGACAGCATATAAGAATGTTCCCGCGAGTGGTTCACCATTTTCGTTCGGTAAACCCACTGTCTCGTCCATTCCTCCGTGATACGCCGGTGTAGGTCTTATTATCCAAAGGCTCCTAGCGCAGGATGGTTCAGGAGCGCACGGCACGATGGCACACCGCGTTAAAATCACCGAAGCGACAGCAGTGGTCTCAGTTAGCCGTGCTCCTAGTGATACTGTGCATTTGTGATTCCACGGTCGACAAAGTAAGATGCTCCGAGGTACGATCAACCATACCTGGGCGTTACGCACACTGAAAACACGGCCCACTGCGCATATGAGATAGTTCTATCAACATTTTAAAGAACAGCTTACTGCCATTCCTATCCCCAGGCACCAGGCTCTCTCGCTGACGCGTGATATGCTGGCAAAGATCGTCAATGGGCAAACGGCGCAGGCGAAACAGTTTCCATGGCAAGCTTCGATCCGGGCAGCTCTTGGGCGTTCTGTGACAGTGTGCGGCGGTTCGTTGATAGATGCACAGTGGGTTCTTACGGCGGCCCACTGTGCCAACGACTACAATGTCTTCCAAATAGGGCTCGGATCGGTCCACCTCAACATGGCCCGCCTGACAATGTCCACGGTCAGCAAGTTCGTGCATCCTGAGTTCGACCCGTGGAAGCTGACGAACGACGTGGCCCTGATACGGTTACCTTCGCCGGTGCCGTTCAGCGTGGAGATCCATCCGATCAGGCTGCCGATCAATCTATCTCCCAGGGATCCGTACGTCGGCCGCCAGGTTACGGTGTCGGGATTTGGGCGGACATCCGATGGTACGATGTCATTTTTTATCCTGCTAGTGATGCTACTGTTTCGACCACTAAAAACCAGTACCCCTTACTTCCAGCCGTTCAATCAATATCGACCGTACTAAAGTTCGAGCGTATGCGTATCATCTCGAACGCTGAGTGTACTACCGTCTACGGTGCGTCCATAATACGCAACACCACCCTCTGCGCGGTCGGTTGGGAGCGATCGAACCAAAACGTCTGCCAGGGCGATTCGGGTGGTCCGATGGTGATGCAACAGGAGGACAACAGCTGGATCCAGATCGGTATCGTTTCGTTCGTGTCCAGTCGGGGATGCAGCACTGGCGATCCCTCCGGGTACATTCGTACGGCCAACTATCTCAGCTGGATAGCTAAAACCACCGGTCTTCGGACGTTTGCCTCGGTCGTGAGCTAGTAGCGGCTCAACTGTTCGATCAACTACAGCCACCTTTTCAACAACACCACCGATTCCTAGAATAACGCAAAGGACCCTTGCAACGCTACCCTGCAGTTGGAGAGCTGCCCTTAGTACGTTCGGCGCTTGAAAGAAAACGCAAATTTAATTACCGACCCGGAATTCACCACGCCACCTTGCTGAATATATGGAAAAGATCGATCGTTGCAATATTTAATCATGTTATTGTGTGGAATGTAACAAAAATAAACAACCATCAAAATTTACTAAGATTGCTTACTAACAAATAACTTAGATATATTTTAGTGGTATAGCTATCTGTAATTAATCTGTTCTACCCATTTGTTTAAGATTAGCCCACGAAATTTTAACGAATCTTTTTTTGTGTTCCTTTGAGGATTGAGCATTGTGGACATTGTTGCCCAAGTTCTCGCCTATATGCGCTGTTTTATTATCTATTAGCATGGCTGAAGATACGTGTCAAATTGTTAGTTCATTGTTAGTACAGATGAATAGGTTCTGTGCCAAATACCTGTCAAAATAGAACAGGTGTACACGAATGCTTTCGACCTCATCCCAGGTTAAGTTAGATGGGAAGACCAGTTACCTGCCACCAAGGGTATGCGTTAAGGGGACGAGTAACCTTTTGCTAGAGAGTGCTATCCGCGACTCGGGGATGGAAACTTCGGCCACCATCTTCGATAAATCAAGCCAGATGTAAGAATACGCCGATGACATAAACATTGTTGGTTTTTGGCTCTTCTAGGCTATGGATGCATATCAAAGGATTGGCCAGACGGCAGAAAATTTCCATCACCAGGTGAACGACTTAAACTCCAAGTTGCTGGTCTACTGTTAGCGGCCATACTAACATATGCTAATAATCTACCAGGGGTTGAGCACAGATATGTGCTCGCACCAGCAAAGTCATCTTATGTCAAAAATCGGCGATAAAAACATTGATGTTGAAGTACGAACAAGGATGTTGACAACCGAATGGTAATATTATAACCTGAAGAAAAACAAAATCTACTATGCGAACCTGTAGCGACGGACAAAGCTGGAACTAACTAGAACGTTTTTAGTCCCAACATTCAAGAACGCCTCAGAGACATGGACCCTGTCCAAATAACCGTTACAAAAATATGCGCTATGCTCTAATAACATGCACGATGATCGCACAATTGTTCAGTGCATTAGACTCGGAAGGTTCCGGGTGGGCTGGTCATGTCAGAAGAATGGCACCGGACGACGATTTCTTTCAGGCCGTCCACATGAACAAAGGGCACTCGGTAAGCGCATACTGAGAACCTCAGATGGCGATGAACCTTCCACCTAAGCGGCAGAGCTCAACGATTGATGATTACAAGTCGATCTTTTACTGGAACAAGGGCAGTCAACTGCCAAACACTGGCTAAAAAGCTATAAGACCTGCCGGTTTTCAATATAAGCTTGATAGGAAAAGTTCTGTAGACAGTGTTGTAAAAATGCAGCACTGGTAAGGGTACGGATCCGACGCCTCTCGAAGGATACTTAGGCTCTCCGTACCCTACTCCT
>KB672913.1:414459-428499 GCA_000349145.1 Anopheles dirus | reverse complement strand
CCGCGGATGAAGGACTGCAGCCATGGACCGAGTATCCTGGACTATTGGTGACCAGGCCATGTCAGCACGACGTGCTCAACCGTGAGCGGGTCATAAAAGAAGAAGAAGAAGTTGATAGGAATATCACAGCTGAATTGACTATCAACATTAAAGATGAATTAAATGGAAGAAAATATCAAATTTCCATTCAAACAGCGACAGGACGGTTGAAAATCATGTCGAAAATGTAGTTCTGTAGCAAACAAAAGCTACCAAGCTGTGGGATCGATTTGGAACCGGTCGTAATGAATTTCTACAGTCTACCAAAGTAATGTATTCAGTTTTCAATTGTGCAAGCAATTTTAACGAATCAATAAGACAGCAAACAACGTTGGCCGCCAGGAAAGGAGAATTATTTTCATCAAAATTTCCTCAGTTTATGGAGATTTATGGCACTTGGTCGAGGAGATTTTGTACCATCCACCGTATAATCGTGTTCATGTGTCAACTGTCTTCAATTTGTTTCTGGCACTACACAACCGATCTAATAGCATAAAACAAAAAAAAATCAACAAACCCAGTGAATAAGCTAGTGAATATGGCCACACTATAGAACTATAAGATTTAGAGAATAATAGCTGAATACTTTTGTACGCATCATAAGTCAAATTACATGTATTACGTATAATATCAAACTACTACATGCGCCACTAAAGAGACGTCAGGTGTTAGAGACACGGCCTCCAAGACATAGGAGCACAGGTAAAATACAGTGTAGCACGAAAAAAGAGCTCAGGTAGGCTACCCACCATACGTGGGAACACGAGCTAAGCGCAATCATACACAGAAGTGAGCCCGTGGGACAACCAAAATGCTGACTATGTATCTAGCGGGGAACGCTTGAGAAAAAAAATAATAAAGTAGAATTAAGTGCTGACCTCGACAGAAATATATGTAAAAAATAGCGAACCGCGAGCAATAAAGTTAGCATTGAAATACGAAACTCGAAGAATAACGTATTTGTTTTGTTCACAGCTAAGTCAAACGGTAAGCTTCCGATCTTAGCCATTCCCAACGAGCATGGACCCTCCAGGAGAGCGTGACCGAATAATACCGACTGACGATTAGTCATCTACGGTATTAGGATTATTCAGCACAGCCCCCAATCGTTACGTGTGGGATCCCCAGAGCGACGATTGCTTAAAATAATCAATCAAAAGTCAATCCGTACCAAATCATCCAATCCGTGTCAGCACAATCCCAACAACAACTAAGCGGCCAATCAATCACTTCACATGAAGTGGATTTTGGGTCACACCTTAACTATTGCCAATACCCAACGGATGTTGTTACCTCCAGACAGCCGTGCAAATATTGCTCATGATGACACTAATTAGCAAAAAAATATAACAACAGCTTGTTCCTGTGCGTGTAAGCGTAAACTTCAATGTAAGTGTTCATTATCCAATGTAAAAACAAACATTAAAAGTATGCACAATTCCAAAAGTAAACACTGGTGCAGAATAGAACGCGTTGAACAGAAAAGAAGCTAAACGAAAATCTCCTGTTCCAGCTTGTTTTGTATGATTGTTGAATGAAACTTAGAATGAGAATGAAAATGCATTTAGCTTAACTGTGAGATGCATTCACTGGACAACTTCACAATAAAACACCATCCAGCGCCAGGTGTCTTGCTACTTGGTGATTGATCTCTTATCGACGTCCTATACATTCGACAGCGACAATATCGAATCTTAGACATTTCGGGGCGGAAACATGATTGATAAAAGCCACAGGTCGTTATAGGTATTCTTACCAAAGCACTTATCGCACGAGAGGTCCATGCCGAACGACAGCGAAACGCCATCAGGTTGCGTTGTATATAAGGCACTGTTTCCCGATTGACCTCCAAACAGAGTGTGTCTAGTGCTTGGAGCCTTTAAACCGTTTCGAACGTTCCCATCGCTTAAATCGGGTTTGCAACAGTTTAAGGCCGCGTTCATTATGAAAGCATACGTTGGATTACTTCTTGCGGTAACCTTATGTTGCGCATCCTCTTTGGAAGTGAGTATACGTGCAACGCGTGTGTGTTATTTCCAATTATCCTTCTAAAAAATTAAAACGTCCTGTCGTGTCCAGATTCCATCGAATCGCAATCCCCGTATTATCAATGGAATCAATGCTGCCAACACACCTTACAATGTGTACGTGCTGTACCTGAACTCAGCCAACTCTGGTTTCTTCGGTGGTGGCTCTCTGATCTCGGATCGCCATGTGCTGACAGCAGCACAGAATATTGCCAGTTTCGTACGCTGGGAAATCGGACTAGGAAGCACCGTGTTCGGGCAACTGAGCCAGCAGGTGTCCACGCAGGCTATTGCGCATCCGAGCTTCAACATGGCCAACCGTGCCAATGATATTGGATTCATCGTCCTCCCCCAACCGGTCGTCTTCACGGCTCTGGTTAATCCAATCCAACTGCCAGTTCTTGGACGCGGTCTGCCGTATGAGAACGAGGAAGGTATGGTTGTTGGATTCGGATTCAATGCCCTGGGAGGTACGTATGGAATGATATTCTGCTCATTTTAGTTTGCAAATATTAACTACACAACTTTTGTGTTTTTTGTTACCAGGACAAACTCGGTCCGATTTCCTTAAAGTCGGCTACCAGCGCGTGATCAGTGATTCGCGCTGCGTTGGATTTTATCAAATCACGCTTCCAAACCATTTCTGCGCCGAAGATGGCCTGCAGCGTTCCAACGTATGCAACGGAGATCTTGGAGCAGGATTCGTGGTTTCCGAACGTCGTACTGACACACTGGTCGGTGTGGCCTCTCTCATCACTGCTTCCTGTGACGCCACCACACCAACGGGATACACGCGCGTATCGCAGTACCGTCAGTGGATCCGTGATAATACTGGAGTTTAAGAACAAGGTCGCTAATTATGTTTTTGTCGCACAAAACATTTCTTCGGCCATTACGCTTAATAAACAAAACAAAATCCAGTCATAGAAAGCAAAAACCACCTTTTCTCATAAAGAAACTAAGTTCATTGTGGAAACCATTATAAAAGTGTCTAAAAATACTTCTTTAGCACACGTTACGACCATTCTTAGCGTGCTGCAACAAATCCCTCCACTCGTTGATCCCGGAAGTTCTGGTGAAACTACTTCTACTTCTTCTCTGTCATGTGGACGTCCTAAAAGAAGATGGCTATCGATAAAAACATGAAGGTATGAGAGCTGGTGAACCGTTAACTTCTTAAGACCCTGCTGCATGCTGTCGATCTGGTAGCTGCCAACAATATCATATGCGTATGGGCCAAGTCAATCGTGTTGTAATGTATAATGGAGAGAATTTTGTAGACTATATTCAACACCGTGTGTTTGCTGCAAGCAAACCTATCTCCAACCTATGTTTTCTAACTCGGTTATTCAAGTCTTGGCCTGCTGCAGCAAATACCGAAATCAACCACGTTGGGGCAACTACGTCAAGCAATCGTTCATACCAAACCGGTTTGGCAAACGATTCGACGCCTTCTATACATCATATTCCGGGCCTACCACGCATCTTCTCTTCATGTGGACGACCTAGAAGGACTTCTCTAACCTACAGCTGGTACAAAAATATTCGTGGGATAAACTGCGAAGAATCCTGGGAATATTAGCAAAATAATATACTGTTGAAATGTCAGGATCAGGAGGAATTATGGACCAAGTACTATTAAACATCGAAATTTTCACCGGAAACAGCCGGATGTAATGAACCATAGACGACCGTGCACAATTGTGAACATTATCGGGATCTTCTGCACCGAACTACTACCACATAGCAATATGAGGGTTGGAAAATTTTGTATTAAAGTGATCTGGAAACACGATTCTGAACTTAATACACATATAGCCAAGAGCGATATGTAATAAAACATTTATATAGTTCACATGCAAAGATTCATCTTCACAGTAGCGATATGTGAATAACCGTAAAATTGAAAAAGTTCTCAATGTTGACAAAAACCATTTTGCATAGAAAGTATCTTTCAATTACACATAATTAAACCTTATCGAGTTCAAATTTTATTTCTATACATTACAGTACTAATTCTGCTTCAAAATGCTGTTGTATCGACGTAAAACAATTCTATAAACAGAACCAAGCGAATGTTGTGGCCTCACACCATCCGATCAAGTTCTTATGCTCTGGTAAGGATAAAAAATAGTTTTTTTTATGTAATCGAAAGCATGGGTACGCTTTCGAAACGCTCAACGGATTCCTGTTCTTTTACTGCAATCCTGTGATCGTGTTTACCCTATCGAGTGCAAGGTTCACACACACCCTGCAAATCATTTCTATGGAATCTAAGATACCTTATCTGAACACTGAGTTTCTTGTTTCGCATCAGAATGATCAGAAACAAAACCTCTTTGATCATTCAAAAAAAAATTGTTAGTATATCAAATGAAACGAATGGTACACCCGAGCATACCATATAGGAGCATGTCGTACCCTCATTGCTGTCGGTACCTCGTGGAGCATAGACTTTTGCTTCATTCCGCAACATCGCCCTCGGAGATGCTCTTGTCCTTCTTTTTCTTCTTCTTTTTGTCCTTCTTCGATTCATCTTCACCTTCCGCTTGATCCATCGCCTCCCCACTCTCACCTTCGCCTTCCGCCGCCTCGCCGTCCTTCTGTTGCTTCTTCTTTTTCTTCTTTTTCTGTTCCTCACCCGCAACGGCCGATAGGTTGGCGGCGCTGGTATCGCCGACGCTTAGTTTGCGTTTACCGCCACTAACGTCATCGCCGGCAGCAGCTCCATTTCCGTTCGCTTGCACTCGATTAAAGTCGGTGTAGCTGTTGAGCCAATCCTTTGGGGTATTTTCGTTCGGCTTACCGTACTTGTCCAATTTGCCCGAGGCGATCAGTTGCTTCTTCATCGAAGCCTTCGGTCCGAGGCCCCACTTGCGCGGGTAAGTGTCGCGCTCCATTATGACGCGTTTGATCTTCGCAACGACTCCATGATCGCAACCGGCCATCGTGGCCGTCGTCATCAGAGCAATTCCCAGTGCGATCGCTTCACCCTTCGTGGTCACGATCACGATCTCTTGATCGAGCTCGATTCCATCCTCGTACCGCAGTACGCCGGGCAGCAGAATTTTTGCCCCGTAGCACACCGCATTCACCGAACTGTCTTTCATGATGATACGTTTGTGGCCAACGAGCAACCCCTCCAGTGGCTTTATCACGCGACGCAGCATAGACTCTTCCTTGTGGTTTTCGTACAGATACTGCGCGTCGAGCACATCGTGCATCGTCACCATACCGTCCTTTTCCGATTGGATGCCGGACCGGACACGGCGAAGCTCGAGCATTTGCCCACCGACGCCCAGCACCAGCCCCAGGTGGACGCACATCGTCCGGATGTACGAACCGGCCTCACAACTTACCCAAAATACGCCCATATTGCGTTGGTCGTTGTAATCCAGCAGCTTCGAATCGTACACAGTCCGCACACGTAGCTGCCGCTTGACAGCAGAAATCAGAGGCGGCCGCTGGAACAGAGCGCCGCGTAGCTTCTCTAGCCCCTGTGTCACCTTAGCAATCTTCTCCACGGCGGAGTGAAGTTTAAAAACGGCCACGTATTCCTTACCAGCGCTCTGCTGGCTCTTCACCAGGCGCGTCGCGCGATTGATGCACACGATCAAACACCCGGTCACCTTCGGGTCCAGCGTGCCCGAGTGACCGGTTTTGTTTACCTTCAGGATTCTCTTAATCCACGCCACCACTTCGTGCGAGCTGGGGTTCGACGGCTTGTCCAGGTTGATGAACCCGGCCGCAACATAATCGGCAATCTTACGATTCAAGGGGGACGATCCGAACGGAAGCGGTGTGTAGTGGTTGGTGCGCACGTTCAGACGATCAAAGTGCTTCAACAGCAGCGGCCATTTGGAGGTGTCCAACCTGGCGATAGCTTCCGAAGGTTTCAGCTGAAAATCGCCGGACCTCTGGAGTTCTCCCAAATTCTCGATCTCTTCCGTGTCCGGCTCCTGCTTGACCTTCTTCTTCTTCTTTTCCTTCTTGATTGGCGATGATGGAATGTCTGGAAGAGATTTCGATTGTTTCCGTCCAGTCAGTACAAAATAACAGATGCCAAAGTGCGCTCCTATACAACTTTTACTTACCCACTTCCATGATGAGGAAAAGTTTTTGGATTCTTTATCCAAAGGAAATGCGCTCCAACAATGTGCTCTGAACTCTACCTATAGACCGTACCAGCTGCCTGCACCACGCGGTTCTGTATTATCAAACACGCCGGGCAAAGGTTTGACATATGACTCTTTTTGAGGTTAGAAAAGCAAAAAAAGTGTAAAAGAGACAACAAACATCTGACACATTTTTCAACCCAGCAATCATTTTTGCAGCGATAGAATCAGTTTACACGAGGTATCGATTGAACTGAAACCGAAAAACGGTAACAAGATAGCTGACTGAAAGTACGAGGGTTATATGCTTTCTCTTTTTCTATCCATAAAATGGCATGTGATTCTACACAAAATAGAAGCCGAAACATTCCTTGCCAGGCCGCCATATTACAAATAAAAAGAAACAATCGAATTATGCCTTTTCTATCATATAACATTTCAGTATTTTTCAGTTTCCGACTTAAGCCCTCGGCGTCTAAAAATACCCCCATACACAGGGTATTTTTTCGATGGTATTTTCTGTCAAATCGAGGTTTTTTTTACAGAAAATTCCATACCGTGTGTGTCCAATTTGACCGATTTGACAAAAAATACCATACAAGAGCGAGGTAGCGAGAGAGTGCTACCCAAGGACGGTACCCAATCTGCAAAATTTGGCCGAAAAGACTGTTTTTGCCTGTTTACTTTACAAAGTCTAAAAGTTGAAACCGAGTTTAAATGGTGTGATTATAGTGTGACATAGTACTAAAACTATGTCAGTTTGACAGATGTTTTAGAACAAAATTGTCGCTCGCGGCTAGCGGCGCGAGCTCTAAAGTGGTCGTCTAGAGCCGCCGTAATGCGTTCCGACGGAATCCGCGTATCTCGAATTTCAGCGTAAGTCGAATTGCATGTGACATATCGTTTATACTTCATGTTAAGGGATCCAGTATTTAGTTTTTGGTTCCAAATGACATTCTTCTTCGTTTTCCTCTTTATTTATGTCGTTGGATATTCAAATCAAATTTTAAAATTGCACATTTTTTGCGAGGGTCATACTTTTTGCGAATTGCTATCATTTTTTGTTGCCCAAAGAATGTTAAACACTGCGAAAAAACGGAACAGAATTGTAACAGAATGAAATGGTTCGTCGTAATTTTGATTTGTTCTGACATCTATTCGTGTTGCATTTGACAGTTGTCACTCAAAGCGATATAATAAACCATTATTCTGTCAAATTTGAAAATCCGCGTATCTCCGAATCCGCGTATCTCGAGTATAGCGTATCTCGGGGAGGCACTGTACATTTGTTTGGTCTGATACACGGTGTTGTTGTTGTTAGAATTGGTATTTTCCCATGGCTTGCAGTTTTTGCCGTCAAAAGAGAAAAACAAAAAGAAGAAGTATGAGCCAAACCAAAACTAACGTTTCGGTGAAAATCAAGTGGTTAAATTGCCCCTGCTATTTGAGAGAAAATACGATATTGTGAGGTATTATTAAGGATAGTACAAACAACCACGAGATTGTAGAACCTTCTACAAACGGATGAAATACAATTCGTATTTCTACCGTCGTCGTGATGCAGTAGCGTTAATGGATCCTCCCAAAAATGTAGCAGTTAACACCGTATGAAGTCCGAATGAGAGTGGTATGTAAATCAACAATAGCATGTGCATGTTTCTAGTTACACATATCTTCTCCTCTTGAATACAGGCACTCAACCCGACTTGCAGATAGGTTTTTCTACTGCGCTACCCGATATAGATGTGGTTTGTGGTGCTCAAATCGTTGAAGCATCATCCGAAACATGCCAAATGGACGCGATATAGGACGACGATGTAATATGACAGATTAGATCACATTCATCTGATAGTCGATCACAGGGTCGAATAGAAGACCGTTCAACTCTACCAAAAGAGGGCGCTAGCGGCGACCCAGAACTTTTTTTATTCATTGTTATTTTACCTTCTTTCTTTTGGAACGAAAACTCGCCCCCGTGAGTGTGTGTCATGGAGGCACGAACACAATAAAAAAATCCGATATTACCGTACAAATAGACGTAGCGCGAAATTTCTCGCTGTAAAGTGCATACATGCAAATTGGAACCTTGGCATCAACAATCTTGGTAAAAAAAAACATGTATGTAGTACCTCTGCCATGTCGAACCTTGTTTATGAAAATTATTTGACGACGGATTTTGGATGCAATTGTTGTAAAAATGTGTGTATTTTGTTGTATTACTATTAATTACCTGAATGGTACGGTAAATCCTTATGAAAATTATATTTTTTGTTACCGTTGGTATAATTTTGGTTACCGCTGGGTGATATTTTGTTCGACAGCTTGTCTGACGACAATTTGTTGGCCGACAAATGCTAGAGCACTCGTAAAACATGTCGTTGTCGTTTGTTTCATGAAACTTATTCTAGAACAGCCCCTAACGAACTTATCTTGTTTGTTTGTTTTGCTCGAGAGGTGCCAGAGCGCTGCCTTACTTTTTCTAGAGCACCGACGGTACGAGTCATCTTTTCTCTACACACTTTGAGCCTGAGCGGAAATATAAACAAACAGAGAGAAAAGTAAAAACATATTTGGGACTGTGTTAAAACTCTACAATCCTGTACACCTAACGTAAGTGAATTATTAGTTGTGAAACGTCCCTTTTTATGACATAATCATAATTCTAGCGCAGCAGTCGTCAGCTTAATTGCGGAGTCGACTAGTCTGAACATCAATCAAGATGCCTGCCGACAACGACCACCACGAGCCGGAAACTCCGGCGACCCAACGCTTGACGAATGATGATTTCCGTAAGCTGCTCATGACCCCGCGAGCTCCAGCCGGATCGGGGCATGCAGCCGGATCGATCCGTGATGCGATGTCCAAGGCATCGTCGGGCTCGTCAGCGGGCGCAGCGGCGACCCCGGGATCGTCATCATCCTCCATGAAGCCACCGTCATCGGAAAGACACGAGGCTCGTCGAAAGAAGAAAAACTTCTATGCACAGCTCAAGAAACAAGAAGACAACAAGCTGGCCGAGTTGGCGGAAAAGTATCGGGATCGGGCCCGCGAAAGACGAGACGGTGCAAATCCAGACTACCAAAATCTTGACTCCTCCAGTTCGACGAGCGCGTATCGCGCGGTGGCCCCAGATGCCAAGTCCGGTATGGACGCCGCGGAGAGACGTCGGCAGCAGATCCAAGAGTCGAAATTCTTGGGTGGTGACATGGAACACACTCACTTGGTGAAGGGTCTCGATTATGCGTTGCTGCAAAAGGTGCGAAGTGAAATCATGGCCAAAGAGCACGAGCAGGAGGACGAAATGGAAAAGTTAGTCGATATTGAGCCAACGGCGGAATCCGTAACAGTGGCACCTCCTGCTGCAACAACGGCTCAACGACCGAGTGCGAGCAGCAGCGTGGACAAGGACCCACAAGATGAGTTAGAATTCCGTACCGTACTCGGTCAAAATGTGTACCGGATCTTAGAAAAGCATCGTTCGCGTACGATCGAACGCAACGAAATGTTTGCCCCAGGGCGTATGGCATACCACATCGAGCTGGAGGATGAAAACGTAGATTCGGACATTCCGACTACCGTGATTCGATCGAAAGCCGAAGTACCGCTGGACGTGAACGATACCCAAACGCTAACCACGAACGACATAGTGATCAACAAGCTGGCACAAATATTGTCCTACCTGCGACAGGGCGGAAGGGGCAAGAAAAACAAACGTCGCGATAAGGATAAGCCACTCTTTAAACTGAACGACGAACCAGGAAGTAAGGGTACGGTGGACGATTCCATTTACGGTGACATTGGCGAATATCAACCCAACCGTCGATACGAGGATGTGGCGGGATCATCAAAACTGGAAGGCAACACCGGTCGTCACAGTTACTTCAAAAAGTACAACGACGATGCCGCGGCAGAGCGTGATTCTGCCGCCATTCCCCCCGTCCCCGCGCCACCAAAACTCTCGGCACAGCTGATCACCAAGCTGACGGCGGAACCGGAAGGGTACGCCGAATGTTACCCCGGTCTGCAGGAGATGAACGATGCGATCGACGATTCGGACGACGAGGTGGACTACACAAAAATGGATCTCGGCAACAAGAAGGGACCGATCGGTCGATGGGATTTCGACACGCAGGAAGAATACTCCGAGTACATGAGCAGCAAGGAGGCCCTGCCCAAAGCTGCCTTCCAGTACGGCGTGAAGATGCAAGATGGGCGCAAGACGCGAAAACACAAGACGGAGAAAAACGAGAAAGCGGAACTGGACCGCGAGTGGCAGCAGATTCAGAACATCATCCAGAAACGTAAGGCCAAGTCGGGCGGTGACGACGATGTCGATTTTAAGAAAACTAAATACTAATTAATGCACGAGGAAAGCTTCTAGCTGTTCGTTCGCGTAAAGCGTTTGGCGTTATCGAGTGAATGCGAACGTAACATTCAGTTCTTTAATGCTATTTTCCTCAATACCCATCACTACATCACTACAGTTTTTGAACACCCAAAAAACCAAGAATTCAGTTCCCCACATGTTTGTATTGAAGTGTTACGAAAACTCATCAGTCAATTTCACCCTGTAGTTATCGTTGATGTCCGGAAAATGTGACCCCAATTTTTAAGTACACTTCCACTCGACCACTGAATGGGCCGGCTTATATGGCTTACTGAACTTATGTTTCCCGGTTATTTGGACAGTCATAGTCGAATAGTCAGCTCTCGCAAATTAGACCGATTAGGTTTGTTTAGCTAAGCACATTAAAACAACCGTTTAGATGTATAACCAACTTTTATTCTTCTCTTCACTATCATAATATAAGTACGATATGAATAAACATCATCGCTTAGAATACTTGTGCTGAAAAAGTATATGCTGGAATAAGGGGTGCATTCCACCCCCGGTAAAGCTAAGTGAGCTAAAACTGCATGGCGTTTGGCGCAACCCCGCCACTAAAACAGTTTAAAATGAAAACAAATATAAAGGCACTTTTGTCTTTTGTGCAAAGAAATCGTCGATCGTTTGGCTCGTAGGCACTGACGGTAAAAAGGCACCGCAAAAATACGGCGACGGTTGCACCGAAAGTTTGCGCGTTGTTGCATAATTGTTTGTACCGCGTTCAGTATTTGCAGCGTAAAAAGCTCCGGCTGTCATATATATATGCGTTTGTGCTCGTTTATACTGCGGAGTCACGATCACGATTTGATGAAATGGGACGGATCCAGAAAGTGGTACATTATACCGGCACCCATCAGCATGAAGTAGATTGACACCGCGCACCACCACAACTTACGCTCCCAGGACTCAACCTTCAGGTTGCGCAGCACCCCGATGCCAACGAGAAAGCCCGCCAAAGCACCGCTGGCATGCGCGATGTAGCCCACCTTGTCCAACGGGTCGTTAATGCTGTTGTATATCGAAACGCCCAGATCGGTAACGCAGAAGACCAGAAACACAAACAGCTGGACGATAGCGTACTCCATTTGCTTCCAATTCTGCGTTTTAGAGAAACCCAAAAACATAGGCAAGGTTTAGGATCGCATTTTCTCTGGTACGGGTATGATTTCCGTATTTTTTTTCTTCTTACCATGACAATAGTTGCAATATGAGCGGTAATCAGCGCATAAACACCCCCAGAAGCGCCGGCGAGGAAAACGCGCGGGGTGAATATTGACGTTCCCATCGAGCCCGCGACGACGCCTGCAAGATACACCAACGCTACCCGCCACCAGCAGTGCACTAGTTCCAGTGCCACACCGAGAAAGATTTGCACCAACAGATTCATGACCAGATGCATGAAGCTAAAAAAAGCACGAAGAAACAAACATTGCCTCATATAAGCTATGAAGAAAAACAAGCAAACATATAACCGATTACTCACCCAATGTGTACGAACATGTAAGTCAGAAAGCGCCACACCTCGTGCCGGAGGTGCGGATTGTAAATGAACAATGTTGCCATCGGGCCGCTCGTGTTAGTACCGTTTTGACTGTAGGAAAAAAAGAATTAAAAATCACCCAATTTCCTTTCCGTCAAGCGAAACTTACTCTTGCGTTTTGACAATGTCGACAACGAAGAATATGATCTCCAGTATCGAAAAGATGATCATCATCAAAGGTGGAGGCCACAGTTTCATACTTTGTTCATATTCGCCGTCTAGAAGAAAAAAGCCAAATTCTAAATTAATATGTGTGTGCCAGGCGAAGTAATCGGTGCCATTCGGTACGCATACACCACCCTTATCGTGCGTTAGGGTGTGTCTGTTAGTGGTGGTATTGAGTCTTCATTATCACGATACACTATCAAATTAAATTTCATTAGCGGTGTCCTAGGTCTCGGCAGATTAAGATTGTTTTCTGTTTAAAGATGCCTTATATGTATGATTGAAGAAACCTTCCATGTACCACACTATCATTTACGTAGGATAGTGTGCTGGTGCACATGTAGTAGTTCGAAATCGACATCAGAATATCGAACGTGCTGTTCGCGGAAGTTTGCGTAACCAGCCAACCGAAACCTTTGTAGCGGAGCAAACTAGAGTACCGCTAAGTTGGAAAAGTTTCAATGTCCTACCTATTACATCCGCCGCTACCCCATTTCGATTGGGCACAACCACCTTACAGTACTGGAGGCACATTTTCCACAAAAAGTACGGATGCTCGATACTCAGTTTGTAGAATTCTTCAAAGTCGAGACGACCATCGTTATTCACGTCGGAAATTTTAAGCAACTGCTTCGCACACAATTCGGGCATATCCGGGCAATTCTTTTCCTGTATTATGCGTTTCATTTCCCGTACGTTAAGATAGCCATCAGAGTTGGTGTCATACTGCAAACGAAAAGGGAGCATTACAGTTGGTAAGAAACAGACTCATTGCATTGGAGGCTTCATGACCAATACTTATGATAAGTATTGCTCAATCGTACGCGCTGAGTATCACCTTTTCAAAGACACGCCGTAGTAGCTGCCGCCTCTGGGTCTCCTCCTGCGTGTTGAGGCGCTGTAAGGGTATCGCCTGTTGCTCGTTGTTCTCTGAACGTGCCATCTTACACTGAATATCTCTTACAAATAATGGCTTGTGCGAATAGTTTTTCTAGCACGAATGAGTATCAAATCGTATACATAAGCGGTTTTCCAGCGATATCCTTCCCGGGATAACTTTCTACTTTCCCAATTCCAAATCAGGCCACTGGTCCGCGATTTTCAATCTCACAAGTGAATGATTCATCCGTACACTGCTGCTGGTACCCCGGGCAAGCGCTTTTATCACATCACCGTGCAAATAGACGTAGCGATAAATTTCTCGCTGTCATTCGATGAATTTCGATGTAAAGTACATACATAAAAAACGGCTCTCGTTGTCATCGCAAACATAGAAATAGCTTGTAAAGGCGCTTGTTTTATAAATTTGCACTGGTTTATTTACGGAATTTACAGAAGTTTCCGAAGATTCGGACCAATGGACCAATGGTGGCAATGGACAGACTGACAGCTTTCAAAATATGGATCTGGTTCGGGACGATCGCACTGTGGTTGGTCAATTTCCATGTGTTGCTCAAGCTATCTTTCGTCTCTAAATGCAAACAAAACATTGTGGTGAAGACATTTACCACAATTTTGGTTGTTGTGAATCTACAAAATATTAAATATATTAATAGACTTAATTAATTTCAGCAATAAAAAATGCAACAATAGAATAATCTCGCGAGAAAAGTAGCTCTGTTTGCTAAATTGAGCTACTTTTGGGAAATTTCTCGCGAGAAATTTCGCGCTACGTCTATTTGCACGGTTACAGCCAAGGAGATGGAAGGGAGGTGAAGTCATAGGCCTGTCAAGCTAGCCATTTTGAAAATAAAGTTTGACGTCTAT
>KB672913.1:387803-404998 GCA_000349145.1 Anopheles dirus | reverse complement strand
AATTAACTGACAAGAAACTTTGACCAACAGAATATCAAGAGAAATGGACAATTGTCCTCTCTTTCACTCAGGGCAGTAAGCCTCTGATTATGCCTTTCGTATGAAAGCATAGGAGGATACAACCTACCCGCCAAAGAAGAAGAAGAATAGTGCGGTGGTTCTGCTTAATAATTATGTAGTTCATATTACGTAAAAGTGTGGAAATTAAACAAAAATATGACATTTCAGCCAGACAGCAGACAATTGCCAGAGCACCCTATCGAATTTGTCTTGTTTGTTTGTTTGGTTCGAGAGGTGCCAGAGCGGTGCCGCACTCTTACTCAGTACGCACATCTCTAGTATAAATTGAAAATTACAAATTGTAGCGCACCGTAATTTATGGACGCCTAATATTTTAAAAATTAGACCATGGACCGTTATGAAAGTCGTTAAGTGGCAACCTCAGAACACATTACTGGCGAAGGAGGGCCCAATTTGATCGGGTTTTGTGTTGGAAAACTGGAAAATAAATAACACATTTATTACCAAGTGTCTAGGTGTATCTATGGTAGGTTACCACAACTTCTGTACTCTATGCTACTAAGTTCGTTCGAATCTCAGCGATAAAGACAATCGCTTCGTTAAAATCGAAATGTTCTCCTAAATTCATTTGTTAATACCACCCACAGAACAAGGTAGTATTTGGGGTCTTCCTACACACTTAAAACCTCACCCACTCTGGTTGGGAGCTTCTCTGCAAATATCCATGATCAGTTATTCTGCAAACAGCACGCGATAAAGAAAGCACCGTACCGCTGAGTCGCCCTCTCAACCTCTCAAGGGCTCTGTAAACTTCCCCTTACGCTACTATCGCGATTAGTTTTCTATCGCGAACAAAAATATTGACTAACGCTCTCGAAACAATTGCTACACGTTGTGGCGACTATTTAAGCGACCATCCTGATTGTTATTGGCCGTTCCGGTGCAAGTTATGGTTTCCTAACGGTAGCGTCGACAGTGTCTCATTGTACAAGTTTATTCGTAACAAGCATCATCGCCTGCACGATGCAGTGCAGCGTGTGTATGCTAGCCTTCCTGGCCTGTGGACTGCTTCCAGTTTTCGCCCAAACCGAGTACAGCCTAGCGTTCAACGAGGCGTCAACGGTGGTCAACGTTAACCTGAACACCCGCGAACTACGCGTAACACTATCCGGCAAACTAGTGCAACAGATCCGGCTAAGCTCTAATCTTGATTCGGCCGCACTCTACACAGAGACGGCCACCGGGTTTACGCTCACGAACGTCGCCACCGATGGGACGGTGCTGGAGCTGGCACGAGAAGTGGACGAGACGACTTACTCACAATTTTCCGTGATCCGAAATGACGTGCCCCGAGCGGTGGTGCTTGTGGACTGTGCGAACCTGCTCAGCACCAACTGGTACGGTGGCCCACAGCAGAAGCATCAATACTGGCCGGTACAGAAGCTACGCTTCAATCGCTACAGCATGCTATCGAAGGAGGCGAACAACAGTGCGGTTGGTGACCGGTACTGGTTGAACGCAGTCGGCTCGTATCTGTACGTCGATCCGTGGGCACCACTGTTCGTCGACCAGAACTACGGTCAGCCGGGCTTCATGTGCATGGAGACACGGGCCGCCCTTCCGTACGATACGCACGGACCTAGTTACGACGTGCGATACACGATCGGCGTGGCTGCTGATGCGCGTGAGGTACACATGGGAGCTGTTCGAAACATTCTAGGTAAACCCACGGGCCACCCGGCGGAATCAATGGTAACCGAACCGATCTGGTCCACCTGGGCGCGGTACAAGCGCGACATCGACGACACCGTCGTCCGCCAGTTCGCCGCGGAAATCATCTCCAACGGGTTCGGTGGCCAATACGAGCTGGACGATGACTGGGAATGGTGCTACGGTGCACTAACCTTCAACGAGACCAAGTTCCCAAACATCCGCAACACGATCAGCGCGATCCGTGACCTGGGTTTTGATCGGACGACGATATGGATCCATCCGTTCATAAATAAGGGATGCGAGCCGTGGTATTCGGATGCAAGGCGGCGCGGCTACCTGGTTACCGATTGGACCGGCAACACCGACACCGAATGGTGGAACTCGGCCCGCGGGCAGGCTGCCTACGTGGACTTCACGAAGCCGGAGGTGCGCGAATGGTTCAACGAACGGTTGCGCACCGTCCTAGCGGTGTCCGGTATCGATAGTTTCAAGTTCGATGCGGGCGAGAGCAGCTGGACACCACCAGATCCGGTACTAAACGGTCCGCTAAAGCACCGACCTAGTCAAATCATTGGTGACTACATCCGTACGGTGGCGCAGTTTGGCGAGCTGGTCGAGGTACGGTCTGCCCTCGGTACGCAAGATCTGCCCGTGTTTGTGCGCATGATCGACAAGGACTCGAACTGGGGCTGGAACAATGGATTGCCGACGCTCATAACCACACTGCTGCAGCTGAACATGGTCGGCTATCCGCTCGTACTGCCGGACATGGTCGGTGGGAACGGGTACGACGAAGGTCCGCCATCGAAGGAGATGTTCATCCGCTGGCTGCAGGCGAACGTGTTCATGCCGAGCATTCAGTTCTCGTTCGTACCGTGGGACTTCGACAGCGAGACGGTCACTATCGCGCGCGCCATGACGGACCTGCACCGACGCATATCACCGGCCATCATGGAACGATTTGCGACTGCCGTCGTCGATGGGTTGCCGGTCAATCCACCACTCTGGTGGATCGACCCAACCGATACTACGGCCCAGCAAATTTACGATCGTAAGTGGACGCGACTCTTTGACCTTATCGTGAGTGCCGAGCCCTTTATAATCGTGCTTATATGTACTTTCAGAGTATCTACTTGGCGACGATATCATTGCAGCACCGGTGATTGTGGAGAACTCACGGACTCGTGACATCTATCTACCTCGTGGTTCCTGGGTGGACGGTAACACCGCCGAGCAGCATACCGGACCGAAATGGCTTCGAAACTATCCCGCTCCCCTAAGCATGGTGCCGTATTTCACACGCAAAGTCGCCTAACGTAAAACTGAAGCGTTGAGCCTAACTCTTCAAGGGAAAGAGAGAACATGGTGCTATCATGAGTGGGTACCACTATGTGTTGGATGTTAAATAGTCATAGGTTTATACGATAATGTGCAAAAATGTTCTGTAGTAGAGAATAATGAATAAACTTAGGGTAAAGTTCAGTTCATGTTTAAATATTTTGCGCTGGGAATTTCATCAGTTCTTTCCATTGTGCAGCCTATTATTATTATTTAGATGATGATTAATATATCATTTTGAAGAGCTGCAACTGGCATCACCTTATGATCGATCGATTGCAACTATTTCACACTTTTTGTTTACTTAACGAATTGTGTACTTCGATTGCAAATTCATGTTGTCGCTATGCAATATGAATTTGCTTTGCATTAAATTAAAACTAATTTGTTTCTGGCAGAAATGTTAATATAGTTGTTTAATTAATCTCTAATTCTCATTATTTATTGAGCACTAACTCTTTGACTCACTTGGAACTGATACAGTAATTTGTATGAGTATGAATTTGAATTCCTTATCATTTGTGGTACCTGAGTTTATTGTATAACATAAATTACTATCAATAGTTTCTTTAACTTGTACATAATCAAATAGTTTAGAACAAAAAATGTTCTGCCATTTAACAAGTACATCATCAGTTCACCATTGTGTGACATCGCCCGGCAAAGGTGGCCAAGGACTTAAATGTTAGCGTTAGGAGACATTATTTTGTCTTCATCAAGCAATATTTTTCCCAAAGCTCCCGTGCGGAACGATTTTAACATAAACTTTGCTGCCATTTTAACATCCGGACGAAGGACGCTGGTGCCATCTAACTGTTTGGTGCGAACCATTTTGTTCAAATGAATAGCATTGTTCACGAGTGCACTAGCAATCGAATCGGTCGGCTCAGGTAAGCCCATTATCTCTACGTATCGATAATTATGTTGCTTGTTTAGCAGGAACAATAAATAATCAGCGATCAACTCCTCACCGACGAGATGATCCTGCAGACAGGACACAAGTGCTAAGCGCAACCCCGTTTCAACATCGGCAATATTCGGTTCCAGGATGCCGGGTGTGTCGAGTAAGTAAATAGGTGGTTCCTCGCAAATTTTAATACGGTTCAGCACGCTTCTCGTAATTCCTGCGATCGCTCCCACCTGACTAGCTGCTTTCTTATTCAGGTGCCGGTTGCGTAGCACGTTTATTAACGAAGATTTTCCCACATTTGGAACACCGATGATCATCAGACAAAACTCTCGCTGGCTGGAGCGATTGAACCGATCGGAACTGTGGATCAGATTCTGTGCCAGAGGCATCAGCCTTCGAAGGCCTCGACAGGATCTGTAACGAAATGTATTTGAATAACACACAATTTCTAAAACACACTTGTTTTACCTCTTCATACTTACTGATTTTTGCAGTTGGTAAATAGTATGTTTTTTGGATCAAAATGTTCTTGCATTAAACGTTCGACAATTGGGGATTCACATCGTTTATCGATCAGATCGCTCTTGTTTAGCACCAAAATATGGGGTTTAATGCCGCTTATGGTATGTTTGAATTCCATATTACGACCGGTCAGCGGAATACGGGCATCATGCACCTCTATAATGCAGTCTACCAATTTAAGTTTCTGCTGCATCTGCTTCATACCTTTGCTCATGTGGCCGGGGAACCAGTTCAATAGATCCCGCGACACAAATGGGAACTTGGTGCGGAAGTTATTCATTGTTGCTTTCACATCAACAAGTTACATTACTTCAACATTCCCTGTACGTGGGCAAAAATATCGGTTTTAACCATTGTATAACGCGCTCTCCTGGTGTCAACTAATTTCACAAACTCATTTTGTTGTTTTTGAAAAAGGTAAACATGTCAAACATTCGCACCCAACCTCAACTCTATACAACGGCAAGATTAGACCAATTCGATTCAATGCAATGGCCGTGGGCCAGTTTACTTTAGCATGTATGGCCTGCTATTACACGTTAACATAAGCATTACAAATTTTAAGAGAAAAAATTCTATCATTTCATGGTAATGATGTGCTAAGTAAAAATTAAAATGGGAAATAAGGCCAACACGTAAACTAGTTACTATATAAACCTTGGTATGTTATTGGAGCATTTGTGTCAAAAATGACAGTGACAAGAAGTGCCTTCATTTTATACCGACCTTATTTTTCATCACATTGAACCCACGGTTAAACCGGCTCCGAATAATCGATATTGCAAAATGTGTACCACAATGCTAGTATGATTATTATTTATTATTATTATATTTTAGATTCAATTATTGCTCGTTTGATATCCATCCGTTTGATATCCTTCATTAACGATCATATTTATGAAGAAATTTAGGACTTTTTTATTCTGCGACGTGCTTTTCTTTACGAATATAAAACCAAAACAAAGACACAAACAAATAGTTGCCATGGTAATACTCCAATAAAGTCAATTCGAATGGTTTGTGGCAACGAAAAACAATCAAAAGTAGTAATAATCCGGCATTTGATTCATAGCAGTCACACCACAAAGTGACAATAACATTCAAAATGTTTTCCACTAGAAAAAACCATAAATCAGGTGCATACCGCACAAGTGGCTCAATTGTGAATTTTCAGTGCAGGTTAGTAGGACAGTTCACCCGTGGAACATCTGCACTAGTGGTTTATCGCCTATATATATATTTGATCGGCAGATTAACAATCAGGCAAATACACTCCCTGATCGATGTACCGGTTCTAGAGGGCCTTGGCAAAAAACTCGAAGATGAGGAATCGTCGGAAAATGGTCCTAATGAAACACGAATTATTCGTTGGCAGGAGAAACTATTTAGTCACTACGAGAAAGACTACTATCGCTTGAAAGAGAATTGCAAAACGGAACATCATAAAAAATACTACCACATGCTGAAAACAGAATCCCACAAGCCTAAGCATCTGTTTACATATGTGGACGAAGATAACTACTATCCGAATGATCAGGACAATCGAAACCAACGACAGCAATCACTGCACAAAGATAGTAATTTGCAATCAATGTACCTGATGGCCGATCTCGGCCGCGAAGTGCTGCTCTTCAGCATTACCTGGAGCCCTGATGAGCAAATAATGACCGTGTATCCCGACTTCAACCATATTTCAACCAATCCTTACTACCACGAAATGCGAGAATCTAATTTGCACATGTATCATTACGCGCTGGAGAGATGTACCCCGGATACGCCGCTCGCATCGAAAATTCCGAATGAAATCGTATTCGTAGGAAGCAATAAAACAATAAAGTCGGTTCCGATTGATCGCAGAGAACGCTTCCTAATGCCTAAACAACTGCATCGGAATGCACTTCTTCTGCTAGAAATAGTGAGTGCGTCAGAGTTTCAATACGATGAAATGCATATACGGTATCGGTTCGAGATACCTCCAGGAGTGAAAATGGAGAAAAAAGGCAGTGAACTAGCCAGCAGCACTCATGCTTCCAAAAAACACAACGATTGCTGGCATTTCGGACAGTGTCATGAACTGTTTTTAATCCTACTAGACTCTAAAGATGCGCAACACTACATTGATGTGTACTTTGAGGCTGTTTCTATTGATAGCTGGCACCGAGAACGCTATCTAGGGTTAGTGCATATACCAAATTTAAGTTTAAATGTGACGATCACATAACATTCAAATTTTCAGCCACTCTTACTGCACAATACCGTTGCGACCTCATACCAGCGAAACTACTGTTAATTTCGTGCAGCTAACCAACTCGGGACCACTGGCTGACCGCATGGAAGTTTTTCTCGTTGGTAATCGGCGCCAAGTGGATTTGAACTCATTTTACGGAAAGGTGAGAGCAATATATACTGCAATATTGTGAAACAAGTTTAACGAATGAATACACTTTGTCGATTTTATCTTTTGTTGTGCCCACAGACCCAAAAAACCATGCTCAACCGATACGCTAATGAGACAATTGCATCCGGAAAGCTTCAATTACGCTACCAAGTTTTACGTCAGCATCAGCCGATGGTTCTAAATGATGGGTTTTACAAAGCCACGAGGAAAGCGAAAAACATTACTCTCAAGGAATTGATCACATCTTATAATACAGCGCGGGAGCGTTTGGAAGAATTCATAGACTTAAAGTATTAGTAATATAGGCTTGTGGGGAGTTAAACGACTGTGGTAGGTTCACTATAATCTACAAAATTTAAAATAAAGACCAATGATTAGTTTCTTTGAACATAATATGATTTCCGTATAAATAAGAACCTCCAACAACTAATTCTTGTTAGCACACAAAGTTTTAAAGCCTATTACCAACCAATATTACTTTGTAATTAAATAACGATGCTTTCCTTTTGGTAACGATACTTGTTCTTGTGCCATAGTAGCAATTTCAGGAAAAATGTTTTCATTACGAGACCTACAGTTGCAGTTGGTAAGGGAGCGGGAACTGTGAACGCACTTCAGTAGACTTTGTCGATAGTATTGAAAGACAACGTATAACGGTTGGATCATTCCTGTATCTAATTGTACGTATTCCTGGGTTTCTTCTAGTTAAACTAAAACCAGACCAAAGAGATCGATTTTTTCAATCCTGTAGCGAAATTTTAACTCCACTGACAACGGGATTTAAGTCAACCTTCATTAGGTCTTTCTCGTCTTCCGTATAAGCCACGAGGCAAGGAGCTAGAGTGACAACAGGCTTCATCCAGAATAGCGCAAGCTCTATGCAATCGCCCCCAAAACGGTGTGCGGTTATGTAGGTACGCCGTGCTCCATCCCAAGGGCAGTTGGGCAAATTTCCCACAAATGAGTCTCAGTATGCGCTGCCAACAAAACCAGACATGCTGTACACAAAGAAATAACGGCAGCGTGTCTTCTTTTTAGCATGCTGCCGGGCCGTTCGATCTGAGTGTTTCGTTTTCGAAACCTCGTGGTGGTGGATTTTACGAATGACGTGTTTGAAGACAAGACTTACCATTCCCGGCCGGATGGAATTTCAATCAAACGCACACGAAATGTAGAATTTCCCTTCGTGCAATCCTCTCTCTCTCTCTCCCTCTCTCTTTCTCTCCCCCACCTCCATCGGTCCCCTAGGGTCGGTCTGTAGCCATTCAAGTCTTCCTGCATCTTCGCCATGGTGAGAAATAGCAACAGAAGCAATGCGGCCTGTATTGCCGCCGCCACTCTGCGTCTTTCGCTGTTCGTCTGCCCGAACTGTTCCATCTTTTTTTTCCTTCTTAACTACCATCTAGATCGGTTTGTATTATAACGAAATAACACCACCACCAGCGCTGCGGAGCGAGCAGAAAGGAAGAAAATTAGCTATCATCGTCTCACCTTTGTAATTGCAACGTTGCCGTGATTCACCATCTTCCTTTGCACTCTGCCGCACCCGGGATCAGGTACGTAGTGCCCGCGAGCGCTCTCTGTCGCTCTTTGTTATTCCGTTTTTTCCTCGCATGCTCCGTCTCTGTTGCTCCGTCTCCGAAGCACAGAAGGGGTAAGCGGGAGCGTTCCGTTCGTTGGAGACTTTTTTCCCTATTCATTTAACGGCTCACCACTACACTGTCATTCTCGTTCGCAACGCTTATGGAATACGTCTGGATGGTTCTGTACAAATTGACAATGACCAAGAAGCAGGCCCTGACCAGAACGTTGAGTAGAGACAGGAAATTATGGTGGCGAAGCGGAAGGGAGGTTTCGCTCTCTTTCGCGCACACCTTCCACAGTTGGTTGGTGAGCCAGCAGAGAAAACACAGATATAGAATAAAAAGGCACCACTGACAGAGATAGTGCGACGTAGCGCGTGCTCGCGATGCACGCTGAGAAGAAGGCATGAAGAGGACGAAGTCTATACAGAGTCATCGGAAGAAGTTTTACGAACATTGCGTTGTGAGCACACCAGTCTTCAGAAGGTTGGAAGGGTACTGACAAAGGTGGGGGGAGGGAATGTGGCGCCCCTCCACTACATGTCTTCGTGTGGACCCTGCAATGGCGCACACGTATCGGCTCTTTTCTTACCGGTTCCACCCTTGGTTGCTGCGAAGCTGCTGCCTTCAGCTTTTCTTCTGTCCCCTACACTGTACCCCATATATTGGATTACCCAGCATATACGCACGCACACCAGCGATATGTCGACACAGGCAAAGGTTACGCGAGGAGGTAGCGCTGACGAACGATCGAGGAAAAGGGAAAGGAAGAATGGAAGAACATCAACTGTACCAGGCCGGTCAGAGGAATTTGCTAAAAATATATTCACAATCCTCGAAACGGGTTTGTAAGCTTGAAACAAGCGTACGCGTATGAAACGAGGCACTGTTCGTCCACGCCATGCCCGTGTCTCTAGCCCGCCGGGTGGCGAAGTAGAAATCGTTCGTTAGCAACGCGTGGAGAGCGCGAACAACACAAAGAAGAAGAAGACGACGACGAAAAGAAACGATGATACTGGTGGTGTGGCAGAGGAGAACGGAGCCAAGTTGTTTGTGTAGACGGTCGCGATCGGCAGCCATTGCACCTGTTTGTGGCTGGAATAAAAACCGAATGACTTTAATTGATCGGCTCTCGGGTGTTGGTTACGGGACAATATGTTTGCGCCTGTTCCGCACAGATGGATGCATCCCGGCGGAGCAAGGACTATTATTGATGGTCTAATTTCATGCACTCATTTTTTCCTCGGTATTTTCTACTGTTTGTTGGTATTGAGGGCGATGTACAAATCATGTACACTCGAAGTTTTATTTTTTAAATCTAAAACTCGAGCATCAATAAATCTGCTGGCGAACGCAGTAATAAACAATAAACAATATAGCGCACAAGGCTTCGTTGTTGGAAATGTTTCAAATGAGTAAAATTGAATATTACTATTCATTCATTAACTGTAGTTTCAAATTGGAAACGATTTTTCAAGCTTCTTCACGAAAGGACTACAAAATATAACATTCAGTTATAGCGGCTAGAACAAAAAAATTGTCAAAGCTGGGAACAAACTATTAAAAACTCACAATTGTATTCATAGCCATACGGAAGCGTCCAACATGTGATTCGGAATCTGACAGATAAGACGAAACGAGACAATTGCTGACAGCAAACACACGTGCAGGCGAGACAGAAGCAATAGTAATTTCACGAAACAAAAACCAAGGCGTGCATAGCGCAGGAAAAGGTCACGCGATTGAGGATCGGTTCTTCTGTTGTTACCTACACGAAACCGGCGAAATAATAAGTCCAGCAAAAGGGAAACATCAATCCAAGGTGGAACCAGGAGGGCAGGGGGAACAGGGAACGGAACGGGTAAATCTTCTGCAAGCGCATGTCATTGCCACGTAATGGAACAATACACGTTCACCAAACAAACGAGCGAAGCAAGAAAACAACACACACACCGCGCCAGACAAGGAAAGCAGTAGCCACAAACACACGGGCGGCTTCGACGACGAATCGCCCCTGCAAAGATGGCGACGATCGGGTGATGAAACTAACGAGTTTTGTAGTGTGTGCGAAACCGAAAATACAGGCGCACCGCGTCTAGTGTCGGTTCGATCTTAAAGCTGATTAAAGTTGTGACGTTTTCCTGTCCGCCTGCCCCCGACCAACCCCACCCTTCCCCCGCACCCCTTGCCGGTGCCCTGCGTTGCCCGTTGCGCTGTTGTTGTTCCTGTTTGCTTCCAATTCGGTGCGATGGTGGTACGGGAGCCGAGTCATGCGTGAAGGATGGATGATGCTGCAGAAGGGCGGGCGAAGGGTGATTAAATTTGCGTATTGCGTATCCGTCGGTGGTGTGGCTGTGCGGCGGAGGGCTGGGTGTTTATATTTGGCATCCGCCGCTACTCTACTGCACTGTTGTCCGTTGCCAGCCCCCCCTCCATTGGCCCGTGTCCCTGAATCTCTGTGCCCCTCACTTGGGTAGACATTTTTTGCCCCCGCCCTGTGCACCATTTTCACCTACATAAAACGCGAAAACGCTTATAAGCTATCACGACTGTTTTTATTTTGCTGCTCCCTCTCGCACGGGGAACGGAGCAAAAATATGTTGTTAAAATTAGGTTACAGTTTTGTACTATTAGCTGCATGTTCGGAAGCATTGGAACAAATAGAACCGTGTTGCTCACGAGTGATACAAAGTTGTACAAGGTACAGACACGCGTATCCCAACGTCCAATGTGCGAATACTCTAAAATATGGTATTTTTATGAATAAATGAATCATTTTTGCTGCTGTACAGGCAATAATACCAACTCTTTAGCTTGCCCATTACCGCTCAATTCTCTCGAAATGGTTAGCACTTCGAGGTATGCTGAAGCATATTCAGTACAAACGTAATAAGGCTAGAAATACTCGTAATAATTTTGAATCCACCTCGCAAGGCAAGAAATGGAGAGGAATCCTGTAGGTGGCATCTTTCCCATTGTAACACTTCCCATTCGTGCGAATTTTTTGCTCCACCACCAAGTTGTAAGCTTCCATCGTTAGTATGGGTGCAGAACGTTCAATTTCATGTTTTATTATGTAGCATAATATCAGCCATTTCGCATTGTCGACGTTTACGCTGCACAGATGAGAGGCGCGCTCAGAATAAACGGGCTAGCTCGAAGCAGATTTACACCCGGTGTCGGCTGTGCCAAGAAATTGACGCAGAAAATAGTTTGACTAGCGCATTGCAATAAGCTGAAAAAATCAAATCGTACGAAAATTGCAGTGCTGCCGAGTCGAGGAAATATTGAAAAGCATGGTTTCTGCGGTGGAACATCCGCAGCGGAAACGTCGACGAGGCTCTCGTATCGACGAAAACATCTCACCACCACCAAGAAGCGTAATTGCACTGTGAACAGCGGAACGGGCAGCGTAGTGTGCGTGGCATTTCGCTGACGGAGCAGGTTACGCATATGGGAAGCATGTGTGCGTGAGTGTGTGCGTGCGAGCGCGCTCGGTCATGCTCCTCCGTGCGGCAGTGGTAGTGGCATGTACCGAAACGCGAAGGCGAGTGGGCAATGTGTTATGTGAGAGTGTGGTTCACGGGAAAAGAAAATGGCCGCTGTCGCGTGTGCAGCACCAGTTCTGTAGTGCTCCTGCATAAATCGTTCAATTCCGTGCGGTAAAGAGTTGCTGGGTGTTTTAATTTGTGCCCTTCCGGTGCCGTACAGGATACCGGTCTGTTGTCCAGTTTCGGATCGGTGTGGTCGCTCCCGGCGAAGGCGGTAGGGACGAAAGAAAGTAGAACCCGATCATCATCTGCCGTCGCCGCCGCCGTCGTCGTCGTCGTCGTGGTCGTTTGAAGTCGAGGTCGTCATATCGTGTAGTGAAAATCGTTTTCCTGTAACTGCTCTGAAAAGGCACAGAATGTGGAGAGTTTAACCATGCGCCCGACACTGTGCCGGAATGAATCTGTTTGCACGGTATTTTCGTCCATCCCAGTCAGTGCGATTGCTCTATCGAACCGTCTGGCTCATCGAGCCTAGCCCTGCTGGTGATTGTACGTGAATGTTTCACAGGTGGATACCTGCATGCAGCTGCAAACGTCAATCGCCTGTGAAATTCGCGTAATACGTGACCGAATGTGTGCGTGCGTGCTTCTTCTTCACAAAACAAAAACGGCAAAACATGCGTTTAGTTTCAGTGTTCGATTCCCTGCCTTCCCTTCGATTTGGCCCCCGCATGGTGGTGGGTTCACGTTCCGACAACAGCGAGGTGCGTGCCTTTATTCTGCACCCCATCGCAGGAGGCCTAATAAGAGTTCCGTGAAGAAATCGAAAGCTGCTGCTACGAGTGTGTGTGAATTGTGAATGAGCGGTTTTCTAATTTCAAGGCTAATGATGTCAAGTGACCATTGATATTACACATTGCAGTCCTACAGCCAGTGACCTCCCGCAGCACTCTGTTCCGCGAATATCGACCATGTGGCCATTTTCATGAGAAGTTTTGTTGCACCGTTATGCATGCATGGCTCCACAGTTCTTATGCCTCGCCACAATGATCAGGCTCCATCTCGTGCAGGCGAAAATGAAATAAAATGTGTGTTGTGCGATTGATAAGTACAGCATCCTGCAGTAGGAGTGAATTCCACGTCCCTTGTATCCTTTAACATAGTGCGCCATGACGCGGTACGAAGGAAAAATGTATGTTATGTGACGCCTAACATACGACTAAGAATTGAAAACAGAACTACCCGTCAACCTCCTGCAAGATTCAATATTCAGACAATGGAGAGAGTCAAATCTGTGCTTTAAAGTCATCATTCGTCAGTGCGACGTGTGTCTTTCAATAGGAGAACTGTGTGCCGCCGCCCATGAATCCAAGCCTTGAGTTGAACGAGATTTATACATCGTGAAATGAGCTAGCTCTGGTCAATCAAATTTCTCCCAGTATCGATTTACGAACGTCTTCTACGATGCACACCATGTCAACCCCCGAGCAGTTTGCGTTAAATGCTGCACGCTCCCGGGCTACAATATGTTCCCGTGCACCCAAGCACACGTCATTTCCTTAAACGATGACTTTGTGCATTAAGTAAGCTCGTTTGTAGCTATCGATTATTTAGGCTTCCCCGGGGGACCGGCCCGGACCAGGACCGCGTGAAGGCTCCGGGTGTTGTGTGGAAACCTACATTACATTCTCTCGTCCCCAGCAGGCAGTGCTCCTCGCTTTGAGTCGGTTGCAAGAAGTTCGGGCTGGCTCCTCCTCAAGCTGCTTGCTCAGCCTTTGCTCCGGCTGGGTGTGTCTCGCATTTTCCGGGCAATATTTTCTAATCTTTGCTCTGCTTCTTCTCCTCTTCACTCATCGCACAAGCAGGCTGTTTTTCATGAAAATTCATTCTCTCCTGCTCTCTCGCTCTTTCTCTCTCTCTCGGTTTCATCTACTCTTTCTCTCGCCCCAGTTTTTCATGTGGGTTTCCTCCTCATTTCTCGGCCACAGGCTCCACCAACATTTCGTGAATAATGGTACCGCGCTGTAGTGTTTACGTTTCAATAACAATTAAACATTTTGAGTAAAAGTAGTACAGGAAGTTTCAAGCGCAATTCGTTCAGAGAGAAGTGGGGTAACTATGGTACAAGTGTGCTTAAATATTACATGCTCAAATAGTTTAAATATGGTGTTCTGAAGTAGTCGTGGAGAAGATATCCTTTAACGACGGAATTGCTACAAAGAGGAGGGTCACATGCTGCGTTTGCTATCCAGCGATTGTGTATGCTCAATGGCCTTAACTTGGCGGGTAGAATTCTTTTGACGTGTAAGGTGTGAAATTGCGTTGCCTACGATGTTATTCCTGTGCGTTTTTGCCGATAAAAATAATAAATGTGTGAAATGTAGAAGGCTCCTACCATGTGTGTGTGAGTGAGTGCGTGTTTAAAATTATTGGCGAAATTATAATGTCCTGTTCATTTCTACTTTCAGTCATGTGGAAATTGATGATAAACAGAAGCAACACTTTTTTTTCTTTCAACTCTATGCCGTAACATAATGTGCAAAGGCGCCGCACCGCGATAGTTTCTGAAATAAGTGTAAATGTGTGTTTTAGTTCGTTGATGGTATCACGGAGAGCTTAAATATACATCCGCGGTGGTGGTGTGTTACAACGCTTCGTTGTCCCCGGCCCGGAGGAGCTAAGCGAATTTGTGAACGTGTGTGCTAGTGTGAGTTCGCGTTGCGAGAGATCGCCGAAAATTCGCAAATAATAAGTGAAAAGAAGTAAGAAGCAAAAGTGGCGGAAAACGGAAAATATTGTAAAAGTGTGTCACGGCGAAGGAGCGCGCAATAATTCAACGAATTCGCGCGGGCCTCAGCGTACGACGGGCTATGGAGCAGCAGGAGCATGGTAGCATGAAATGAAAAAAGCAACGCATACTAGTGTACTGTTCTACTAAAAGATGGTATGTTGAATGAGCAGATAACAAAGCAGCAGCATCACTGTGTGCAGTGCATCGTCGACTATAGGAAGCAAAGTAGTCGCAGGAAGAAAAAAAAAGTGCGGCTAGAAAAATAGTAGTGGCTCGGCTGGGAAGAACGCAGCCACCACACACAGAAGAGGAGCACATTGTGTTTCCTTTCACCCGGCGCAGTAGCCGTTCTACACGGGCTGCACACACACGCACACGCAAGCATATACGCATCGTATCCGTACGAAGAGAAGGAAGGTGAAGGACCATACACCCCGTTCTCAGTGTGCCGTGCGAGCCGAGGGAAAATCGGTCGCGATATTGTTTCCCGCTTTCCCCGGCGTCTTCTCGCCTTCCCACCTCCCAGCCCCCTTTCCACCGGCTTGGCGACAGCGAATCCTTCCGCGAGCAATCGCAAGGAAGCAGCGTCGTGTGTGATTCTGTGTGTGTCGTGTGAAAGCATCTTTGCTGCGGTCGCGCTTCGGTGTGCGTGCGTGAGTGCGTTGTGTACGTGTGTTCGTGTATGTGTTCGTATGTGAGTGTGTGTGCGTGCATATGCTGCGTCTGGTGCAGTAATTTTGCGAGCGAGATCGAAACGATGCGCTGAAGATATTATCGGCATGAGATGGAAGCAGCCACCATTCGTTCAATGCAGCAGGTCGGACCAACTGGACAGCGGACCGACTCTGGTCCTTCGCCACAGCCGCCACCGCCTGGAATGTCGTATCAGCAGCGTGTTCAAAATGCGACCGCTGCTCAAATTCATCGGTAAGAATCAGGACAAAATGCGTGTTTTTTTGCTTCAATCTGCGCGACTTTCTATTCGATTTATGCGAAGCGTTTATTGCACTACATAAGGTTCTCGGTTTTTGCGGTCGTCTATATTTGGGGGGAATCGGGAAAGTCAGTTCAACTAACCCCCGGCCAGCTGATTCTATCAGGTCCGAGAGTGATTGTACATTTTAATTTGTTGGTTACATATGTCCGTCTTCAATAATATTATATGTAAATAATATGTGAAAACTTGTATACGGCTATTTTATTCGGGTACGAAACTTTGAAACGTGATTTAAATTTGTCTTATACCTTGCCTCAAAACCTCTGAGATTTTTATTGCCACCATAATTTTTTTAAATATTTTTCTTAATGCGTATTCTCATTGTTTACTCATCGAATTGCTTAGTGAACGATATGTTTGTCTGACCTGTTGACTGAGTTGTGGGCCTTTCTGTCTGTACACCTGCTCCGTGGACAGAAATACTTGATGTTATCTGACCCTTCTCTTGGAAAGATTGACGATACTTCAGTTCGTAGTATTGAAGGTCTTCAAAATCGTAGATTATAAGGGATCTTTTCAACATTTGAAATGAATTTGCTTGTATTGTATGGTTTCATGTGATAATAATTTAATTTACTTTTATATTAACAAGATGTAACCAATCCGATTTGTTCAGCTCTTTGCAGTTACTGCGGTTATGATCAAGCTCGCAGTCTACCAGCAGAATAAAAAGCTCTATAGACAGCTACAGCCATCAGATTTCGAAACCGTTCACCTCGTCATCAATCGACGACTTGAATGGATTCTATGGCCTGGGTTGTCTGGTTTCTTTCTTCCGACATGACCAGCCCCCCGAACCTGGCTTACAGCTACGGATCATAGAGCTTTTCATTGAAGTGTCTCCTCCTCCAGCTTCTTCTCGCACGTGGTTAAGAAACCTTCTTTAAATTTGTCTACATGTCCATGTTCATTGTCCATGTCTTAGAGGCATATGGTAGTGGTGGGTCCATTAATGTTTTACGTTTTAGTCTCAGCTTCGTTCGACGCGACGAAGTTGCGTGATAGAAGAAGGGTCGCCCTTCCAGACTTCGAAGGTGCGATAACTTATCTGCATTTAACTCCATGTAGGTTGCGTTAGCATTTGAAAGCAGAATCGCTGATGTTACTACCATCAACTAGGTTTTTGCCACGTTTGCGTACTTAGCATCCTTGCGCTGTAATGAGGTGTTACAAACGTTGTTTCGGAAGATATACTAGTACGAGATACTTTAAAGTAGTACTATAGGAGACTTGGTGTTCTCTTTTGTTACGATAGTATTAGTTACCTTCGTCATAAGAAATGCAACAGAGGATAAGTTAAATTTGTTGCTGTACCAAGTGTATAGTTTTTTATGTTCGTTTCCACATGCACAGATCTTCTTCTTTTCTGGCCCGCTCACGGTTGAGCACGTCGTGCTGACATGGCCTGGTCACCAATCGTTCTCCAGGATA
>KB672913.1:330813-386455 GCA_000349145.1 Anopheles dirus | reverse complement strand
GCTTGGTCGTCCGGCAGCGCATCCCCGAGCGCTGTCGCGAAGTCCTCCGCCACATCAGGCAGCTTCAGCCGGTCCGTGTTGAGCCGCGGGGTGGGCTGGTACCGCAGTTTGTTGACTACGGACAGTTTTTGTCGCAGCTTTACCATCACTAGGAAATGGTCCGAGTCGACGTTCGCTCCTCTGTACGTCCTGACGTCGATGATATCCGAGAAATGCCTCCCGTCGATGAGAACGTGGTCAATTTGGGAATAAGTCTGCTGTGGTGATCTCCAGGTGTAGCTGAAACGAGGTTTGTGCTGGAAGTAGGTGCTGCGGATGGCCATGTGCTTGGAGGAGGCAAAGTTGATGAGGCGAAGCCCATTGTCGTTTGTCAGCTAACATGCACAGATATGATAGATATGATAGATGATCAGATATGATTTCTGATAGTCTGTAGTATTAGGAATGTTTGTATTTCTTGTATGAGATATTCAAAGTTTTCGTGATGGGATTTGTCACAACCATGGAATCGTTTCGGGTTTGTAGGTTGGATAAAAGCTTAACGGGTGCGTCTGATGTTTATTTGCGAGTCGATAGTTGCCAATAATTCGGAAATTGTAAATTTTGTCAATACTACTTGCATCAGTTAAGTTTAGAAATAAGAATGCGTAAAATTATGACGAACTCACAATTCTTGTCTAATTCGTTTGGTTTGTATATTCCAATATGTTATTGAACCTGGAGGCAAAGTTGTTGGTAAAATGACCAGTTGGTTGCTGAATTAGGCTGGGAAATTGAAAATGATACACATTGGCGGCATCTACATCGGATTTTTGTTGCACGATCTTTGAAAATACAATCGTGTAGCCTTCCAGTTTTCTAGTTTTCTAAGTGATTTACGAAAGCTTTCTTTTTTTAAACAAATTCATTTTCCCATTTTTGGAATGAGTTCTTTCTGAATTTAATAGAAGTGCAACACGCACACTATGAAGCTCCTCAATCCCCTTATGATCTTTTCCCTTTTTCATTTCATATGTGTTAATCCTTTTAGAACTATTTTTCATCGAATGAAAATTAATTACTGGCGATATGGAAAAACATTTAAACTGAATCAGAATATAATTTTGTGGGTCGCTGTTTCGTCATATAATTTTAAAGCGAGATACGGATACTAATGTACTAAATCGTTCTCCAGCTATGGGCTAAGCTCGATTGTTAGTTTTAGGAGCACATATTTCATCAGTTATGCACGAACAGTTATTGTTAATTACGTTCATTTATTTGCTGGGTAAAAAAACAAAGCGTTTTTAGATATTTCTTATTACAGCGTTGTTTTAAATGGATTCTAAACACATACTTGGTATGTTTAAGTTAATATGTTTCTGAAGTGTTTTTTTAAATAACTTTTACTAGATTTTTTTTGTGTTATTGAGGGAAGTGAGATTTGAATTTAAGATTTTCCATTTCGAGATCGAGATAAAAGAACATTAGAACTCCTTATAGGTGTGAAGTATTTGGGACATAGCAGAGGAAGTTAATCAAAGACGATCTACAGAATAAAATAAAAATCTATTAAGTTTATTATTGGATTAGTTGCTTTACCCGTTTTATACACGAATAAATATTTATGTGATCGTAATATCTGTTCCAACTCATTTGCGTTGTAGATGATCAAAGTCATGTTTTATTTCCATTGCATTTCACAATGTTCTGACATTTAAAACTTTGCCTGAGAATTGAAAAGGTGCTGAGAGGAGAGCTAGTTATTATATGCATGGTGCAAAATGTCCATAAGCTATGTCAAAATAAGGTATTACGACATTTGAAAAATGAGATGCCATATATTACAATGTTTTGGTGGTAATGTTTTGGCTTTGATATTAATCGTCAATAATGTATCGAAATTGAAGATGGGGAAAAAATTAGAACCGGATTAGATACAGATTTGATAACAATAAGTTATGTTTATGCAATATTAAATACTTGATTAACACATGATGTCATACGTTTTGTCGGTGACTACATAGATTTACGACGAATTATCATTTTTAATTGGATTGTACGAATGTTACTAAATCATTTCTAAGCTTTATTGAATTCCTACATGTCTGTCGCATGCTACATAACGTTCTTAATAGTGTGTAACTTCTTTAGGTGCTGATTGATGGATTTTATAAAGCTATCATTCAATTTGTCTTGATGGAGAAAATCTTTATTCAGCGTCAACTACTAGAGTTGATGACATTACTAATTTTGATTTGTTCATGACACATTAAAAACTTTCACTGCCTTGAGACGACGACAAGTTCCTTCTGCTGAACACTGTGGTATAAAGGTGGGTTTGTCTTTAATAAATCTTTTTTTCCAGCCAAATTCTGTCTACTGTTGATCTGTTAAGGAGCATGTAGGGCCAAGATGAACGAAATAACCCTGCAAGAACCTGTGTTGTAGTGGTAGTGGCCCTAGTCTTCACACGACTGGACCGGTACAAAAATTCCATCTTCATCGTTCTTGTTCTTGTTGTGTTAAATATCAATGGAGCTCTGTTCTTGTTATTATATAAACTCATTTTTTGCAGAAGAAGGAGTTTTAATAATATGTTTTATACTTGCGCAGAACTAGGATTTCTGAAGGTTGTTGCGAATTACTGGACTGGGTAGAACAAAAAAATCTATTGTGTTAAAAATAAGATTCATTTGTTTCAACAATATTTATTCAATACACCAAAATAAGGACTGAGTGTACCAACATATTCATTCGTTTTACAATTTTGTTCGTCACTGTGTACACCGCTCGTTCTACTTTATGCTTTAATCGATCATGTTCGTTCTAGTAGGGATTTGGTATTGGAAAGACTGGTTTCGCTAACTGAGTTGGTGGAACATTTGTTACAGATAGAGCTGCGAGAATCAATAGAATACTTTCCAATAAGTTACTGAAATATGGCACCTCCTGCGTGGGGGTTACTACACCACGCCCCCCTTGTTCGGTGTGATTCAAACATGTCTACATCTTATTTAAAACTGTGTCTGCGTTCCCGTTCATAGAGTGATCTGTCCTGTTACTAATAAGATTCAGTTGTTACTACATTTTTCATACCTCGAGATTCTGATAAATACATTTATAGATACTGTAAATGTATCGAAAAGCATGTATGTTTTACATTATAATATAACACTAGTTTTACATTAGAATATAATTCAAACTGTATTGCATACATTCATGATGCTATCGAACTTATGTCATAATTTCCGCTCACCTGAGAAACCAAATATTCTCCTAAATTGATTTCTCACGTATATGATGTAAATTTGATTGAGATGACACGTCTCACTCGGTTAATCGCGTGATTTCTTAATATACTGTCATTAGGCGAAACTACGATTGATTAACGAATCAAAAGCTCTTGTGTTCTTTGCACTCGGCAGCCCTTTGAACTTGTATGAAAAGATCCAAAACGACGGGTTCTTATTTTGAATAGTTGACTTATCTTATGCAGTTAGGAAATCGGGTCTACCGTATGAATATTTTAAATGTTGGACAGTAAATTTGCACTAAGAAGTATTCAAGCCGTGCCGAATGCGAATACAATGCCAAGGGATAATAACTAAGTCATGAGTGTTACCATAAGACGTATAATGCTTTTTTTCTAAGGTTTTTATCTTATCCTAAAAAATAATATAAAAGTTGAACGATGTATGCTTCAAATAGGACTATATAAATTACACGAAATTAGGCTGCAAGAATCTGGGTTGTCTTTGAAAGAAGATGTTATTATATTAAAAGATATGTTATCGTTACAAACAAGCTTTACAGCGTTATGTGTTTTTCGAGTTTCCTGTAAAACATGTTGTCTGCTTTCGGTTCCTTGATTATTTTTCATTTTTAACTGCATTTTCAACTCAATTTTTCTTGCAAACTTCTAGTCTGCATCATTATTTGCTGTGTGCTTTATGCTGTTTTTTTTTTAATTGAGCTGTGGTAAACTTCGAAGTTGGAGCAAAAATCTTCTTCCATTCCAAGCCATGTTGTGCACGGGATGTTCACTCCCGTGCTTTAAAACAGATTTAAAGTAGAAGAAGATTTAAAACAGCCAAATCTTTATTTGAAAATCATACCTTCTTCTGGAAAACTACAATATAATAACAACCCAATTTTCAGCGATCACAAAGACGAACCAAACGAATGATGAATAAGACTAGTGCACTAAAACGTGTGTTACGAGCGTTTCAAATACAAAGGCAATGGGATTGTACAATGGGATCTAGGCAATGGGATCTAGTGGATTTAATTTTTAGTGACTAACGTATCAGGCGCTACAACCGCTTGGTGGTCTGGAATAAATGTCGGAATCGCTTTCAATCGTGCGCCGTTTTCAGCCGATCGTTGATCCCGACTGTTCTGGCGGAAGATTTACGCTATCTGATCTCATTCAAGTCTGAGCCTAGCACGGCTCCCTCTGTCCATGTTGACTTTTAGGCACTTTACGGGCTAGGTCGTCCAGTATCATTCTACTAACATTACCATCTCACCGGAACCAGGTGTGCTAATGGCACTGTATAACAGTGAGGTCATCGTACTATTAATATGGGTGATAACTATGACATAAACAAGACTAGTTTGTCGTAAAATGACAGGCATTACCGTGTAGGTCATCCTAGGAAGATCAAATAAGAAGACATATTTCAAACCATAATCCAACCAAAGTGCTCCCTTTCTATATTTGTAAGTTTCAATTTTTGTCAATTACTATCTACGTATGGTTCTTGCGATCAAAGTTGTATTGAGCGAAAAGCACAAGGTTCACTACCACATGACGAATGAATTTGGTTTAGATATCGATTGTGTTCGACGTTACAATAATGACTATAAGCAAAATATTCGCAGTTAATGCGCGCTGCTAATTTCGGGGTCCTATCTGCCGTTTTTAAAAACGGGTTTCTATTGTATAGGAAATTGTATTTCTTATTATTGTTACTGCTGACCTGTATTTACCTGTATTGTTACCTGTATTATAATGATACAGGTTAAAAGCCACAAATTTACATATTTCTGTTGCTCTGGTTTGTAGGTTAGGTGTCTATTGTTAAATGGAATATATAGAATTAACTTACTCGATTTAAAAAAAAATAGCATGGCTACTAGACTGCCATCGCGTTGCTAACTTTGATAGCATTGCCGCCTCATCGCCTATGCTTCTGTTTCGCTTTTCTTATATTCGCTCTGTAGTTAAGTAACGATAAGGAAGTGTTGCTTGGCAGGTTGACTCTTTGTTTTCGTATTGAATGAAAAAACAAAACAGCTTTCTTATTTTTTGGCATTACAGCCTTCGGTGGAAGTACTTCCCCAGGCAAGATTTTCTGTAAGTTATGCATCCGGAGGTAAGATCTGCCAGAGTTGTAGCTTGCCTGGTCTTGATACACCCGCAGCCCTTGTGCGCACGAAGGAAACGATCCGGATGGGATTTTGGTACCGGTTCTGTCGTGTGAAGATCATACCCCGTTACGTTCTGTGTGATAGTGTTAGTAGCACCGCTGATATAGGCGCCCGAATCTATCTGCAGTACGTTTGTGAACGTTCCGACATGCTAACGCGTGAGAATTATAGCGTAAATAACGTTTCAGTTAGCATCGGTGTATGCACATTTGGCAGTTCAGTTCTTGTTAGCTATTTCGCTCTCTTCAATTGATGTACTCCCAGACGAATGGAGCGCCACATGCTGCTAGCTAGTTGCTTGCCTTAGCGCTTCGAAACAGCCAGCAGCAGTTATCGATAGTGCCAAGTAAGCTTCCTTGCGCTCGCTTGCTGATCTCTGGCTCACCACCTCCCGCGAATGTCGTTCACTGTGTGCGTTGCGCTTCGTTCGCTGTTTGGGGAGTATTGGTTAGGTTATTTGAGAGGAGACGATGTGGGGTAGACCAGCGAGAAAATCACATCGTTGCGGGACTTACCATCGACCGCAGCGGCGAGCACTGTTGCCATGTTTGCGCCTATAGAGCCATAGGCTGTGTGGTTGTGTTTCTTTTTTCACTTTTATGTCAACATTGTTTTTCTTTTCGTCATGTTACTTGGTGTGTGGAGTCAGCGGTAGCACGCGCGAACCGTCGACTAGTGTTGAGTGTGGTGGAAAAGCAGAGTCTCGCTTGCCGAAGTGTGCGTTTGATGACCTGTTCTGCTTCTCTCATTCCACTTTTGAGTCATTTTTTTTATTTGTGCGTACGCGCGGGGTTGGCTTTTCCGCGCGGCTGTATGTCTTTTTTCACATACGCAGTAAGATTATTCTTTAGTTTTGCGACTAGCTGCAGAAGAAAGTGTCTGGTGTAGAAAGAAAAGGGGTAGTTCGATCTCATTTTTCACGACTCTTGTATAGCTTTGGTATGCAGATGCTTCACATTTTCGATAAATTCAGAAGGTGTTCTGGTGACTAGTTGCAACTATTTACGAAGGTTTGGGTATGATCCATTTTTTTGCAATCACAACACCTTCGATGGCCGTACACCTTCGATGGGGTATTATCGATACGGACATCAATCATCAAATATCTGTGCTGTGTCGTTTTTTGCGCACACATTTTCACTGACATACTGCAATTCAGCTCGTTTGTCAGATTTACGAGTGATTATTTTAAGAAATTTTCTTACTATCTTTACTTTTTCGACATACCTGTGATCATATGGTTGAAGATGTGTTTTTTTTTCGCTAAGCAACAATCAACTGGTCTGCGCTCCCTCGAGTGTAGATGAGGACTTCAGTTATAAATTTTTATGATGTTTGTTGATTGTGAGTTTCGGGAAATATATTTGTGATAACTGATATATTTTCGGTGTGATATGTTTCGTAGGAAAATTGATGATGAGGCCTAACATTTCCTTGTAAAAGCCCATGTGATTACAATTGCCAGCTTATATGTATTGAACATTAGCCCATATCCCTGGATACATTCGTAGTGTGATGATGTCCCACCACTTACCCCACCATAGGTTTGAGATGGTCGGATATATGTATATCTGGTAGATAACACGCTTGATGTTTCATTCAATGATTTGTTTATTTGTATGACTGTCAATAGTTTGCCTAAAATGGTTTAACGAGTATATTTACAAACGATTATGAACGATACTACAGTGATATTCTGAGCATGCTTTGGACTATTCCACCTCGTAGGTGAAGAGGACAACGAGAGCAAAGCGAGGTGATTGTATTTGGCTATTATCTCACCTCGGAAGTTTTCGTACTGCTAGCTTTGTTGGATTTTTTTACTACTCTTAAGTAAGTTTGTCCGGTGTTCCGTTAAACAATATATCAAACAGGATTGCAAGTATAACCAAGGTTTTGGTTGTAGAAATAATATATGTATGTTGATACACCGAATTGGATTTGAAGATGCTGTACACTGTATTGAATTTGAAGACGAACGTATACGATATGGGTCGTAGCTGGCATTATGGGCAAATGATTGTGTACTTGGCGTGAAATAAATGAAATGCATATATTAAATCATTCGCCATTGGTACGCTTTTAGTACAAGTTGTAGCCAAAGACTAAACCAATAAGGTCAATGTGAAGGTATTTCAAATGTCCACCTGGCCCACCAATACCAGTTCAACGAATATTGCAAGTATTGTTAATTAGAGATTTGTATTACCTAAAATACTAACTAAAAACAAGATATTTTACCAAAATATTTTTTGTTGTACTACGAGAACTGAAACACATTTTTAAAAGTAATAATTAAGTGTGATAAATAATATAGTGGTGTATGTCAGTGCTCCTCGATATTGACAATACGGTAATATGCTACGGTACACGGTAACACGGTAAAAAGATGCTGGTATACCGGTCAAAAATGTTAACCCACAAATTTCCCCTTTTTGATAAATTGTTCTCACCTCAACACTCATTCATCACTTTACAATGAAAAAAACTTTACATGGATGCTTCATCGACATGTAGTATCAAACTAAACGAAATTTCATCTCCAAGAACCTGTGCCGTTTTCGCCGAAGATTTCGTTAGCGCAATTATATGCAGCTATGTTGAGAACCAAGGTTCAAGGTTGAATACCCTTCGGACCTAATTTTCGGGCAAAATATGGCACGATCTAATGGTTTTGTGTCTGTCACTGTATAAAGAACATATAATATTATATGCGAGCCTAGCTTAGAGGAAGCTGTTGTAACTGTAACGTTTTCTACATGTTATGACTCTGTGAAATTCGTAGTGTTTCAGTCAACCCACATACAACGAATTTAATCCATCACATAGTTTTTGCGGTTGGACGTAAAACTAATTGTACGGGAGGTTCAGTATTGGTCGGAGAAATTTTCTGAGTTTTAGTGAGCTATTTTCAGCATATCAGCTATATATATACATTTATATATATATATATATATATATATATATATATATATATATATATATATATATATTACTATATATATATATATATTTTTTTTTTTTTATTTAGCTGTATGACGGACGTAGAGGCCGTATTGTTAGAGCCTAAGTGCCTTGACGGACATTTATGTTCTCAGGGCATTTCCTTCCTGTCATTTGACTTTATCCCGGGTCTGCTCGGTCAGCTATATGTTGATTATTTTTCAAATCTTCAGATGCATACATATTTCGATATTATTAAACACATGATCGCTATTGGCAAGTACGTTATAGGGAATACATATCCGAGAAATGAGCCGGCTTGCTTGTTTACATCATAGTTATATTTTAAGAACAAACTAATAAGAGCAATAAAGAGGTTAGAACATTTGAAGACATTATTGGACACGGTTTGCAACTAAATAACTACATCTCTACACGGAAGCTTTTGACGACCGTTTCGCTTCGGTTTGTGATCTTTTAAAGATGTACTACTGGTGTATTAGTACAGAAACTTAAAAGCGGAAACAATTAGATCAAATCACGTTCAGGTGGATTTTGTTGGGCTTGTTCATAACGGAAGACTTCAACGCGTCACGTATATTAGTATGACGAAAATGAATATCAATCTTATAGGGTATGTAGGATGTCAGATCGCTGAATAATGACACTTACAATACTTGTCAAATTTAAAAGCAAGATACGGTGTGTATTTTCTCTATAATAAGAGAAATCGACGTACTCTTCGGTACTCTTAGCTGTCTTTTTTATCATTTGTCACACTGTGCTAATCCATATTGCCAGTTTTATTCATAATAACGGATTCGTTTCCAACGAACTTTTATTTTAGCCATTGGGGATTGAATGAAACATTAACTTTGCATAACTTGCCATAGAATGTGGAAGAATACACAACATTGATTTGTAATCGCAGAATGAAAAAAGTATCACAAAAGTGCAAATTTAATTTTGGTGTCTTTACACAGATCACGTTATTAGTACACGTGTTAGTACACGACCAGGTCACTGGGCTAATTCAATCTTTTTTTTTTTTCTAAAAAAATATATCGATCTTTGCATTTATTTGCTCACGAGCTTGGTTTTTTGGTTGAACATGAACAAATTGAATTGGTTGAACATGTGTTGCAGTTATGGTTAATTTGTGGTTCGCACTTGTTTTTGTTAACTTTAAAAAATTAAATTTTACAATTGTCAAAAAATTAATACATTCTTATTGGAATGTTGATGACTTCTAGAGGAAAGTCGAATGCAAACGGTTAGAGAATTTACACTTTGGATTTTATGTTGCTATGCAATTATTTTATTTTTGAGTGATTATGCATACCGTTTCACGATTAACTACTTTCTTATACCATGTTCCTCAGTTATTAACTGCTTGCTAGGAGGAGACAGTCAATAGAAGATTTTAGTACAAATGATACAAAACTATAGTGCTTCTCGATACTTCCTGATGAGTCGTGTAGCGGTGATACAATACAAGGCCCTTTTGTAGGTCCCTGGGCCATTGTCCCTATATGCCATTTCATGGAATGTGGGCTTTGGAATATGGAAAAATACGCTATGTTTTTAAATTTTGACGTCCGCGGATTTTTACTTGAGGGAGTAAAAGGTAGGGATTGGGGTCACAAACTCAACGGATTATAAAACTAGAATAGTTAGCGCGCAACTGGTGAAAATTTCAGCCCAATCGGTCAACAATTGCCAAAAAATCTTCTAGCTGTTAATTAACACCATCTCCATTTGCACGAAAGAGTAACAAGTTGCATCTCAGAAATTTACGGGTTTTATTTTTTTTTGAAAATTCTTAAACAAAACTTTGCAAAAATATAAGACTGGCTTTCACCATTTGTCAATATCTCTAACCGTTTCCGAGTGATCGAAGCTCAAAGTTGCAGAAGTGTCAGTTGCCACCTGATTTGTCCGTTAGTTTTAAAGGAATCACAATACAAACAAATTAGCTAGATAAGCACATACGAATAAGTAAGGCATAGTGCATTAGCGTTGTTTCATTAGTAATGATATAAAAAAACTTATAGGATTTACAGTCGGTACGCAGCCACAATAAAAGAAATTGAAATTTAATTTAAGGCTATCTTGCAACATTCCTAGGATTTAGAATATTTTTTCGTTTAATACCAGTTAAACAGCCTTCAACAATTTTATAATTAAATTTTCTAGAACTAGTGAGAATCTAATTGAAAGTCACTGGTTCTATTTTTATTTGTACACGTTATTTTTCATTGCAACGCATTATTCGTGGACAAATGTATTGTAAAAATGAAAATGGATCTATTGACATTCAAAATAATTCTTAAAGTTGAATAAACAATTCTTAACACTTTGTTGACGGGGGACAGACATGTCCGTCCTCGCTCAGTCGAACGTTGTTGACGGGGGACGGACATGTCCGTCCTGACGAGCGGCGCATCGATATAAGACGCGCGCACGCACACACGCGCACGAGCTAGTAAAACAAACTAACACTACTTGAAAATACTAGTTAATTTCTTCAGTGCAACCGTATTATTAGCGATGGCTGAAAGAAACTACGATAACGATAATTTGGACCAATTTTAGAATTTTAGAGCTTAGGCTCACCTGTGCCTAAGACAACAAACGCATGCGGTGATACGAGCACGTTCTGGCTGAAAAACGCCCGTCAACAAAGTGTTAATGGCGGCTGAACTGCTACTCACAGCTGTTTAGACATCAATGAAGCCCTATAATAACCTATGTAATAAGTTAAAAACAGTTTGCCAACAGTCAGTTAATCCAAACATAGATGGACAAACAATCTCCGTGGAAGAGATAGTTTTTGATTTGTTAATTATTAGAGAGATTTTAATTCATTAATTAGTCAGCTATGTTATGATATGTTTTGATAATTTAAATAAAACCGATGGGTTTAGTCATGCCTACGAAATTAATTCAACATATCTGCTCCGCTGACGGTCCGTTGAAAATAGTGTGAAAATAGTATAGCGTGACAGTCATATCCGGATATCGCAGTGAAGTCGTAGGAAGATGCTATTGACGAAATCAAAATATCGGAATATTGAAATAATTTGAATTTGTAAGGATTATATTTTGTTTTTTCAACTAAACTTTTCATAATTTCCTAATCCTTTTTATTACAGCGCCTGCTTTTCCTGCTACCTAGGCAAGAAAGGTATTGCAATGGAACTGGCAATTAGCGTGGCGATCGTCCTCACCTATTGACCTATTGTAATTATTTTCTGTAAAAAGTTTCTGTGAACTTCTACACATATTTAAAAAAACAAATAGAACGAAAGCAGTCCGACATAAAAGGTTCTTCATATAAAAAGTGATGTCTAAATTGATGAGAAGAGATCAAATAATTTGCCATCGGATCCCACCAAATTGCTCTTAGTTTTACCGTACTACAAAATGCACCAATTGCTGACGTTATCAGGCTCAACTCAATCCAGGTGGTGTTAACTCGAAGTCCTTAGTCCGTCCTGCCTTGGGCATCGGTCGATAAAGTTCTTCTCAATCACTAGCGCAGAACTGTACAGAAGCGAATCGTCAAGTTCGGATAATCCTTGTTACGGGATATCGGTTTGGATTGCTCGATTTGACACAGCCTCATTATGTTTCCGTCACCTATAACTGTGGCTCTACCGGACTACCGAATTGTCACAGATGCATCAGTTTGATGGATGGTATTGTGGACAAATGTTTTGCTTAGGTTCTTCTCTGTCCTTCGACTCGAAGGTATCATTCCACAATGAACGCTTATATGTGCTTTTGTATGTATGTTGGTTTTTCAATTTAACCGCTGAATTAATTAAAACAACTCGAGTACAGAGATTAAATGACGTAAATGCTAATATTTTTATTTATATTTTTTCATTATCTCATAGAACCGCTGATACGACGCAGAGCTACAGCAAAGGAGGCCCATCGCCGGCGCAGACGGTGCCTCGATCAGCGGCTAGCCCGTTGTCACCGCCAAGACCAGGCCCAGGCGCTGCTGGAGCCAGCTATCCAGCGTTCGGAGGCGCTCCGGCGAGGGAAGCACCATTACGCTATGTACAGAACAATTCATTCCCTGCCTTTATTCGGGATGCGAGCCCGTTCACGAGAGTCTCTCAGGTGCAGCAAGTCGTCACTGAGTATCGGCAGGTGGTACCATCATCGGTCATCGGTGCGACAAACGTAGTGTCCAATAGTATAGTTCCCTCATCCATTAGCCTTGTCAACAATATAGATGTGTTGCCGTTGCAAACCGCATCACATCACATACAACAGCATCAACAACAGTCACAACAGCCACAGCAGCATCAGCAGCATCAGCAGCAGCAACAACAGCCACAGTCACAGCCACAGCAGCCGCAACAACAACAGCCGCAGCAACAACAGCAACCGATGCAGCAGCCACAGCCGTCGCAGCAGTCGCAGCAATCGCAACAATCGCAACAATCGCAGCAACTGCATCAATCGCAGCTACCGCAGCAGCCACAGCAGGCGCAACAGACTCAGCAGCCGCAACAACAGCAACAAACGCTACAACAACATCAGTCGCAGCAACCGCAACAACCACAGCAACAACAGCAGCAACCACAACAACCACCACAACAGCAAACACAGCAACATCAGCAGCATCATCAGCATCAACAACAACAGCAGCAACAGCAGCAGCAACAGCAGCCCCAGCAACAACAGCAATCGCATCCAATCCCTTCGCAACCCTCCTCGGTGTCATCCCAGCAAGTGGGAAGCGGAACAGGAGGTCCCCTGATGTTGGCTCCGGTGGCGCAGCAACAGCAACCACCACCGCAACCGCAGATGGTGATGCAGCAGATCTCTCAAGTTCCCCAACAACCGAGCACCAGGCCCCGCATTTCATTACTTCATTCAAATCCGGACTACCATCTGCAAACATCGCGATCAGTTGTCTCGACGGCGGTGGCACCGGATAGTACGGGCCCGCCGGCATTTAAGAAAATTCGTTTAAATGAGGCCGTCGGCACTCAACATCCACCGCCACTTGTGGGAGCAATGAATATCGGAGGTAGCAGTAGCGCAACTACTCTGTTGAAGGTGGATACGAGAGAATCACCAGTGCTGATGGTTACCTCGGGCGCGTATCACCCGCAGGTGGAAGCCATCTCACCTACCCTTCCCAGTGATCCGATGGAAGAGTTGCGCGCGACAAAGGACGAATTACTGCAGCAAATCGCCAAGGTGGATAATGAGATTGACAAGGCAGAGAAGAAGATTCAGTCGCTGAAGAAGAAACAGGAATCGCTCGAGGAAGCATCCGCTAAGCCGCCGACTGAAGAATGTACCTCAGAGGCGCAGCCTAAGCACCGAAACCTAGCGCAGAAAATTTATGCGGAAAATCGCAAACGTGCCTCCACAGCTCATGCCGTCCTTAGTACGCTTTGTTCGTTCGGAGTTGACCCTCTTCCGTTGTATAATCAACCGTCGGATGCGGAAGTGTGCCGGGAGGTACAGGAACGTCACCGCATGTTCAAACAGCGACTGTTGGTGCATTTCCGGAAGATCAAAACTGAGCGCGCTGCGAAGCAATGCGAGATAACCGAGCGTTACGCGCAGTTATCGCAGGAATGGACCAAGCGTGTCGATAAGCTGGAGGCGAGCGCCAAGCGTAAGGCAAAGGAGGCCAAGAACCGCGAGTTCTTTGAAAAGGTTTTCCCGGAGCTTCGAAAGCAGCGGGAAGATAAGGAGCGATTTAATCGTGTAGGTTCTAGAATAAAATCCGAAGCTGACCTTGAAGAGATCATGGATGGTCTTCAAGAACAGGTAGGTTACCATAGATTGATTGGTGCTCTGAATGGTGCGTGGTGTTTACAGATTATTCTTATCTATTTTTAGGCCATGGAGGATAAGAAAATGCGCTCATATGCTGTGATTCCACCTTTAATGTTAGACTCCAGACAAAGAAGGCTAGTGTTTAATAATGAAAATGGAGCGCTGATAGACATGGAAACGGAATTTAAGGTAAATTATCTTGTAGTAAACAATATGGTTATACCAAACTTATTGTAATTACAACAATGATATTATATGCAATGGTAGTTGGATTTTATATGTAAAGTGGGGTACACTAAAGCTAAACGGAGCTAGATATGGCTGCCAATCTATATAGCTGCCAATATAGGTAACCAAGAGCCTATATAATAGTTTGTTCTCAAAACTCGTTGTTGAAAACTCTACGTCCGCAATCAGACTTACAAATGGTTAAACTCGTCGAATTCAGCACAATCTCCTGAATGCAGTATTTTTCTCACCCAATATTTGTTCCTACTGATTGAAAAAAGTGTTTAAAGTGAGATTTAGCTTTCTCAACGCGGCAAAATTTATACTTCGCTGTCTCTTACAGCCATCGATTTCTAAAAACGCTTTATGTATGTTTGGAAATTTGGTCAGTTTTGGAAATGTATCTGCTTGCATGTAGTTTGGAATTGAGTAATAGGAAATGTTATAGGATATGAGCAAATAATAAATTCACAAAACTTGCAGAATCTGTTATATTAATTTAGAGTAGCCAAACTAGAACTCATCACTAAATCTTGTACTAAAAGCTTGTTGATTGCGATGGATTACGATGTTGGCACCTTGTTGATAGTCTTTGAGTTTGACGACCGTTAAATACTGAATACTGAGCAACAAATGAATTTGCGATAAAAAACAGATAGTGAATATTTTACCAAAAATACTAATTTACACATATTTACTATTATCGGTGTAAAATGATATGATGGTTGGAAAACACAACGTTTAATGATTAATTCAATGCTCACGAATGTAGTTTTTTACATTTTTCAAACAGGCGAATGTAAAACGATTGATAGGAAGATGTACAAGGTGATACAGTAACAACATAGTTATATACTTATTTTTAAATCATTGACCGCAATAATATCTATCCGGTTCGTGAATCTATTAGGGATATACCCTAAAAAGGTTAATTTGATTGTTGGTATAATTTTTGGTATAATTAATAGTTATAAAATCTACCAAATTATACCAGTGTACCATAATTTACTAATAGCCGTGGCTCATTGTTTTAGTTATTTTCTTATAAACACAATTTTAAGCATAACGCTTTTAATTCGAGTTTTCGAGATAAATAACGTTATTACGATTACGGACGATAAAATTACTAATTTCTAATTACTAATTAAAAATTACTAATTACTAATAATTTCTCCTTTTTCGAGGGCAAAATAACCTACGTATGTTCACGCCTGCATTTCTAGCTTTTCTTGACTCGATGATATCCGTAGTTTAGTAATGTATGTTAGTGGTGTTTGATTAATGTATCATACATAATAGTTGATTAATGCCAACGTTATTAACGGATGCAATAAATTTGTTCATAAATTTATTTACATATTTTCACCTGAATAGTAGACTAATCGTAATTGTCGGTGGTTACAACAAATAAAATAAAAATGAGAATGTTTTTTTTTCTTGTTTCAGGAGCGGTTAAGTTTGAATGTGTGGACGTCAGGAGAAAAAGAAATTTTTCGGGAAAAGTTTTTGCAGCACTCGAAAAATTTCGGCACAATAGCAGCCAGTTTGGACCGGAAAAGTGCACAGGTAAGAACTTTAAAAGAATTTCCATATTGTAGGTCATATAGCGCTGCCGAGCTTAAATGAGTAAGCTCAAAGTTTTCCAAATGTTTAAATGATTCACGAGGAACATACTTAAACTTAAATCATGCCTTGCTCACATTACCGTTTTTAAAAGCCTCACGAGATATTCAATCTATTAACTTATGAAGAAAATTTGTGTATACAATTTTGTGTATAAAATTTTGTGTATAAATGAGAACAACGATCATTAAATTACAAATTATTAAAATTTGTGCTCTTGTTTGACTTGCCAGTATTAATGTAATTGTTGTATATCTGCTTAATTAACACATGATTAACATGAATAATTTATTTTTCTTGTTTTTTGCCATTTTACAGGATTGTGTACGATATTACTACCTCAGTAAGAAAACGGAAAATTATAAACAATTGTTAAGAAAGTCCCGACAGCGAACAAGAAGCTCTAGAAACCCTCAAAAATCCAACCAGCAGCAGACACAATCTATTGTGGATGCGATGACTACTGGTGTTACGACAAGGTATGTGCATTTACCTAGCGTTGAAACGTAATACTTTTCAATTAACGCTTTTTCTGTTCTTTTCGATATTGCAGACTACAACGTGAACAACAACAAAAGACTGTAGGCCGTGATCGTGCCGCGAATTCAACAAATAGTTCGATAGGAAGTAATACGACATCCAATGTTGTCAATGTCACGAATAATCCGTCATCTAATACCGTGTCCGCAAGCAGTAATAACAGCAGTAGCGGGAGTAATATCACCAGCAGTAATAGTAATAATAGTGTCACTAGTACTAACGCGAACAACGATGTTACCGGCACTGGCAACAACGATGACATAAGTGGGAATTGCATTGCGAATGCTACATCACTATCACCTGGTGGTAGTAGTGTAGCTGCGTCTAACACCGCAAGCAACGTAGCGCCATCGTCTGCCGGTGGTGATGTGAAGAATGGTAGCGGCAGCAGCAACAGTAGCAACGCCAGCAGCAGTAGTATCACCGTAGAAGCTAGTGCAAATGAGCCAAATAGTAACAGCAACGAGGCTAGTGTTAGCAACAGTAATTCTGCTGTTAGTGCTGCGAACCCTTCTAATGCTTCTGCAAAGAGCAATGAGATCGACTTGAATGGTGCTGCAGCAACAACGCTCACGACTACAGGGACGACCGCGATGGTAACGACGGTTACAACAGTAGCATCCTGCAGTGAAGCGGTAGCAGGGGGAAAAGTGGAACGAGTAGGTGATGTATCATCACCGAAATCATTGAGCACGGGTACGGGTGCTAAGGCTGCTAGTGATGCTGGAAATACTTCAACTACAGCATCATCCGGACAGGCGGAACAAACCGTAACACAATCATCGGTCTCAGGCTCGGTTAATGAGGCCACTGTGGACAAAAGTATTGGAATTTCTTACGTTATACCATCTGCTACGATAGCACAGCCTGGCAGCATTCCGATTAATGGTGTAAAAACGGATTTGCTAACGTTGCATTCCTCTGGTGGCATAATTAGTAATCAGTCCTTGTCATCAACGGTTGAGCTAACGCTTGGATCTGTTGTAGCGAGTGTTGTAAGCAGTAAACTTGGCAGTGTAAAAGACGAACTGCAATATCTTAAAGAAGATCTAAATCCAAGGTTAGTTAACATGGAAGCTTTATTTGTGCATCTTTATTTCTTTATTTTCTTTTTATTATATTTTTTCTCCTACTAATAACTATTTTTTGTTTTGTTTTCGTTACAGTGGAGAGTCACCCAATAACCGTAAAGATGATAACATCAACGAATCTGACAGTGCTGATATCCAAGAAGGTAAGCACTATATTTTATTTTATTAATGGGATGAAGCTTTTCACATACGTTACGAAAACATGTGATAAACGACATTTCTAAATTCTATTTCTTACAAACGTAAAAGATACGATGTTCCATCAGCCTGTAATGTTGTGCATTTCGAAGATTGTTAGGCATTTCGTATATGATACGGTATAGTTTGTACAACAGTTTAGTGTAAAGGAGATGGTCTTCACACGACAGAACAAATACTACAATGGATTGATTATGGTTGATTACATAATTCTAGTCAACAATACGACATGGCATGGGACCAAACGGAACGTTACATCAAAAAAGAAGAAGTTCAACTTATGGCTATCGTGAATGATTTAATTTCACTAATGGTGTAGTTGATAGATGAATAACATAGATGAAAAGTTGTACAGCGCAATGATTTCTTTCCTTCACGACTTTATTTTTTTGTCACAAACTAACGAAATTTTAAAGTTTGATTGATAGTATTCTTTATTTTATTCGGTTGTTTTTTACTACTTATGTTTATGTATGTTCTTTCTGAAATTTACATCCACCAGCTTCACAATATGCTTTGAGGCGAAAATAAAAGGTTGAAATTATATTTTGAGTTTGCTACTAATAGTAGCATTCATAGTCCTGATGAGATTATGTTTGTTGTTCTATATGAGCACATATTTCATATTCGCTAGAAGAGATCCTTTCGCTGTTCGGATGTTGCATCTGGAGCAGGTTCAGTTCCGAGTACGTTGACGGCATCATCTGTTTTTGGTATTTCTGCTGGGGTGGTGGTATGTGATGTTTTATCTGCACTAATATTTATCGAATTTTCGTCTTCTTCTGTATGACAGAGCTTACGATGCTTGTGCACAAAATAATAGCTAGGAAATTTGCTACCGCAGGTTTTGCACGGATAGTACTGCACGTTCATATCGAGGGGTTTCACTTCTCTTTTCACTGTGTTACTGTTCCCGACCGAACTGCTGGCCTGTGATCGGCGTCGTGCTGCGTCAAATGCCTTAGCATGGCCTGCTGTATGGAAGCCATATTTTAGTGATGTACCACTGCACGATGCAGTTGATCTGTTGTTATCCAAGCGAAGAGGTATTAAATGTCTTTTGGCGTGTTTTTGATAGCAGTAGTGTGACTTGAAAGTATGTTTGCAATAAACGCAAGTGTAACTAGAATTTCCATCTGTACCGGTAGGTGGCTCTGCATCATAGGCGATGCTGTCTTCCTGGCTGTTTTCGTCCTTTTGCTCATGATCCTGAGACAAATTCTGTTGTGTTTCCGGTTGCAGTTGTGTTTTTGACAGCAGCTGTGTTTGCAGATGATGGAACTTTTGATAACTGCTATTAGAGGACGAAGAAGAGCTTTCGTAGATGAGCTTTCCGGTGTTGCTGATGTTGCGCGCCATCTATGGTTGAGTAGAGGAAACGAATGAATAATAATCCAAGACACAGTATGCCTGGTGTTTCTTACCTGTTGGTGGAATGACGAAGCGTAGCGCAATGAACGGGTGTGCTTCTTTTTGACGCTGTTTTCCGTCTCAGCCGTACAGGACTCGTCCTCTATGGGAGCATCAGTGCATGCAGGTGTTCCACTATTCGTATTACAGCCGTACATGACGTTCAACACTCGTCGAAAACGCACTGGACCATCGCAACTTGCAATATCAATGATCACTCCGTTTGTACCATCATTAGCCAAGTCGGTTTGAGATTTGTGTCGTTTAGCTGGTGCAATTTGGAGGAGGCCATTCGACGAATATTTTATCGAACGATTGCCATTGTCTACCGTTGGCGGTGATTCCGGACCATCTTGGGTGCGTTTTACCGAATCGTTGTGTTTTGGCTCACTTGCATCACATTTCAAATCGATGTTGATATCAGCAGTATCGCTTTCTATCACGGATGAGCCTTGGGGTGTTAACGGTGGTATACTTTCTTCCTCATACCGGGTTACACTTATGGGGCTTTGGGAAGGAGAATGATTTTCACGCCGTAGCACCTCTTCTGTAGCAGCAATTTCACTTGCAATGACTTGAGAAGTTGATCCAAGGCTGCGAAACGGTGCACTGGGAAGGAGATTGATTTGGGATGATGCGGTAGGAGGTGCTATAAAATTTAAACCCATCGTAGCCATAGCTTTGCTGGCTATCGGCCGAACTAATCTAGTAGGTCCATTGACCGTGGAAAATGTAGTCGTTTCAGATGCATCCGGCTTTGTATGATAATAATTCCGTTGTAAATGTTCTCCGGAAATGGACGTGCAAGGAGACGCGTTAGATGCAGTCGGTGCCGATAGATATGTTCGACAGAGCTCTAAAGCTCGAGGCATATGCAGCAAGTGCGTTGCTAGAAGTACTCCAAAAATGTTGTCCATCGTAAGGTCCAGGTAGCCCGTATACATGTAGGATAGTAACGGAGTAAACTGCTCAGTTGTGATATTCGGAAGATACAGCAACGATGTGGTAGTCGCAGCGGGGAAGGAGCACGTTTCCGGAGTTGCATTGATTCCCGCCGCGTTCGTGTGTTGTTGCAGTGCGCGCCGCAATGTGCCATTAGGGTTGGCGGCATGTTGTTGTTCCAGCGTGCGAAGAGCAGCTCTCAAGTATCCACTATGGGTGGCTAGCAAAGCAGCGTGTGCCGCGAAACGAATGCTGCAAGGATGAGGTCCTACCTCGAGGATCACATCCGGAGGCAGAGTCACATTCGGATTGGTCCAAGTGCCAAACATGTGTGTTTAGCAATTCCTGTCCTTTGTTTGATATCTCACATGAAACGAACAAAAATGTTCACAATACTTAGTAACACAACAAATTACACAAGAAAATCCAATGTTCACAGGACTCGTTCACTGAACCTTGTTTTCAACAATATATAGCAATAGTATTATTCATCTCGTGCGTTTATTACACCACTAAATTACGATGAAACATGTGCACAGTTAGAAAACCTGCATATTCTTTTCGCGACTTAGAGTGAATGCTAAAACTCTACGACCTTTTCGTGTTGACGGTTGGCAAAGAATTGAATTTGAACTTCCTTCCGAGTCCTCCGAGCCACATTTAATTACGAACGACAAAAGCCCTGTTACACATGTTCGCCTCTCACGGATTGAGGAGCGTGATACGATCGTGCATACAGTGAAAGAGAGGCAGTGAAAATGTTCTGAGAGAAAACAGTGCTAGCGAGAGAAAATGGAAAACTGATGGGTTGTTAAGGGCGGCCGCCAAGCAGGAAAAGCTGATATTGGTAGAAAGAGAAATATGGTATGAGAGCATGTTTGGAGAGATAACATGATACCGAGAAAATGCGTCGGAATGACAGAGAATGTGAGACAAATATAGAAGATAGACGAAAGTAAATACGAAAAAATGAGTAATGTTGATTCCTTTTTAAGAACCGGTTATCCATGTTAAATGTAAGATCTGTTAATTTACACGATTATTACAATATTTAGGGATGTGACCAAATTATACATTTGGTTAGATTAGATGGCTGTGTGTATGTGGCTTTGTGTGTGTTAGTCATTATATTTCCTTCTCTTGGCCCGATCGCAATTGTTTATATAATTTAAAAATAACTAATAATTATTTTGTATTATCACATGCATGCAAAACATGCATTGTTCGAACATTTACATATCGGAAATGTTTCGTTTATAGCAATTTACAAATTCAATTTCCATTTTATTGTTTGTTAGATCATAGCAATCATCGAATGTAAATGCAAATTGTAAAATCATCACAGCAACCTGCGGAATGATGAACCTGCGGAAGTGACAGACAGAATCAATTAATTTTGATTCTAGTTTTGGAGGTGAAACAAATGAAATTATATTCCGGAACATTTATACAGAACGGTGTATAAGGTATAAAACCTGCTTCTAAAATCTTCTGGGGTCCATTTTTTCAGCCTTTTCTTACCCGAGCTAGTTATTCGTTTATATAGACAAACATGCTCTACACAATATAGATTTGCGAACAAACGTAAATATACTACATACCAATTAATACTTAAAAATGAAAGAGAAAGTGAACACACATATCCTGTTTTCGGAAGTAAGTGGCTCTAAGTCGGCTCGGATGGAAAGATATCGAAGGAAAGGACTTTAAAGGTAAATAAAAAACTGTTCTTTCTCTTCATTCGATACGCTTCCGGATTCCAAGTATTATGAGACCATTTGTGCAGATAAATCTGAAGAACCCTGTAGGGAGATGCACGCTACAGCTTCGGGGTGCAGAAAAAATCGAATCAAGTTGAGAGTATTTGTTTAACAATTTCATCTATGATTTTTTCGCTGACTCGCTCTCCGGTATGGTATAACTGCCACAGAGTATACCGTGGGGTGGGAAGGGAACCGCATCGCAGCCGCCGCAGCCACCCAGCCAGCAAGCAGGCGGGCAACCGAATACCGCGTCGTTTTTGTTGTGTCCTAAAAAACTGCGCGCTTAGGTTCGCGGAAGGTGCAGATGCCGGGACAATCGTATGTTTTCCACCAGCGGGGAGAGCGGTAAGAGTGGAAACCGAGTCACCGCTCGAGGGGGAAAATGGTATGGTTTTTGCTGTTCTGTTGGGTTTCCTTTTTTACAGTTCTGTTTGTATCGCACTTCGCCGTGTCGTGTGCTTTAGCAGAACTCTGTGCACCGCGGGGAAATAAACGAAACCTCAGATTTATTTTTGCAACTCCCACGTGCACAACGATTCTCGTGGTTTGCTAAATTGGTGGGTGCGTATCAAAGCTCGGCGGAATACTTTCTTATTTGATGTATTGTGTGGTGTGCAACAAACGTTTGCAATGTTGGCTAGGTATAGATAATTGATGTTCTATGGCAGATGCATTTACTGTTGATCAATTTGTATATAGGTCTATTGCTCTAATGTGACCATGTGTACGTTGCATTAAAATCTGACACTATCAGAACTGTTGGATGAATGCTAACATACAATTCTAATGCACTGTTTATGTAGGCCAGGCATATTGCGAATCCCTTTTCTGGCTTTCCTCATCTTTAGTGTCATTTATTTTCTCCCATTTGGTCTCCGATTGTGGTGGATTTATAACAAACCTGAGTGCTTGAGCCCCGGAGCCATTTGTACGCGTATTTTGTTTTATCGTTCCTGCCCCTTTCCCCTCGTTCACGTTGTTTCGCCTTTGTAAAATGGTATTTTTTGTTAATGGTTTGCAAATAAGAAAAGCGAACTGTATGCGAAACTGGCCACCCTTTCCTCCCGGCACTGTGCTGGACTACTAATGGGACCGTTCCGCGAACCGACCATGACGGTGGTGGCATCGCAGGTCCCAACTTATCGACGGTGGTATCTTCCTACAGGGCCGCACGGTTGAGATCTTCCAAAATGACAGCAAATATTTGAAGCTGGTTTCGTTGTTAGCGCTCGCGCTCGCGTGTTGAGTGTAATGTTGTGTGATTTTTTAGATTGTTGTTTTTTCTGGTCTCACAGGGGACAGAATTGCAGTAAATGATGATGGAATACTATTTCGGTGTATTCTTTTCTGAGACGTAAGCGCTCTTATAGATACATCCGGCGCTCAGGGCAAACTGGAGTTTGTGGCTTCTGTAGCATAAAAATAAGCAGATGTGTTTGAAGATTTTTGAAAGTTTGGCATTTTGGGACGGTATAAGACAACATCCCTATTCTGGAAAATCAGATTCTCTTTTCCCGATATCAGATTCGAAACCTCTGTTGGCTGCGTTTTTTGTATGCTAAATCGTAGAGAGGTCGATCAAATGGTCGATCAAACAATGCGGATTATAAGTGTAAGATTATATGTAAGTCATTCTTAAACACCACTGAATTGTCTCCATCTTATCTGAATACGATTGTTTTTTCTTCGTTAAAATATAGTAAGTTTTTATTCACCCTGCAAGATTAAGTATTGGTTCAGCAATTGTATCCCATGCGCTTGTCGGCTACGCTTATTTATACCACTCTTTATTATCAATTCCCTTTGGCGAATTGAAATAGCGATGAGTGGGTCTCCCATCATGAATGGGTAGAGTAGAAGTGAAAAATTGTGTTCATCGTTTGGAAAAAGGGTGAATATCTTTCAGCATCTGTATAATAAGAGAAAAAGAGAGAGAGAGAGAGAGAGAGAGAGAGAAAGAGAGAACGAGGGCGAATGAAAACGAGCGATAGATAGATTAATAACGAGATAGATATAGTGGATGTGAGCGTAGAAAGCACGATAGAGAGACCGCGGGGTGACGAGCTGCGGGCAGGGATAGGATGAGGCTGATAGGTACAAAGGACAATCCTATTTTTTATAGCATCGTCCGGTCACACCGTTCGCCCGCCCGCCCACTCTATCTTGCAGTTCATTTTGGTATTTGTGAATATATTAAAAATTAATGCAATTATACTAATTTGTAGATTTTATATGAAGAATTTTTCCTTGTGGTTGGTGGTTCATGGCAAAGGCGTTTGTTTGTGTACTGGTCTGCTCTTTACCCTCTCTGCCCTGTCTGCAGGTTTCATTGTTCATGGGCCAATTTGTATATGGTCAGAATTCTTTTCTTTGACAGCCGAATATAGAAAAAGGAGCTGTGCGTTATGTTCACACTCATTTGCTATCCTTCTTTTTGATAAATCACAATAAACCATTCGTATTGCGTTCTTAATAAAACTGACGAAGATGTGTTTTAGTTAATAAAAACTCTTCGATTTTTGTACATAATCGAATGAAATGAACGCGCCATGTGCCGGACACTGTGTCATGCAATTATTGTGACTAATCAAACCGAGAGAAGCATGACGGGCGTACCGTACGACTCATATTGTCCCGGCTGGTCGGGCTCTGACTGAAATGATTTCTTCTGCTTGCATTCCGTGTAGTGAGAGCTGTACGGCTATCCCAAAAGCAGCGCTTTTGGATCCGCGGAAAATTCTTTCTCCCACCGGGGCATCTCCCATCGAAAAATAGCTTAATTATTCATCCATCCAATGCGCGCGTGCAATGCACGTCCCTTTCACAGTGAGTTCACAGTGAACCAAGGATGTAACGTAGAGAGAGTGCGTTTAATCACGCAGGATATCATCCTCATAGCCGTTGGCTGCTGTGTGCACCACCAAGCGCTTCAAACGTAAGTGTAATACACGAACAATCCGTTGGTGGTGGTGGAGTGTGATCGGTGGTGCGGACAAACAGAGCGACAAAGGGAGGCGGCGCGCCGGACGGTCCATTGGAAAATGGTGAAAATTGTTGAACAATTCAAAACGGTCCAATTTCGACTTGATGACCATTTGTCCTTTGTCCCATCGCCCACCAGCGGTCGAGAAACAGAGTTCTATCTCTGTCTCTGTCCCGGCGCGTGGTAAGGATGTAAAGCGATGCTGTAAAATAAATGTTAGCAGCGTTGATTCACAAGCTCCTCTGCTCTATCGGTAATTGTCATTGGGTGCAAAAGGATTAGGGATGCAGGCGAAATCGAGTTGTTTCCCCCCGCGCTAATCGATATGATGTTTGCTCCGTATGCACAAGAACACAAGCATTGGGCATTGTACCGCCGCTTCTATAGATCCAACGGATGTGTTAAACCCGAGTTAGCTAACGCTGGGGTGTCAAAGCGTTTGGCTTTGTTATTCTTTTCGAAAGGTTTCAATGATAGCGAGCTTCCAATTATGCTAAAGAACCCGATGTTGTCATATGTAAAACTCTTCATAAATAGCATGTATAGCGATGCAATAGGTATGGAAATTGACTGCCATACTGTCCGTATAAAGAACACATGTGTTTGGCAACCCTGGCGCGTAGGTTTCGGATGCTGGCTCTGTTCCATAAGTCAACAGAAGAGATGTGCAGAGGGCAGCGGGGGATGGTGCGAGCGTATTCCGTTTAATTTCGCGGTATCTGTCAATTCTGCATATGTTCGCATCGATCCCTGATTCGGGTTGTTTATCTTGGCGATATTTTGATTCAATTACTCGTGGAAAATATTAACATGTGTGCTGTGCTCTGGCGGCTGGTGGTTGGGTAATACGTACAGGAGAACGACAGGATGTGGTGGTGGTGCTATCATTTTGGAAAGTGCTCTCGCGCTGTTTTAAAATCGGTATCGAGGGATTTTACTGTGAACATTGTACTTAGTATGTGTTTTGATATGCTAAGAAAATGGGCCATTTGTTTCGTATACAAGTTTGGAGTTTGTGCATCGTTTGCGCAACCTGCGAACTTGTAGCATTTAGGTCAATATAGTTTGTAGAATGTTTCAAATTAATGTTTTAGATATATTAGCTTGCCGTTTAACAGCTTTTCCTGAGGCGAAAACGTACAATACCACATTAGCAATAAACGAAACGAGTCAGTGATTGAACTCGAATCGTTATATTTGCTAAACATGCCGTTCAAATTGAGTCCTGTTTGCTTCAACTACACAGTCAGCCGGATGAGGCAGTACATTTTGTGGAGTGGGTGGTATTGGGAAGGAAAAGTTAGTTGGGTGGGGGTTAGCAGTGGAGGAATAGCGCTGTAACCGTGGTTGGTGGCGGGTTCTGGCATAGGCAAAATGCATTATTGATCGTTCCGATAATTATGGAAATGATTGTAATTATATTTAAATAATAAATTATAATTGACATCCATAATACAAACATATGTGGGCTGCTAACGAACAACGCGCGCAAACCGAAACCGGACCGCGGTCGAATTCGGGGCGGACATGCTTCTGAACCGAGATGATTCTGATTGCTCTCTAGCTCTAGCAGTAAATGGGTGTGTTATGTATTGCGTTTTGTAAGTAAACTAATCGATTAGCGAGTGCTTTCCGCGCTGTCGTTTCGAGCAGTACGTCGGTGAAGAATTTTTGTACGATATTAATGCACAAATGATGCCGACGAACTTGCGAAAATTGTGGTGACTGAGAACTGATAAAGTAATAATCCTTTAATCATGGATGACGCAGAATCAATTAATCATTAAAAGGTGATAATAAATAGAATGGAATGTATCTAGTTATTTAACTAGGCAGAAATGTATCTAGTCTAATTAAAAAAGCAATAAATAGCTCTGATCATGCTTGTGGAAGTTGATATCTCGATCACATAACAATAACATACCAGTGTGAGAGATACCAACTGCGTATAAATGCACTTAAACCAACGCTGGATAGTGTAATGATGAAAATACAGGACGTCAATTTTATTATACGTTCTATAGCTACATTTATTATAAGCAGGAAACTATCATGTTCGTACGATTGCCGCGATTTTCAGGTGCAGTCATCGTGAGCTTTTGTGTATGTCAAATACATGTTATATTACTCGTTAGAGACTATGCATAATGATAATTTCATTGGTGAACGTATTGTTCGCTCAATGGTGTGCCGGTGTATGAAACCACGACCCGCTTTTGTTTACATTTCTTACTCTCTTTCTCTCCTCGCCGGTCGAGGTAGTTTCGCTGAACAAATGCAGGGCGAGGAAAAGAAGTACAAGTACAACTTTGAAATTCGTTTACGTTTCCCGAAGGGAGTCATTCGCGCGCACTAATTAAATTGAATTAATTAAATGAATGAGTGAGTGGTTAAAAGAGCGAAAAAGCAAGTAAGCAATCACACTGCGTCAGTTCGTTCGAGTATTTGAACGATTTTCTCGTCTTTCGGCGCCTTTATCAGCTCAGTTTGATTAGTGGACGACGGCCTCGAGGCGTTGGCACGGGCAGCAGGGCGGCTGCTTCTGCCATTCTCCCGCATCACTGCGAATTTCCCAAACCGTCACACTCTCCTTATTTAATATTTTACGTGGAAGCGGATGGTTGCGGTTTCGCGAGAAGAAATAAGCATCGTCTCTTCTCATGCCGCGAACATCTCCGATGAAATATAATAATAATAATAAGTGGCGACTCTAGAACCGCGCACCAAAACGGTTTGCTGTTTAGTCCCAAATGACATCGGATAATGAAGGTATGAATTGTGTGCATAAGGAAAAGTGGCAGAAACAGAGTAGAGGTATAGCAGTAGAAGTAACGGAATAAGAGATCAGGCGCGCGGTAACTAGTGCGGTATTGCTGAGAGCCGCATTAGTGTTGGCTGTGCAATTTTGAGAGCATATTTTAGCTTGTCTTGCTTGTTGGCATTAACCGTTTCTGGCGAAGGCGTATTTTGATACAGGTGGTGGCGCCAAGCGGAGAAGTACAAGTTCCGTTCCGTGAATGTGCCGACTCTGCAGCTCCTTTTTCTTAGCGTTTCCCATTTGGAGGGATTCCCCTAAGTTGTGGTTGGATTATATGCCGGGAAAAACTGGTGCTTAACCTATCATACGGGCTATATATTTAGCGGTGTGTTGATTTGTTGAAGAATAAGTTCAATTTTGAGGAATGTGTAATCTGCGCGATACACGATGAGAAGAAAAATGTATTTCGAATTGGTCGACTTACTTAATTCGTTTTAAATTTAAGCATTTTTTTATTGTCAATATGTTCAAATGTAGTGTGTCGAAATGGCGCTTTGAGGAGTTTTTCTTTCAGAAACTAGGAATATTGCTTGTGTTGCTCTGGTGCAATTATTCGAATGAACATGTTAGAGTTACATCATACATAAATTACTAATTATATTGTTGTTGCTTTTTTTCTTATTTCCAGACAAAACAAATGCTGCTGGTGCGCTACACACTTGCTTCATCTGTAAAGCAGAGCTGTGCTCACGGACCCGACCCCTGGAACGTAGCCGTGCCGCGCAGTACAATATATCGGAGGCCGACATTCCTGTTGGAGCTAGAATTTGCAATAGCTGTCAATGCAAGTCAGTCAAGTCACGCTATACGCACTGTCCCCTGCCCACCTGTCCGAATCCAAAAGATCGTGTAAAGCGTTTCCGCAATCTTCCCCCGCGGTTGTTTGAGCTGGCACCAGAGATACGTGACCCGATCGTACAAGAGCTTCAGATACCACCGAATGTAAGCAAATGCTGTTCGGCCTGCTTGACGCGAATTCGCCGGAAAATGGGTCCCCATCTGCTCGGCAGTTCAAGCCTAACCGACGACGAGGTTGGAAGGTTGAAGAAATTACTGCAGGAGCATGGTCCCAAGTGGAACCAATTCGCTGAATCCCTTTCGAAGCCCGCCCTGGCGCTCAAGAGCTGTTACTTTCATTATCAGAAAAAGTACGGTCTTGATGTTGCACTAAACGAGTACTATAAGCTCCATCCGAGCGAGGATCGCCGATCTGCTATGACGGATGGCGATGAGTCGGACCTTAGTGCCGGCTGTTCGTCGTCGGATGAACGGGATGGTAGCAGTGACACAACGGCGTCCGCCGAAAGTCCAACTAGCGGTAATGCAGGAGGGAACAGCGTCGGTATCGGAAATGTGCCGGCAGTGGTAAAAAATACCGGTAGCAGCGTTAAAGACGGAGCCGCTGTTTCGGAGGATGTGAGTTTATCGAAGCTAGAGGAAAGTGGACGAATTATGCTGGGTGGCAGTTTAGCATTGAGCACTGTGGGCAATAGTGCCAACACTAGCATAAGTGGCAGTGAGACGGCTATTTCTCTTGCACCACCACCAAAAGCTATCACTACCATCACGGGATCCTCCTCCTCGACATCCTCTGGAAGCAGTGGTGTTGCATATGAAGATGATCGTCTACTTCCTCCCGGTCAACCGCAGCCAAGGAAACCTTTACGCCACACAGAAGAGTACGACAGTTCAGCGACGGAAACAGCGGACGAAGAGAACGAATCCTCGCCGGCGAACAGACAAAGTCCTAAGGTGTCCATGCATCACCCGCCAGTACCGCATGCACATTACCCGCCGCCCTTGCACCATGGCGCAGGGCTTTCGATGATGCACAATGCGATCCCCGGCAATCAACAACAATCGAATGGTTCACGATCGAATGCAATCGGAGGGGGTAGTGGTGGCGAACTAAGCTCACCACAGAATGTGCGGGATGTGATGCTGAACGTGATTGAGCGTTCTCTGAAGAGTAACTCTCTGGTGACGGCAAGTAAACCACCTCCGCCGGGGTTACGTGATCTACAGTTCGGCCCCAATGTTAATGCCCCTGTCTCTAGCGGGCAGCAAATACAGCCGGCACTTGGTTCCGTTCCAGCAATAAGTACTACCGGAGCTAACGCTTCATCATCATCGACGTCGACGATGGTTAGAGACTACCGGGATGGAACGAAGGTAGTGCTTAACCCGGCGGGAGGAATCTCACAAGTAATTGGTCCTGGAGTAGGTCCTGTTGTATCCTCATCTTCACCTGCACAACAGCCAGGGCAACATTCGATGCCAACTTCTGCTACATTGGGCATGACGATGGTGAATTCGCACGGACAAATAATGACATCATCGGGACAAACGTCTCATTCGGCAATACCTCCTCCGCTTGTCGGTAGTCATATGCACAACCATCCACTGGTTGGGCAAATTCCTGCGACGATTACACCGATTACACACTCGATCCATCTTGGTTCATCGTCTGGCATGAACTCGTCTATTGGCCGCGCGGCGAATGATGAACCACAGACGTTGGATCTGAGCATTAAAAAGCCGCCACGTGCAGATACGATAACCTCTGTATCTGCAACGACGACAAAGTTGATCGAAATCAGCAACAACACCAGCAGTGACGGTGGGGGAAACTTTCCACCCCCACCGGCGCATAGCCATAGCAATAGCAATCACCTTGGCGCTGCTCCTGCTGGAAGCAACGGTTCTGGAGGTGGCAGTGCGAACAACAGTGTTAATAAATTTCATCTTGGTCATCCAGGACCGCCTAATTCGCTTGGAGCATCTGTTACTGTTTATCGGACAGACGGGTCCTTTTCCGGACCAAACATTCCACCATCATCTGTTGGCGCAGGCGGTGCTACATATGTAAGCTACCATCCGTCCGTGGCCCCCGATGCAATGGGTCGGCCGTTGACGAAATCCCCTTCGGGTGTCGGAACAACGACGTATCTTACCTTACCGCTAGGGACAGGCTCGGTTCAGGGTGGTTTATCGATGCAAGTTCCTCCCGGGTCAGGACGGCAATCAGCTTTATCTTCACTTACACCACCTCCGCCACTGTCGGGAAGTGGCGGCCCGAAGGGCAAGCTCACCCCTAAACTAAGCCCCAAAATGACAAGTGGCAGTTCGAGCAGCGGAGGTCCTAAAGGAGGATCGATTACTCATGGAACTCCTGTGAACGTGAATCAACAGCAGCAACAACAATCCCAAACCCAACTAATCATCCAAGGTCAACCGCCGTCTGGGGCGACACTGAGTCCACGGTACGAAAACCATCTTCTACGTCAAACACCACCCTCATCGGTAGTCTCAGGTGGTCGTCCAGGCGCTTCCTCGTCACCAGTCATAATGAGCGACAAATTCGTTGGGTCCATAACACAAGGAACACCCGTGCATGGAAGTAGTGGAGGCATCTTACCTGACAAACGTTCGGCATATGATTACAAGCGGCAGAGTCCTGCACAACCGATAGTGGTTCCTGGCAGTGGCCATGTACTACCCATTCAGTTCAGTCCCTATGGCGGTGCAGGGGTTCGCGGAGTTAGTGGCGGCAATGGAAATGGAACGGCGTCAGGTGTCACAGCATACACCTCACTAGAACCAACCTCTCAGCAATTGAGCTCACGGCAAATAATCATGAATGACTACATCACGTCGCAACAGATGCAAGGTCGTACCGGTGGCGCTGGAGGTGGCAGTGGTGCTGTTGGAGCTACAGGTGTTGTACCTTTGGTAGTAAATGCAGTTACGAGTGGTCGTTCGGGGAAAGAATCTCCTTTACCACGGAGTAGCGGTGCTGGTCCTCCAGGCTCTGTAGCGCTTTCGCTACCACCAGGACCTATCTATGGTCTCGTTGGTAGTAATGTGGTTAGTGGATCATCTTTGGGAGTTGTTAGCAATCGCCAAGCACCGAATGATTATCTCAGTCGAACCTCACCAGCTGCAGATCATGTAAACAGGTATGTGAAATTTTTCCGTAAGTTCACGTAATGTAAAATGCAGGGCTGTTGCACCGATTAAACTTTTGTTATACGTATTTCCGAGGTCTCTGTTATATGTTATGTTCTTATGTTATGTGAATGTTAAGGTTATTTGTTAACATAGATATTGCTACTTCATTGTTCATTAACATGCATATTGCTTTCTCATCTTAAGGAGGCAAAAATGCACTTAAAATTAAGGATTTTTCGATTAATAAAATAAAGTACATCGATTTTTTGAAGTGAAAACTTGACAATGCAATGCGATCCAATGCGATTCGTCACAAGTCAATAATGGTTGAACGAAATACGACAAGACCGCGGGTAACAGGTGTTAACACCTTCATAATTAACCGCTTTATCGATGCAAATCGGAGATCAGGAAATTGTATGCATTATCACTTCTGGGATGCCAATTAGCACAACTCAATAAGCATGTAATTAGAAATGCAAACAATCTATGTCAGCAACCTGCACTCTTATATACATTATACATGCAATGTTTTGGATGGTGTACATTTTTGTGTCTAATTTCAGAATCTCTCCGGTGTATAGCAACACTTCTAGTCCTCATCGAACTCCTCCTCCACCACAAAGGCAGGGCGTCATACAGCGACACAATACAAGCGTCAACAATAACAACAGCAGTGGTGCTGGAAATGTAGGAGGTAACAGTGGAAATACGGGAAGTGGTACTGGAGGTATGGTTGCGGGAGGTGGTGGCGCTTCATCCAAACCCCCAAGTCCAGCCCCGACGAGATATCAGTTGCAGCCTCCGCCACATCCTCATCACTATCTGCAAGGTGCGTTTGGACATATATTTGTGATTCGTGATGGACCCGTAATCAATAAACTTTTTTCCTTTCGTTGTTTATGGTTATAGATGCGTTCACATCATTCGTCGATTTAGCAGTACAACAGCCACCAATGACAGTTCCGCATAAGGACGACCCCAAGCGTGCTATAATCGACCAGCAGCACCATCCACCACCAACCGCATCAAGCGGACTCTCTATAGTGGGGTCGTCTTCATCGGTTCATCATCACGATATGCGATATCAGCATCCAGGCATGATTCCATTCCATCATCAACATCCGCAACACCAGCAAATAAAGTCACATTCACAATCGCAACAACAGCCACTCCCGCTAACGCAAACATCATCCCAACAACAACAACAACACGCACAACAGCTGTCGCAGGAGCAGTCAAAGTCACTGGAGCAGACAAAACTACAGTCGCTATCGCAAACACATCAAGCTCAACGCCAATCGCCACTAAATTCGGCGGGGCATTCGCAACATCAACCCTCACAATCGCCACAACCTCAGCAACCGAAACAACTATCCCAATCACAGTCACAACAACATCCATCGCAGATGTCGCAGCAACAATTGCATCCTTTACCAACAACACAGCAGGAACATCAAGATAATGAGCAAGATCATTTGAAACATCAGCATAAACATCATCAGCAACAGCAGCAACAACAACAACAGCAACAGCAGTTCCAACAACATCTGCATCAGCAACAAGTTGCAGCAGCTGTTGCTCAGCATCATCATCAACAAATTCGACAACAACAGGTATGTCCGATCACATTCTTTTTTGTCGCAGTACTTGCTTCGAAAGCTTGAAAGGGCTTGAAAGTAACAGAGGATGCTCCACTATTTTGTTAAAACAACATGAAAACTCATACTTATACTGACATTTCACATCCAAATAGATTGATATGCAACGTCGTCATCAAATGTCACCGTTGCAGCCACTGGGCTCTATTGCAGTGTATCAACGAGATGTGCACCAGGATCATCATCGGGATCGGGATCGGCGGGATGAACCGAATTTCCGCGAACGTGCGGAGCTTGAGCGTAGTATTATGGCTGAACGTGCGGAACGTGAAAGAGATCGTGAGCGTGAACGCGATCATCGTGAACGCGAACGGGAACGCGAACGTGATCGTGAACGCGAACGAGATCGCGAACGGGACCGCGACCGAGAACGTGAACGTGAACGAGAACGTGAACGGGATCATCGTGAGCGTCGTGAGATGGAGCGTGAGCAGCAGCAACGCGAGCATCTGCATCGTGACCGTGAGCGAGAACGGCTTGATCGTCATCAGGAGTCTGAAGAACGGCGTCGGAAGCAGCACTATGATGGCTTCTTGCCAGATCGACGAGATAGGTAGGTGTTTTGAAATTTTGCCTATGGCTTAGTATTTAGGCGCTCACTAACATAGTGTGATCATAGGTGGTGAAGTAGTAGTGAGTCTAATATAAATTTCTGCTTCATTTTTCAGAGCAATTGAGCTAGTGAGCGCTCGCACTACGTCGGATGGATCCCTCACTGCAGCAAATTTGATCGACGCTATCATAACACATCAAATCAGCCAAACAGCCGTCGAACCACCACCAATGCCACCGATCCGAGATCCTCACCGAACACCATATGTAAGTAGAGCTAGCCACAATGCAAGTTAAAAAACGCAGCCGAATCTAGAGAAATGAAATGTTACTACAAAGGATACATTATGTCTATCTATTTCGAAACAGTATGCTTCACGCGATCAACGTTCCATGACTATGCAGCAGGTTATAAGCGAAAACAACGGCAGTAAATCGCATTCTCCCAATGTAATCAACGTCGACCTGGATTCAGATACAGTGCATCCGCTACACAATCGACGCGATGGCGGCGGAATAAGTGGTAATAGTCAGAGCGGCGTTAAAAATATCACGCTTGGCGAGCTTACGGAATCGATCATAGCGAAGGATTACTCACCTAACCCGAATCCCTTCCTGCAACTGCGACCCCCAATGATACCTTATGGCGCTGCCGCAGCTGGAACAGCTGGGGCGGAAGCGATATTGGCAGCCGATCAGTGGAAACATCGGCGCCCGACGACGGTAACCACACCAGGCAAGGAGGATCAGCGGAGCCACGATGCTCAGAAAGGCCCGGGTCGTTTAACGCCGGAAGATCGCCATATAATCCGTTTGGCACAATCGCCTGGTCCGAGAAGTAAGTTTCATGAATCCGTATCACCCGATGCGCAACAATTCTTTCATCCCGGGCCGCATTTGAACCGAGTAAGTGGTGCAGTCGGTGGCAGTGGTGGGGCTGGTGCTGGTGGGCAAGGAGCACCCCATGCTGGTGGAGGTGGTCGCGACAACTTCGTTATAGATTTTTACGTTAAAAATCGTATCGTCGAAGCAATGCGCACAGAGGACGAAAAGCGTGCATCCGACGCTTCGATGGTGGTGGTTGTTGACGGGGGAGTTCCTGGTGGCAATCGAAACACTGAACGTCAGCAGCAATCCTCGCCTCGAAGCTTTCAAAACATCTCACCGCATCATACGCAGACTTCCATGAGCCATCATCACGCGAAGGAAGTAGCGTTGCTCGATCGAAGCGGTACACCGGCATCTGGAGCCAGCGAAGGCCCACATCAGTCGCATCACGCTACAGTAGATGAGCAAAAACAGCAGCATCAGCAACACTCTACTGCTTCTGCGCTATTGACAACATCAAGCCCTACGGTAGTTCACAGCACGTACCATCAGCAACCGATTACAACATTCAACACGCCACCAACCTACGCGTATCCGTTCAGTGCCCTTACGGTGGCTAGTGGCGCCCCGCCCACCTCTTCTTCATCAGGACATCCTCCATCCTCAACGTCGTCTTCAACAACTGCTATAACGGCATCGATGGTAACCGGAGGAAGCAGCAGCGGTAGTGGCATCAAGTCCATCGGCACAGGTATGATTTTGGCTGGAACTGGGCCAACTGTAGCCGGAGGCCTCGGTGGAAACAGTTCCATTGGCGTGAGTAGTGCAGGTGGTGGGAATGGGCCGGCATTGACAGACGATCGTCACATTGCACCTGCTCTGGAACCGAAACCTCTGCTGTCTGCCCAATATGAGGCACTTAGTGATGAAGATTAAGTAAGAAGCATACCGTTGGGAGTTGATGTGTAAAGAACAGGTGAAAAGTGAAAAGCTATACGTATTAATGAAAACGTTGGTCGTATTAAAATCAAGAATTTGAACGAAGGCACAAACTGGCTCGATTTGTTTAATCACTTTTAAACTGTTTACTTTTTTGTGGTTCTACGGAAGCAGCTAGTTCAATCCGTAAACCACCCTGATTGCTTCACTCTGCACATCAGACAACTTTGAGATGCGCACACTAAGATGATGTTTAGATGTGTACAGTTCTGCTTCCATTTAAGATTGAATAATACACTCGCAACAAGGTGTAGTGTACTGTTGTGTAGTAGTGAGAATTATTTGAACTGAGCAAAATACAACGACAAATGAAGATCAGATAAATTCAAGCAGATGATAGAATAGAAACCGATCAAACAGGACGGCTTCTCCATCAACAGGTTGACGGTGTAAAAATAGGAAAAGAAATCTACCGAATGGAAAGGGACCGGATGGAAGACGCATCGTGAATTATGGGATGAAGAGAACTAAACATTATTAAAGCAACCAGAACATACAACCAACATGGTAAACACCGAAAGATGCAGACCCAATATAATACTATATTATGACAAATTGCACGAGCAGATCAGGTTCCAAGGTTCAGAATTGAGAATTGAATAAGAGTTACGAGAATGTGGTAGCGATTAGAAGAATGACATACCAGAATTGATTTGTTAGTACTATTCATCAAATTCAAATTCACTAACTGAATATTGTCAATTTAGTTTCGTGCTACTTTGTTCAGTGTTTTACTTTTCCATTTCGGGAACATCTCGCAATAGTTTGTATTTGCCATGTATGCTCGTTTGATTTTATTTTATATGATAGCTACAAGAAAAGCGCTCTGTGTATCTCATCAACTACTCGTCATCGTCCATTCTTACTGTGTTGGTCATTTCCCTACTCCATTTATACATTTCTGTTCGATCGTCTTGTTTGGTTAAAACTTTTTGTTTCTGCTCGCAAGAGAAATTATGCATTCATTGCACACAATGAAAAAAAAAATGTAGATTCATTCGCTACATTACCGACCGGGAAAACAACCTTACAAAGAAAATAACAATATGAAATTAGTAGAATGTATTGAGAACGCAAATTGTGACAAGATTTATAATAATTCCAAGCAAACATTAACAAATCAGCTTCTACACTCAACACAGTAATACACGATTTCGAGTACATTATTAAACTGATAATAAAATCGACATTACACTCTTAACGAAGCGTTGTAATTAACGGATGTGTTGGACTACACTAACCTTGCCAACGGTAAATAGAGAAAAATATGCATGTGCGGTTTTCGTAGCGATAAACCACACCACCACACACATACACGCCATGTCTTTGGTTTGGAAAAGACCGCATTGCAAATGGAAAACGAATGTTCCACGTTGCGATAGTTATATACTGCCCTGTCACTGCGTTGGGTTTAGAATAAAGGATGATTCTTTTCTGAGCTGACTGCCGTTTTGAAGTATGGCTTTATTCTGCGTTTGAATTACATTACGTGCAATCCGATGTAGACGCTGAGCCGATACTAAACTGTTTATGTATTGATTGTTTGATTTTGCATTCTGCGTATCGCTATGCATTGGTACGGACAAATAACCTAGTGCGGTTGATTTTGGCGCAACTAACGAGTGACGCAAAGAAAACAACACTATTCATTTCCATTGTATGCTTTAACCGATCGAAACATTCGGCTAGAAATTTAAAAGACAGCAAGAGAGATTAAGATACAAACAAGTATGACAGATGGTGTACGAAGGGGAGGAAACAGACCTAAAAGAAAATGTAACAGCTAATCGTTCTTAGAAAGGATATTACTCAACCGAAAGAGAACATACTATGTACAGTAATCAAAGGACAGGCGAATGACCGGCCAACACCACTGAAAATCAGTGTTGTACTGATCGCGATCTGTTCCTTATTAATTCGTCTTTAATGTTTTTAGTTTATACATTACATTGTAATTTTTGCTCCTTTTAGTTTTCAATGAGTAATTTACCGATTGCGTAAAATGATTGAAATATGCATTAAACAGAGAGAAAGAGAGCGAGAGAGATAGAGATGTGGCATTGGGAAGTATATTGCAAATTTATATGTAAGAAAGCGAATAAATCTGAGTGAACGTTACACGAGGAAGGCGGGGTGAAAACATGTAAAAGAACATAAAAGGAACCATACAAATTCTGCAAGAAAACGAAATAAGTAATAGGGAAGAGTCGTATCTTGTAGAAGTGCAGTGAATATATAAGAAGAACTGAAGTAAAGAGAGAAAAAGAAACAAATGAACCGATATGATATGAATATAAGACCGAGTAGATAGTGAGATAACACGTAACTAAAAGTAAACAAACAAAGAAGTAAAGAAAATAAAGTAAAAAGAAAATAAAACTCATGTGTTATGCTCTCTGTGTTCATGTAACATACCGTGGACTGTTGCTCGCGAGTTTATTTTGTTAGAAATTACAATATGTTTGCTCGATTATACCGTTTTGTATAAAAATGGAACCGTAAAGAAGTATAGTGCAGTTGCGTTCAACTGCGTAATTGCGTATTTTTAATATGGTTTGATGTAAGATTAGATTTGACAAAACGGGTAAGTCACATAAAAAGGTGAGTAATATATGCTTTAGTATTCAATATGTACAATAAAATGAATACTGCATTATTTAAATATACAGTTAAACACTGTACATTTGAATTACAGTAAGTACTGTCAGGTCATATTGCATTGTCATGGGGATTATAACTATATATTTAAAGTTAAATCATCCTAATAAAGGACATTTTCTCCGGGTTTTTTTGTGACACCTTTTCAAAGGTAAAACAGTTTGTGTATGATATGTAATGAATCGGAATATTATTTCTTATCAGTCTCGACTGAAAAAGAGCTCCGTCTTATTCTTCTTCATTGGCGTAACGACCTACGACGGCCATGCCTGTCGTTGAACGGTCTACTAGACTAAATTTTACCACCATATCTTTTTAGATATTCCTTGCTTGGGGGGCACGGTCTGGATGGGATTGTGGTACCGTTACTGCCGTGTAAAGACCGAACCCGCTATCACTACACCACCAAGTCGCCTCAAAGAGTTTTTAGTAAGAACGAACTATGTTCTCATTTTTCATTTGTGTGAATAGGAGAATCGGTGTTACATAACGTAACAATTGAGTTTGTAAGACGTCAGTGCAACAGAATAGTCGTCATCAACAGTCATATTTATAAAGAATATGAAAAAATCAAATATTAAATAAATGCTAATAACCTATGGGGTGACGTACAGATAGATAGGCAGTCGCACCTTTAAAGTCCTTAACTTTGAAGAACTTCATCTATCTTGGATTAAAAATCCGATTATGACCTATGTTGAACTACGCCTAAGGATTATGGTGGCTGAAGAGTCATTTTACAGCATGAAGAAATTTTCCACTAAGCGAACTAGTCGCGACCTGTCGCTACTCAATTATGCCAGTACTCAATTATGAATCTGAGGCTTGGACTCTGTCCAAATCTAACCAAGCCTTCTTAGCCGCGTTCGAGAGGAAGATACACAGGAGGATTGTTGGCTCCGTATGTGCGGAAAGACAATAGAGGAACCGCTAAAACGAGCACTATGAGCTGTACCATGACTTTACTATTGTGCTGCGCATTAGACTGGCATGGCTCCGGGGGGCTGGTCATGTAAGAAAAATGACACCGGACGACCTAGCCCATTGACTCTTAAACCAGAACGGCTGGGATAAATGATTGACTGACGGAGGCGCGCGATCGTGAGCAGTTTCGAAATTTATTGTATCAGGCAAAGACCGCAAAGCGGGTGTAGCGCCTTATAAGTAAGTATGTAATTATAAAAGCATAAAAAACTATAAGCTAGCTTTCATGAGCGTTTCCATATAGAAATATAGCTCGTAGAAGTAGTGGTTAAGAACAAGAAGGATTAATTTCACTTTTTTCAGCGGTTGTGATTTCCAATCAGAGCAACCAAAGATAATTATTGCTGGTTAATATTACCCAACACTCGCATGCAAATTCTACATTCAATTTCTTTATATGTTCGAAGATTCCCCATCGGAAAGCAAGCTCCACACTCCTTTTGGATGACCGAAGCTAATGTAAATATAAATATATGCCCTTGAATACAAATACAAACAATAAAACAAACTGATTTGTAATTTTATTGTTTGAATAAAAACTGATTTGTATGACGCATTCGATGTTCGATGTAGTATTATCGCTTCCATCTATTTTTGTTTTGTTCTTGCTGGGACACAATTTCCTTTTTTTCATTTTGATATTGAGCATACAATTTTTAAATAAAGGTTTGAAATCTAAAAGGTTTCTTTTTCTTCTTCTTAGGTGTAACGACTGGTTGACATTTTACGATATACTTTATCACTTGTACTTTATCATATATCACCTATCACTTGTACTGTCGCGTTATCCCAAGGCTAGAATCAACCTTTCAGCTATATGTTGACCGATCGGGCCTTTATTATCACAAATGGAGCTTAAATTAGCACTCTATATTTGTGTTTTCTCTAGTTCAGTAACAAAGTTGTAGCACTTGTAAAAAATAATGAAAACTTGTAAAAAATGAAAATGAAAAAACTTACAAGAAAAAGATTCAGTTGTTGCAGCATTATTGGACCTATCAGAATCCATGCCTAAAGGCAGATATCCTTAAACCTTATATCGAAGCTTAACGGATTTCAAACCCTAAACCTAAAACAATCGATTATTGGTAAATTAGCAGTATTGCTTTCGTGATTTATGTTTTACAAGGATCAATCACAATGTATTATTTGTGATATTTATACATTTCACAGAATTATAACATCGCATTTAAGACCTGTATCACCTATAATATGTAGTCATATTTAATTCGTTATGCGTTCCTTCCATTACTATTTTTACAACTGTTTTTTTTTATGACCCGAAAGACGAAAAAACACATCACACCGCGACGATCCTCTCGTTGAGATCTTTGATTGGCAATCCACAATCCAACCGCATTGGTTCAGCATCAGTTCCATCGCTGCTGCAATGGACGCATCGTATGGTACGATTCGTGCGACGGACACACACATTATTGGCATCATGACTGTGTCCGCGTGGTCCGCGTGGTTTGCGCATCAGTTGACATTTGACTTTGAAACGATACGGGTCGGATCGCGGATGATCGTGGTCTTCGGATGCGACGACGGCCGCGAAACGTGTGACGTACATTTTTTGAAGTGTTTTAATTGAGTGCTGTTGTGTTGTGCACGGAAAGTGAAATTCGACCTGCTGTTCCATAGGTAATAATGCACGCCCATTCCAGTGTCGTGCCAACAGATTCGTACTTGCCAGGACTGATTACAGTGAATGCGATAAGCATGCACAGGCAGAAAAGAATTGCGATGGGTTTATTGGCAGCTGCTATTTGGTGATGACTATTTTTCAAAACATTTCCGATTTGTTTGTACATCGTGCTTTATCTGTTTGTGAAGAGTTTGTTTGGGTGTTCAGCTCAAATGACCGACCATAATCGAATGCTCAGCAGTTGATGCTTTACTGGGCAGGATTGTTGAACGTCGTGGAGTGTAGTGTTGTGCTTGCTGATATAAAATGAAGTACGCTGCTCAAATAATAGAAACGGAGGATCATTTGAGATCATCATGACATATAGACCCAGAATTAACGCAACCTGACAGTATTCGTGGCAAGCATCGCACAAACATCGATTCAAAGCAAATTCTGCGCCATCGTGCAATAGTGCCCCAAGTGAATAAATTGATTTTGATTGATGAAGAATGCGATTGTGGCGTGCTATGTGAGTAATAACTTCACACGGCTAAAAAATAGAGCATCATATAACGGCAAATCGTGGTACTTTGCCGTCGTTTGGCTTGGTGTAAACGCTACTGGAGTGGGTGTCACTTTTGGACATTGGTAAACTAAAACGTTGTCGAGAATATATTGTGTTCCACCTCCTCAATTTGTTTTTTCTTCTTCTCTGGACGCTATTTTCACAAGGATTGATTAGGTTCCCAAGTACATCAACATGGATAGAACGTTTGGTGTTGTTCAACATATTAGCGCAACGGGAAGAATATATGTGCCTATATATTTTAGACTACGGTGTGAAAAAGTTAACCTGCGAGTTTGCGTTGGTTTCTACAAAGCCAAGTTCCTCAGTTCCCTTGATGATGTTCGACATTAGCCATCAGAGTTGTGATTTTGAGAATAAGCAATCTGTGGCGTTCGAACGACGACGATTTTTGAAGGTCACTATGATTAGCATAATGTCGTAAGGAACCAACGACTCGAGCCAAACCTCACGGCGATCGAAGATCAATGGACTTTTCGGGTGCTTTCGTTTCGTCTGCCACCTTCTTGTTTGCCTCCCAACGCAGCCTCCCGAGGTCAGTGTCACCCGAAACGGCGTAAAGAAGTCGTGCAGCGAGATTGCAGCGAAAGAGCAGAAACCGGAAAAGCAAGTTCCTAGCACAGCCACACACACACACACACACACATACACAAAATCTACGAAATCGCGTCACTCATTAATATGCGCTGCTTTGGTGAATGCCGGGAAAATGACGCAATGAATGCATAAAACATAAAGCTTCTCGGTTTAATGTGTCGGTTTTGGATGTGGTTATTGTGCAAAAAGAACAATAAATAGCGTTTTGTGCAAAAATATCCGATATCTAGGTCATTTGTCAATGGTGGGTAGAAAGTGGGCTCTTCTCATTCTGTGTTTTAAATATTGTGCTTTACTGTCCCGATGGCATTTACGCACGCAGTAGGCTGCGAAACTTTCATAATTCATTGAATACACAAACATTTGTACAGAACGCGCTTAGAATTATCGCTGGTGATGATTTGAATAGAGACACTATCCATATAAACGTACCTGTCTAGTTTGGTTAATGAATTCATGCATTTTAAAATTTATTTTCTTAAGCACGTGTAGTTCCTGGCGCCAGGATATGGGGCTGCTGCAAAGAGAGCGATCATTTGCAGCCATAAGATGGTGGTTCCTGCTACTAGCAATCGCAATACACCGAGCGCACGTTGCTGGCAGTTCCGTTCTTGTAGCCGACTTCCGGATGACGCGCATGGTTGAGCTGAGCAGTCGGCCTCCGTACTGCAAGATCCACTCGGATCGGTAAGTAAGGGCTTGCTCTTCAAACGCGGCAGGTAATTGACCTTTCTTCACTTGCTTGCGGGCGCGAACGCTGCGGCAAGCCATCAGCCAAGTGGATTGCTGAAAGCGAAACTGAAAATACCGATAAAAACCGGTCCATGACCCGGGTCCAGGCGTGCACGGCGCTGGTCGCCCACAGTGTACCACGGAAGTTCAAGGACGCGGCGCGCAGTGCTTAAGTGCAGTTATAACTTTTGGTTGAATGGTACTGTCAGAAGCAATAACAGTAAAAACAATAATCATAACAAATGCTTAGTAGCCTGGTTTGCACGTTTTTGAACCCATTCGTTTGCTGACCCCCGGATTCATAGTAAATTGACGTTTCTTTTACATTTCATTGGTATAGCGGAGACATTCAGCGGATGCTGTTGGCATCGGACACAAAGAAGGTGCGTCAGGTGCCCCGCGAATCAGTCATTGCTCTGGAGGAGGTTTGCAGCGAAGCCAGCGATATTTCCGGTGAACTGCAGGGCGGACTGGGATTTATCTATCCCGGTACAAAGTGGTGCGGACCGGGTGAGTTGTAGAATGCTAGCTTGGAGAAAAACTTCCTAAAAGGATATTTGTTATGCTTTTCTTTGTCACAGGAAGTTCTCAGATTGCATTCGATTAATATATCACAATTCGGGGCAATTCATTAAACATCGCCACAGCAAAAAAACATTATTTCAAGAGTAAATATACAAACAAAGGCAGGACAGCAAAAAACGTCACAAAAATCGCCTTGAAAGTGCCGGAACGTATCGGGTCGATCTTTTTTGTCTGTTCCCTATTTCGTACCGCACTGCCGGCAGTGCACAGTGTAGTTCATTTGAAAAGTAAACATTCATTTTTTGCCACTCTTCGGCATCTACCATCGTTTGCCTCCGCTAACCTTAAACAGTTTCGGAGGTGGATTAGTTCCTCATGCTCATGGTTTTGGTGTGTTATTTTCCCCCTCTTTTTTCATGCTCACGGAAGCATCAGGATAGGAAGGCCATTTATAAATCTACGAAGAAACGTTGTGGCGTGCGCGCGTATTCGAAAGTAGTTTAATGAAGTTTGTAATGTATTCGTGTATTTCCGCAGGTAACATTGCCTTTAACTACTCGGACGTTGGGCGTTATGCTGCTGAGGATCAATGTTGCCGGGAACATGATCTGTGCCCCAACGTGCTGCTACCGGGCGAATGCCGCCGAGGGCTGTGCAATCGCGGTTCCTTCACCCGCTCGCACTGCGACTGTGACGCTCGGTTTAGGAGGTGTTTGCAAAACTTAAACACAGGTATGTTATATCGCATATTTGAAAGTCTTGTTTTCGTTGCACGTAAACTTAAGGGAAATGATAGTCAGCTCTTACTGCTCAAAGTAGAAATATATAACGATCTCCTTTTTTTTCCTTTTCATTTGCCCAATGTGGTATGAGGTCTAGAGCCGTACAGTTTATACCCAATAATTGCTAGCAGGATTTCCTGCACAGAATGAATTCGTAACCCATGTTGTTCTCCGTGAATGAAATTGGAACAATGGACATTTGGAGCATGAAAAAGCAACACACCATGACCATTCAAGAGTTCAGCTCCCACTGGTGTTACCTTTGGGTTCTTTCGAAAAGTGTTACGATGAAATGCACTGAAAATTGTAATCGTTTATATTGCGTAAATGTGTGAAGGAAAGCACTATAATCTTTAAATCTGTAAACCGTCACTCATGCTGGCAATGACAGAACCAATTAGCGCCTCAAAAACAGTACACTTGAGTTGAGAGGTTCACTGGAGTCTTTCAGTGTTTTTTTATAACTCTATAGACCTTTTTGTTTAAAGTGATGCCACTCGTACAAAATCCTCTGAAAGATCACTTTTGTTTTGTTTTTGTAGTGATTTTTAGTTATAAACATCATATTTGAGGGACTTTTCATTTGAAATCAGATCAAAACGTCTTAATTGTGTAACTAGCCTTCGATGAGTAGGCAAACTAACATTAGCTAGCGGAGATGTTATCCTCTCTCACCATAATGCTTTCTTATCTCAAATCAAAATTATACCTACACGAAATTTAACATTTTACCACAGTTCATTTAAAATGAACTATGGTAAATGTGGCCGAGCTGCAACAATAAAAATAAATAAATTTCTAACAGAATGTGCTGAAATTGCATCCTTTCTTGATATCAAAGAATTTGGGATATACGATGCCATTTTGAGAATGTTTATAGGTAAAATCTAAAGAGTCATTAAAAAATATGAATCATAGCATATCATATATATGAATATATCATATGATATTCTAGAGTTCATTAGAACAGTTTCTGCACATGTAAGCCAAGTATCGTAAAAATTCGTTGGCGAAGGTCGAAAATCGTCGTATAGGAAATAGTTTCATATAATCACATCTACGTTTAACGATATCCCTTATGCACCAATAATCTCTTATTGTGTTGGATATGGGGGTTATGTTGAAGATGTGAAAAAGCTTTTTTGAAAAACTCTCATAAAAATAGACTAAACCATTTTTTGGATGTGTAATTACATCCTGCGATTGGTGGTTCAAAGATTATTTGAACGGTTTTAATGTAAGCGACAAACAACGGGTGGTGTCATACTGCTTTGGATTATTCCGTTGCACTAAATGGGAACAACAGCAGACCGCTACAGATTAACACATCGAGTTGCAACGCCACCCGGCGGAATACTGATAGATAAAAGATAAAATTAGAGAGTGCAAGCGATTGATTTTGAAGGTTGATCGAAACGACGGCTGCTATTGCTTTTTTATTGCTTGAACGTTTGTTTTTGATTTTCCTTTTCCACAGAAACGGCCAACACTCTGGGTGCTATATTCTTCAATGTCGTCCAGGTGACATGCTTCGGCGAGAGACGACCGTGCTCGGTTTGGCAAAGGTTAGTTCCCAAAGTCGGCTTTTCGTGGGGTTAACAATAGCGAAGCAGCGCCACAAACGTATCCGCGGTGTGATTAATAGGGAGAGGGCACGAGAAGAAAGCAAGGTACGTGAGATCGGTTGACCACCGCGCAATCCTAAAGACGCGCGACCGTCGCTTCTTGACCGGAGCAGCACCAGCAGCCACAGCAGCAGCAGCCACCACAACAGCGGGTGTTGCAATCGTCTTCCGAAGCTAGCAGGTTTCTTTCGCTGGTAGCCGGTCGGCCGAGGAATTGGTGGTGGTCGATTAGCAAAGACCCATCGCGACTGCCGCAGTTTTCGGTGCGGATAGCACTTTCAAGGGTGTTTCGGGCCGCGTTTCGATATGGTTGACGCAGTTTTTGAATGTGCTTAAAGAGGCTGAAACGGGCCGGTTCCAATTCCGTTGGTGCGAACGATAAAGATAACGAATGGCCACGCACCCGCAGCGGCGTAGTGGAACGCTCACACACACATGGTCGGGTGCCTCGGACAGTTTGGTTTGTCGGTCATTGCTTCAAAAGTAACCGGTGGCTTTAAGATCGTGGATTGATCGTGTGAAATCAATCCTCCGGAGCGTGGAGCGAGCGCGCGCGCGAGCGCGAGCAGACGCGAAGATGCAACACAGTATTGGGTTCAATAGTAATAGGATGGGTAGGTGACTGTTTGTTTTCTGACCTTGACTCTGCGCACATGAAGCACATGGCTGGGCAGTGGCTTAAGTGGAGAAAATGAAAAATGGTCGTAAGTATCCCCATTCGGAATTCAGGGTGAACAGTAATTGATGCTCTGAGGGTGACGGAACGCGGAAAAGCGAAAGTTTGGAGCAGAGTTTGAAGCCCGCTAGAGACTGTAGATGCCCCAAAGCTGGAGAGAACGTGTGAGACGTTTATGATGATGATGCTTGATGGGTGTGATAGATCCTTTCGAGAAACTTGAGTCACGGTGCTTTGAGTACTTCACTGTCGGATGTAGTACTCAGCAATATCAACTCGCCATAGCAAAAACAAATGCTATATCGCTATTCTGATCGTAACCATTTATCACATTTTCAGTGACAGCCACTCGGGAATCGACTGCCCCGTGCAGTTCTATCGGTCGGGAACGTTCAATTTACCGTTCGGCGGTGCTGCGTACATCACGCACAACTCACTACGGAACTCACGTTCGTTCGACGTGGGAAACACCAACGAGCTCGGTGCTGGTGGAAATCGTTTGAAAATTGATTCTTTGGGCTTGATTTCACAGAATTTGTTTAAAGATCTGTTTGTGAGGCCACTGAATGGCTACACACGCTATTTTATAACTGCAAAGTCAATCGTTTATGGTTGAGTTGTGGGTCCTTTCAATTGTCTCCACGACGCACAGTATGGCTTGAAGACTGAATGAGTTGTAAATAACGTAAGAACGGCAGCTAATTGTATGAAGCATAAAATACTCACCATAAAATACTCATGCAAGAGCAGTCTTGCATCGATGTAGATGCAACCACACAAATTAGTATTATCACCAGGTGCAAAACTTTCAAACAATACACAAGCTGTTCGATCAAACCACTCCTAGCGTATCTTGTATGCCAGCGTCACAAGAGTGGATAGAATTTAATTTACACATAAAAAGCCCTGAGAAAAATTGAGCGAAAGTACACCAATGAAACGTTAATGTATACACAAAAAAAAAACACAGAAAAACGAAAGCGGAAGAATGTTTCGGCACACACGGCGGAAACAGCATCGCCCGGTCCGAACTAGACAAGCTCATGGACAATGGTGAGTGAGAGGAAGCTTGAATACAATAATTACGAGCGTTCGTGAAAGCGCTGGCACTGGTGGTGGGTGGTGGTTTTTGTGTGGTGATTTGGAATGTAAGTGCTAAGAACTTCACTGCGAGCTGGTGGTAAGGCGGTTTTGGTGATGGCAAACTGACTCCGCTCGAATAACCTTTAACATGTTTTCTACCGCTTTACGTGTGCATATGGATGGCAAGATGGATTTCGTGCAACACATAATTGTTTTTTTTTTTTCTTCTTTCCATACTCCTCCTCAACACCCAGAGTGGGCTTCAACCAGACGGAAGCGGATGAGCTGTGCTCGAGGTGGAAGTATCGGCCGAGCGAAAAGTACATACCTATCATGCAGCAAAAGTCGAACAAATAACGTGCGTCGCGTGCGAGCCTACGCGTACCCGAGCGGGTGAGTCTAACCAGCACTACTGGACATGTACAAGAGTATGCAGCGTACGACAGTTAACCAAAGAGCTAAGATCGCTAGGGCGAGCTCCTCGGGGTGAGCTTTCTCCGCTGTCCTGCTAGCCCAGGTTGTTCTTGTGGTCGGAGCGTCCTCGACAGCGGCTGAAGAGTATGTAGCGAATAGTGTATCAAATACAGTGATCCAAATACTCGTGTTTTGTGACGTTTTTTTTATTTAAATAAACTCATCCAACATTGTACAGCACAGATAGGAGTCATGTCATAGAAAGAAGCACCAGATAGAACCGATCTCTCTTCATCGATCGGAGATCTCTTTGCGGAACTAAATCAACCAAATCAGGGACTGGGATCATCGGGCTTGGCTTTCCGTTCGTAGAGCACGTTGAACCAGTCCAACTCGTATCGATACTCCACCTCGGGGAAGAGCAGCTGGTTGGAGCTGATGTACGGTATATCGAACCACTGCCAGCGTTTGGAAAAAGAATTGTCCACCATGTACGTCAGGCAGCGATCCGACGTGAATAACCCGTCGTTTCTGCAAATGGACATTAGTGAGTGAGAGACGATGACATTAGTGAGCACGGTCTCTGCGGAAAATAGATGAATTAGTCTCACTTCTTGATGGTGCACTCCATCACGGGGTGCTCGTAGTCGAAGCAACTGGACTGGAACTTCGTATAGATCCATGCCACGGCGTAGGAGAAGAAGGTGGAAATGTTTTGCAGGCATCTTAAAAACTCTACGTCACAGTTGCACCGCAGCCTGGTGCGATGAGCAAGAGAAGATGAAATTAAAGACAATCAGCAACGGGTCAGGGCTGTCGGAACCAATCGAACAGCGTGTCGATGACGCGCTTCACATACCTTGTGAATATCTGCGATTTGTACGGCAGATCCTCGTACCGCCGATAATCATATCTTGCCACTATTGTATCCGGACATTCGTCGTGGTGTTTGCAGCACTGGTCGATGCTGGCAAAATAGGCATTTTGCACCGTGCCCCCGTCCGCGGACCAATTGCCAGGGCCACAGTAATAGGTTAGGAACTTGAGGCCACCGTACACCGGCAACACCGACGATCCGTGATCCGCCTGCAGCTGGTGGTGATCGTGGTAATCGGGTGCACCGTCCGACTCGAGCTGCTGTTGTATGGCGATGATCAGCTGCTCGTCGTAGTAGGCGTAGGCAGGATTACTCCATGCCGCGGTTCCGGTGCCGTTGATCAGGATGTAGTCCTGCAGGATGAGCGCCAACGTGGGGCTGTACCCACTTTCGTCCAGGGAACGGTAGAAGGCGCGCGCTGAGTCGCGATGGTCGTCCGGGCCGATCACTAGCTTCGGCGACACGAACTCACTGAAGGTGATACAAATGGTACCCATAAGTATGGCGTACGCACGCACCATTTCATTGCCAAACACAGACTGAACCGTTCCCACGAGTGGGCGCGCTCGTTAGTGGGTGCTTTTTATTATAACCTCAAAACATGTCGCCTAACTGCCGATGAGCCATCGTCGTTAGTTAGGATGGTGTAAAGTGCTGGAGATGAGTGAAAAGAAAAGGTAGATCACTCCAACTCGGCGAATGGTACGCCGGGTTGGATGCACAGCAACGAGTGAACGAGAGACAATGACGAGAAAGAAGCCTTCGGAGTTAGTCAAAGAGCCCGTGAAGCTGTTCGCAGCGGCAGTTGAAACGGAAGGTCAAATGTTGTCACACTTATCGTCATTTATGAATTAATAACTTTATCTTCGGCAACTGCCGGCGCTGCGCCTGCGTTGATACTCACGCAGGTCTGTGCGAGATGCCTTCTAGTGTGTAACTACTAGCGAGGCAACAACGCCAGCGAGTTGCGATTCAGTCCCAATTCTACGGCACACTGGTGCCCGGAGGTGCAGGAAAACCGGAGGCGCCAAAGAGAGTGAAACCATTGATGGATTATTCATTACCACCGATGCAAGATGCAGAATAATGTTTCTCTATTTGCGCTGGGCTTGTTGGGGATGGCAGACTAGGCAAGGTTGACTGAAGCGCTTTGTTTACACTGCAAACAGAACACTCCATGCGACACTAGCACTCCCGCTACCTTCACAGAGATTAGTGAAGACTGGGTGAACGGAAGGTGGCTCACGCTCGACGTACAGATCCCCATGCGCATCACGGACATGGTTTCTGTGTGAAAGAGCCTCCAAGCCTACCAACTAGTCACACCTCACACACATATGCGGTGTTTATCTTGCACGGTTCAACTAAACTTGACCTTGTCACCCGTTTAGAAGCCTGGTGAAGTTTGAAAATGGGTGAAATTGGAATACGATTATAAAGCTTATGTGCATTAAGATTTAAAAAAAGCTAAGAAAAGCAATTTGTGAAATAAGTGGATACATTACAAGAGATAATCAGTATATATTTTTTCCTGTTACTTACTTTCACTTATCGCGCATTTCGTTTAAGTAATCGTTTGGTCAACAGTTTACACATTTTGCTTTAGCAAAAATAATTTAGCATACAAAATTATGTTTGGGTCGAACATAAAGTTCCATAAAGGCCTAGGTTCCGTCTACATTACATTATAATTTATCACTGTCAATCTTTGCAATTTTCAATTTTAATTTTTAGAATAAAGTACATTGTTAGAAATGCTAACGCGGTTGTGGATTTTTTCTCCTCTTTTTCATGATCGTTTCCAAACCTCGTCGTAATTAAAACAAATAACAACATTGATTATTAGGACAAGATTATTGATTAGTTTGGACGAGGTACATGAGGTAGTAAACGGAAAGAACATTTGTAATTCAACTGAAGTCTGATCGTAAAATAGCCCCAAACTATTTCACGTAAGCCCATACGCATGGGGGTTGTAAATTCAAATCTCAGCTCGCTTGACTGACTAACTAATCGTCATCCCGCACGCTTGACTGACTAACTATGCAGCTGCGGACATAACTAAGTCGAGGAAAGCTCAACATACAATTTACATTGTAGAATCTCTTTATAATAAACTGAATTTGCTTCTCTCAAATGTTAACAAAGTTTAACATTGTTTTGTTATTCTACCTAGGAAGTGTCCCTGACAATATTTCAAAACGATCTGCTGCTGTTTTCGATAGTTTCGACTGAAAAATATGATTTTTAAATATGGTTGGAACGCTTTACATTCCACTCATTTTCTACCAAACGGATGAGACTTTGGCAATCCAATTGTGAATTTTGGGCCAGGAAGGAAACGCTCGCCAATATACTATGCCCTTACTTGGCAGATGCAACATACAGCAGATGATCTTATATAACGAGTATGATTTGGTAGACGTTGCACCTTGTACTCTTCCTTCTGCTACAGGTAGACAGGGTTCGAAAGAATCTACCGATTTAACGCTTTCTAGTCCGAATCTTTTCGTGACCATCCATCTTTTTAACACATACTTGCTTCGCTTCAGAACACAGACCGTGCTACATCCTCCCATGGAATAACCTTCAGGTTGTCTCATGTATGTAAATGAATTCTTTCTATTTCCCGTGTAGGTATGCTGGTTTTACACCCATGTGCTTTACTAACATATGTCGTTGAATAGTCAAAATCAGCTGTGATCGAAGGGTAAGCTGCTTGGCAATGAGAACGGAGAAAATGGAGAAAATTTCTTCGAAGTCCACGCCATATTTCTGCGTGATTTCTTGCATCACGATCCTTGCCTTGTATCGCACGATGTTATTCCATTCATCTCTATTTGCTTTGCATATCCATTTTGGACCTATGACCTTTCGTTTCGCTGGTAACTCTATTAACTTCCATGTTTGGTTCATTATTAAAGATTATTATTCTACATTCATAGCTTGCATCTATTGTTCTGAAACGGATCTTTTCAATGATTTAGCAGTAGTTCGAGGATCCCCACCTGTAGCTGGTTGAATTTTGAAAATCCGCTGCTTGAACGAACAAAATTTACTTGACACAATGCGCTGTCTTGGGCTACGCATCAACCCTCTAGAGGTTGCAGAGGTTGTAACTATGGTTTCTTGCTTATCGATGATTTGAACTCATTCCTTGGTAACCGTTATAGTGTTGCCCTTTTGCACAATATGATACACTTACAGTTAGTTTGTGGACAATTCAGAGATTGCCTGTACTTCTTCCACAGTGATAGGATAATTTGCTATGCAGTAGGCTCTCGGCTTTAAACTTGGCGACGATCTTTATTTGCCCACGGTTGGACGCCGCTGAATTGAAATACCAGCTAATCCGGAAGACAGCATTGTTCCTATCCATTCGTCGGATATATCAAATCCGCTTCGACGACATGACCACCAAGACACCATTCAAAAAATATTCCTTCGGGCCCATGTTTCCAATGATGATGTGACCAGTTTTCATAGCAAATTAAGTTTTCTCGTCAAAAACGAGACTTTGAAAGCTTTTCTCAGTTTTAACCATTCTCCTGTTGCTGTTTTGGCTTCCTGCACATGCACGTAAATCTGACAGCTTCGCTACTACCAAGTATCGATTACAAATAATACGAGCGAAAGGAATATAAACGATTCAGAAGAGAAGAAAAACTGCAACAAACTACAACTATGGGATGAGCAGAGAGAGCTGAAACTTCAACAAATCAGAGACCGTTAAGGTCTCGAAATAAAGTTTTACTAGACGATAACAGGACACCAGAACATAAGGTTCCCTGCTATCGGAATATGGTTGGGAATCTGGTCACTAATCAGCAAAGGGTCCTCTCGCGATGGGCTCAGTAATTTGATGAACTACTAAACGATCAGCTCAACGAGGAGCTAGATGTTAGCACTAACAGATTAAAACATGACAGCCACCTAGCATTAATGAAACCTGGAAGTCCATCGATCGACTCTAGCACAACAAGAAACCGGGAACTGGCGGAATCCCAGCCAAACCGATCAAGAATGAAGGCGCAGCATTAATCAACGGGATTCATCAAGCAGTTGCTGATGCAAATAGTAAGCATAGTATGGGATAGCGAATCGATGTCTTGTGATTGAAGTCTTGTTATCATTTATCTACTGGGCCACATCGATCCACCACTTATCTCGTTACCACTGGGATGGGGTAGTGACCCAAATAGATTCCCCTTCCTCCATATCAAAATTAATACATCACTGGAAATCAAGTTCGCCAATGTGATGAAAATACTTACCATCCATTCAGCAGCAATTAAAAATTGTCCTATGTTATTATTCCAATACCGATTAGCTTTGATCAAACATTAAGTTTCAATTTGAACTGCTTGACTGTCAAACGACTGCTCCAATTCGGTTTCCAGTTATGTATCAATCGCTACCAAGATCTATTTGGATCGCTACCAACATGATTTTTATTCTCCATAAAAAAGTATGGGATTCCCGGGATAAGTGTAAATTTGGTCATTGACAAAGCGGTTAACGAACAATTCAAACGGTTCTACTGGTTCTGATATCGAGTGTCATACAATCTTCGTAATGTTTGTTGGGAATTTTTGACGCATGATCGAAATGTCAAAACACAAACAAAACAACAGTAGAAATCCCGAAGTAAACATTTGCTATTGCTAACAAGTTCCAAAGCGTCTTTGCAAACATATAGATTTTACGTTTTAGAATGTCTGGTCCTTCAGTTAAAAGGTACAGGAGGGATTCGGACAAAAGCGAAGATGGAGACGACAACGATAAGTTCGTTCCGTATGTGCCAGTAAAGGAAAGGAAGAAACAGCAGCTGCTGAAGTTGGGGCGCATCGTGCAGTTGACGGCTGAAGCATCAAACGTGGGAAAATCATCCAGCGAAAATGAGCACGAAGAGGAAAGCACGGAGGAGTCATGGGGACGAAAGTTCAACATAAGTCTGCTGGATCAGCATACCGAGCTGAAGAAGATTGCCGAAGCAAAGAAAATAAGCGCTGTAGAGAAACAGCTGAAGGAGGAGGAGAAGATTCTTGAAAGTGTTGCCGAAAAAAAAGCGCTTATGGGTGTTGCAGAATTGGCCAAGGGCATTCAGTATGAGGATCCCATCAAAACAAGCTGGACACCGCCGAGATACATCTTAGCCAAACCGCAATCGCATCACGAGAAGATTCGCGAAAAGCACCGAATTTTAACCGAAGGCGACAACGTACCTCCTCCGTTACTTACTTTTCGCGAAATGAAGCTACCTAAAGCGATATTGGCGGCATTGGCGAAGCGGAACATAAAGAAACCTTCCCCGATTCAAGTGCAAGGCATACCTGCTGTGTTAGCTGGACGCGATTTGATTGGTATCGCTTTCACCGGTTCCGGTAAAACTTTGGTTTTCGTATTGCCAATAATCATGTTCAGTTTGGAGCAAGAACTACGTCTTCCGTTCGTAAAACGCGAAGGACCGTACGGGCTCATCATTTGTCCATCGCGGGAATTGGCGAAGCAGACACACGACATCATCCAGTACTATTGCCGGCATCTGGAAGAAGCTGGCATGCCCGAAATCCGTACCGTGCTAGCAATCGGAGGGGTGCCGGTAAATGACGCCATCGCCATAATTCAGCAGGGAGCGCATATAATGGTAGCCACACCGGGGCGTCTGATGGATATGTTGGATAAGAAGTTGGTAAATCTCGATGTGTGTCGCTATCTGTGCATGGACGAGGCTGATCGCATGATTGACATGGGTTTCGAGGAGGATGTGCGTACGATATTTTCGTACTTTAAGGGACAACGACAAACGCTACTGTTCTCTGCTACTATGCCTAAAAAGATTCAAAATTTTGCCAAGTCGGCTCTTGTAAAACCAGTCACCATAAATGTTGGACGTGCGGGTGCGGCTTCTATGAACGTGACACAAGACGTGGAGTATGTGAAGCAGGAAGCGAAGGTGGTCTATCTGCTGGAATGTTTGCAAAAAACGCCACCGCCTGTGCTTATATTCGCCGAGAAAAAGCAAGATGTGGATGCAATCCATGAGTATTTGCTGCTGAAGGGGGTGGAGGCCGTTGCGATTCATGGCGGCAAGGATCAAGAAGAACGGTACCGTTCGGTGGAAGCTTTCAGAAACCAGGAAAAGGATGTGCTGGTAGCTACCGATGTTGCCTCTAAAGGATTGGACTTTCCCGACGTGCAGCATGTGATAAACTACGACATGCCTGATGATATCGAAAACTACGTCCATAGAATCGGTCGTACAGGCAGATCGGGATCAAAGGGTCTAGCGACGACGTTCATCAACAAAGCGACGGAACAGTTTGTGCTATTGGACTTGAAACATCTTTTGATCGAAGCAAAACAGAAGGTTCCTCCCTTTCTGGGCGAGCTTTGTTCTGAAACTGAGAAGTACGCTGATCTTGGCGATGGTTGCAGCTACTGTGGTGGTTTGGGCCATCGTATTACCGAGTGCCCCAAGCTGGAAGCGGTGCAGAGCAAACAAGCGTCCAATATTGGCCGTCGGGACTATCTATCGAACACAGCCGCTGATTATTAATCTATTGGTAGTATTATTATAATCCGAATAAAAGAAACATATTATAAATAATTTTAGATGGTTTCATTTCTAATAGAAAACAGAACAAACTCCGATAAAAATATTTCAGCGGTGCTCTACTGGTTCTCAACATTTAAAGATGCTCACACTTT
>KB672913.1:279888-329994 GCA_000349145.1 Anopheles dirus | reverse complement strand
GGCTGTCACTCTTTCACGACGACCAAATGTTCTAGATGTCTACACCTCCAATATATCTCCAAATAGGAAACGTGAAACCAACTTCAAAATGCCGGAATCAACATTATTTATTGAAATTCATTCAACATTGCCTAATACGACACCTCATATATTAATATATAGCTTCCGTTAAGGTTAGGCTATAAGTATAAGTTAAGTTATTTGTGTAGACTATCGTGGTCCGACGAATTATAACCAAATAAATAAATAAATTAATTAATCCACCCTGCTCACGTCTACACGAAGCTTAACACACAATGTTGACATTCGTTTGACAGCTTTGACAGATAGCCATTTATTTTTTCTTTTCGTATAAATTTGACAATCGAATCTTTTTGCAATCGTGTTGTGATTGCTTGCGAGTTGCGAGAAAACTGCATCGGCGAAAGAAATCCTACCAAAATGAAGCTGCTGAACAACGTGCTGCTGAAGCGTACGTCCACGTACCTGGTCGGAATCGCAGGATGCGTCTTTTTCTTTGAGCGCGGCTTCGACATGATCACCGACTCCGTGTTCGAATCGCACAACAAAGGGGTAAGTAGTACGGTACGGCGCAACGCTGCCGCTGGCAGAGACCACGATTATTATGTAATGTATTCTGACGAATTTGTATATCTTTGCAGAAACTGTGGAAGGACCTCAAGCAGAAGTACGAACAGTAACGAGCCGTCGAAGATGTAACGCAATGATACAGCTGAACGTTTATTCAAAATAAATCGTAGCTCACTAAACCACTAACATCATGTGTGTGTGTGTTTGGGTTTTTGTGTTGCGTTTCATTCCGTCACTTCCCATGGTTTTTCGGGACGGTGCATATCCCAGGAATACGCTGGACGAATTCGTTCCGGTTCTTGTAGTCGAATGCCACTTTCCTCTACGGCACGAAGAAACGAATCCACTTTCTTGCTGGCCGTCGACTTGAGATCACACCGCATCTCTGTCAGTCCTGCATCCAAACAGCGCGAAGCAAACGCTTTTCCAAGCGTACTATAAGCGGCAAAATCATTTCCCTTGTAGAGGTGCCGCTTCAGGGCCCACTCCGTTGTGCTACATTCGATCACGGTACCATTTTGAAAGTGGACCAATTTAGCTGTAACGTACTTGTTGCTCGCATTTAGCTCCAACCTGTAAACGAATTACGATCATTAGAAAGACACTGGGACTGTCTATGGGATCACACACATACCTGTGCCAAAAATTTCGTACAGGTTTCTCCAGATGGTACCCATCAGTTTTGTGTGCTAATCTAAGGCGCTCCAGGTTTCGAGGATTTCTATTTATCATGTACAGTGTCCCATCCGTAACCTGATTAGTTTGACGAATTTTAGACAAAATTTTCTTCGCACTAGCCATTATCTAATCAGTGAATGTTTTGATGCTTCTCTTTTTCTTCGACTTCTCTTGAAAGTTTGCACGATTTGGCCTGAAAACACGATCTGCGGTGAGTTTGCTTCGCAGTGAGTTCCTACCGGCAGAAGAACACCTCTGGAAAGATACATTATAGCATCAGTTTAAGAACACAATCATGAATGATATTACGTTTTTCTTACTTTGAAACACTACATAAAATTCTTGGCGCAGTGGAAAAGTTTTAAAATCCTGTTGTTATTTAGTGAATTGTTAGCATGTCGCTCGTAAATAGGAACAAATATCAAGCCAATAATATTTTATTTGCTAGCAATATTGTTTGACGTACACCACATTTCAATTGTTTTGGTTTTCTGTGTTTAACAAGGTTAATACAACTGATGGTAACCTGCACAGCATAATTTCGATTATCCGGTTATATGCGCTCCAGTCAAATGCCGATTATATTTTAATGAAAAATATGTTCGTTTTTATAACTAATCACACAAACAGCATGGTTAGTGGTACTAGAATAAGGAATTGTTTTTGCTCAGTCAGTATAAGGACATTTTTGGTTTCCAGCCACGGGTAATTCGCTCCCAGTATAAACTCGTCCTACATTATTGATGCTTAACTAGTATGTGATATATTCATTTAGAATCTATCCGTAAGATAAGGTGTTCTAAATTGCACTTTAAAATAATTATAGATCCCATAGCAGCAAAAGTCCGTACATTCTAATGTGGAAACGAAATGTTTATTTTCAGCATGTTAATAAACTGGTTGTCCCAGCAGTTACCAATAAATATATTAAATTTTGTGCACCGGTTTCAGACCTAAGATGTCGAAACATTTTCCCAACACTCTCGATGTTGCCTCGCAGAGAAGCACCCTGGATGCATAAACTTTGACGATTTCTCCTGCGAAAAAAACGAGATAACTTTTAGAGCAACTCTTTCGCAACATACCGTAAACAATATTACCTTGCTTATTTTTCTCAATGCAGTAGCAACTATCGTAGAACTCACTGAAAGTGGTGCAAATTTCATACACGAACTCGCACAGGTGATGCAAGGAAAGGTTCTTCATGATCAGCAGCGTAACATCGGTGAAGCGCAGCAACACCTTCGCCAGTTTCCATTCCTTTTCGTGCTCGATTCGGAAGTCAGTGCTTTCGATCACTTGGTCGATGTTGTTGGCATAATCGCCGCCGCAATTTCTTGCGATGGACCGGATACGCGTGTAAGCGTACAGCAAGTAGACGGCCGTATTTCCCTTGTCTTCCAGCATCTGCGTGATTACGTAAGAAAGATTATCAGTTTCGTATTTACCGGCCAGCACATCCCACGTTCATACTACCTTATCGAAAGAAAACACGTATTCGTTGTTACGATTGTGGGACAAGTCGGCATACTTGATGCATCCATATGCGACCGATTCCTGCGCCGCTTGCAACTCGCCCGGCGTGAGCACTAGATTGCGCTCCTTCTGCAATAATTTATCCATGGATCTTTTCAACCCTTCATCAAGCAGTTCAGCCAGCTTCACCGTATCGCCGGACCGGGTCTTGAATTTCTTGCCATCTTCACCGAGCACAACACCGAAACCGACGTGGTCAACACGGTGCTTGCTTAAGTCGAGGATTTTCGCACGTTTCGCGCAGGAGAAGATGGTCTGGAAATGTGTTGCCTGTCCGGCATCGGTCACGTAAATTAGCCAATCGGCCTTTTCCTCGTACAAACGCTGCTTGATGGCTGCCATGTCCGACGTATCGTAAGTGAATCCACCGTCGGATTTCACGACAGTCAAGGGAATTCCCGTATGGTCTTCGCCCCACATGATAAGCCGACCTTCGTCTTGCTCGAGCATCCCGCCGTTCTTAAGCTCATCGACGATCTGCTGCATGCGGCTTTGATAGAACGACTCCCCGCGTTCAATGAGCTTAACGTCTAATCGATTGTAAATGGTTTGGAATTCTCTGCGCGAAACGTCACAAATCAGGTTCCACGCTTTCAGGTAGCTTGGCTCTCCACTTTGCAACTTGACCACGCACTCATACGCACGCTTCTTGAAAACTTCATCACTGTCGAACCGGACCTTCGATTCTTTGTAGAAAGCTTGCAGATCACTTATGGGTGGAGACACCGTTTGAAAGTTCGGGAATCGGTCCTGCAAGTGTGCAATCAGCATGCCGAATTGTGTGCCCCAGTCGCCGATATGATTAATGCGCAGTACGTCGTGGCCGAGGAATTCGAGAAATCGGCAAATTGAATCTCCAATAATGGTTGAGCGTAGATGACCGACATGCATCTCTTTGGCGACGTTGGGCGAAGAGAAATCCACAACCACCCGTTTCTTTTCTAATACCGGTGCCAGAATTCCTTCCTTCAACAGGCTCATAATACGCTGCTCTCCATACGATCTGTAAGGCAATAGTAACGTAAAGTCAGTAAACAGGAAAACGTTCATGTCCCTAATGTGTAGCGTTCAGTCGTACCTTGAAAGGAAAATATTCACATAGCCAGCTCCGGCGACTTCTACCTTTTCGATGCATGCTACTGGACTCTGCAGTTCGTTGATTAAGTTTTGGGCCACTTCACGGGGTGAAGTCTTCACAGATTGCTGCTTCAGGTGCTGGGCAATTTGCATTGCACTATTGCACTGGTAGTCCCCAAACTTCGGTGAGGAGGATATCGTAATAACCGCCGCCACCGGTGTTCCCGGGTATGCTTTTTGGATGGCGTCACCAAACACATCCTGGAGTGCCCCGATGATGGACTCTTTAGGCGAGGAGACAGAGGAGGCTTGTCCACCTTCTTTCGCAATTGCCTGAAATAGATATTGCATCAGAATAAGCGTATTGTTGTCAAAAAATGCTCCAAATTGTACCATAGCGTTACGCGCTGAAGAGAATATGCGAAAATATTAAGGCACTGATAGCTTCGAAGGACCTTACATTTTATCCTACACTAACCCTTACCGACTTCAAAATTTCCAGCCGATGTTTCAATTTCACGTTTTCTTCCATCAACTTTTTGAGATCCGCGTTGTCCTCCAGCCCGATACCTTGACGTGTGTTGGAGATTTCAGTCTGCAGAAGACGAACTTCTTGTTCTATGGTTTTGATGCATTTAACAGCATTATCTAGGCCTGCCATCACGAACTCTTCACTGTACTCCTCTATTGGCTCAAAAATAGTATTTCGATCGCAAACAATTTTGTTATTTTCTATTTATTCACAATACGGAAACTGCTACGCCGGCCCACGAAGATGTTGCCCAAAGCGAGAGAAAAAAAATTGACGTTTGATACCCAAGCAGCATTTTTTGTGTTTGTTGTTGGATCTAAACCACGTGGCAAGCATCAACGGTTCATAACAACTTTTTTGCTAGCGCGAGCACTTACTTTTTCATACGTTAATACAACGAAACAACTGGATTCTGCTAAACAATTTCAAGCTAATTTAAATATACGATTGTAGTAGGAAATTGGAGTACGTCAAACGTCATCTGTGTGTGAACCAATCTGACAGACGTCATAAATTACAGCGAGGGTGACATAACCTGCAGAGTGAGAGAGGTAAGGGATTTTTAATCCAACAGCCAAGGAAGACAGAAGTGAAGTTTGTAGAAAAACAAATTTAATGAAAAGTAATAGGAGTCCTCTAAACGATATTGTGAAGAATCCGTTTGAAGCTCTGTTGTTATGGCGGTTACTTACAAATATGAATAGCAAAAGAACATCGTACATGGCGCCACAGTGGTGATATATCAGTCTACAGCTTACAGTTTGTGGTGCTATAGTGGACTTATCTACAGCTCCGTCAGCTAGGTGTTTTTTAACGCTGTTATTCAGCAGTTAAACAGCCAAATAAATAATGATAGGTTTTGGCCTTTTAATTACGAAATAACTATACTCAAACAAGAGGTACTGTAATAATTAAGACTTACGATTAACCGCATGCTACATTTGAACAAATATCATACCAACACATACAAATATAATTGATGGTTTCGTTGTTCCAAATTAGTGTACCGATGTAGAAACATCTTAGACCTTTGAAACTAATTTTATAATAATGCGATTAATCCTGTAAAATTAAGTGCGATTTATATTTAAAACCTGGGCGGGTCACTTGAACCCAATTAGACAATTTTTTATGTTACTGATTTTATAGATTTGTTATTTATGCAGGATTTTAGTCAACTTCATTTGATCTTTTCTAAATTCTGTTTAGATTATTCTTCATTTTCGAGCAACCTCTATGGGAGTAGAAAAGAAAAAGCTGGAAAAATATGATATTCTTTGCATACATTTTAATTAGTTGAAGGAAGCTGCATATATTTTTGAGAAAGTACAAGGTTTTATTTTTTATTGTTTTGATAGTAGGAACAAATTTTACCATGTTTTAAATTTTAACTGTTTATTTAATTGTTTTAAACAATTAGAGCATTCTGTGCTTGGATCACGATTGAATTGAATCGAGACATAATTTATAATTTATGTGATATTTTTAGATTATGCAGGATTTCATATAGTAAACTGGAGTTGGTAGCGATGAACACGTGGATTTCATGGAGAAAGAAATGAAGTAACTTCTACATTTTTTATCGGAAAACGTTGAAAATTTAGTATGTAGTTCAAAATAGTCTTAACGTAACGTAAAATAGTTTTCTGAATTCTTAAAGATTTTTATTATATTTTGGCCTTTTTTCTTTTGTGTAACGATCGAGCTACATCTGCAGTTTATGGCACTTTAGACTCATTTATAACACTATAGGCGGAGGGCCCTGGCTGGAGTACGATGTTCTAAACGGCATTTTGGTACCGGTCCTGTCGTGCGAGGAGCCAGTGCGATGGTGTAGTGGTAGCGCCGTGGTCAATACACAACAGGATCGGTACCACAACCCTATCTGAAACGTTTCTCCCTAGCAATGAGTAGCTAAGCGGCTATGGTCGTATAAATTAGCCTAGCAAGCAGTTCAACAGCAGGCATGACCGCGTAGGTCGTTATGCGGAAGAAAAAGACACGTACAAGATTAATTCCTGTCGTGTGAAGACCGATGCCGCTAACAATACCCCGACTATTTTAATATTTTGTAGTAAATGTTTGTGTTTGTAAATCTTTTGTAGTAAATGTTAATGTTTTGTAGTGTAGTCTTCAACTTTTAAAATTTTTTACCTTTGTAATAAAACGAAGATGTCTGGCAAAAAATCACTCATATTATTTCAGCAGTATTTTAGTATATATAGATATATTTAGTATATACGAAATGTAAGCTCAAATCGACCTTCAAGTAACTAGAAAGAGTTTTGAATTAACATGTTACCATTTTTTTCATTTTTATAACTAAAGCGCTATTCATAAAACATTACTTAAAATCGATGTATGAAATAAAGTTAAATGTGCTAATTTATTGTAACACTGAGCTATATATGTTTTACATCGGCTTAGTTTTATCTTGAACTTTTTCCGTACTTTCTCTATGTTTGTTCAAACTAACCTTTGCTAACAATCCATTAGAATTAGAACAAATGTTATTTAATGTCATTCGTCATTTTTTATTATTGATGACTGAACAGCGAGAAGCATTCCTGCGTTGATTTGCTTGCGTTTTTCACACAACAGGAACAGTACCAAGTCTCAACTGGTCCGTAACCTTAGGCAAAAAGTGACGTCAAACCTAAAGTTAGCGTCGAGTAAAGATAGACATAAATGAGCCAAGCAAACCGTGCAGTTGTGGTTTCGCAAAAGAAGTAATATACACAATATACAGGATTATGTAAAGACCATTTCAATATCTCTACTTTTATCACTCTTATACCAATATTTTTTTATTTGTATGAAACATATAAGTCCATGAAATTTATAAATAATAATAAATTTTCTGAAGCAATGTCAATTCAACAATGCTATTGGAATAAGTTGTCGGAATGCAATATTTTTAAGGAGCGGAAAATTCTTCAATATCTTACGTCACAATCACTGAATAAAATTGTTTAGAGTAGCTCGTAATATGGTTCAGAAAACCGCGGTCATAACAATATCTAGTAATTTCCCACTCTTTAAATGTGTGTAGTATCATGTAGCTGTCATTAGGTGGTTTCATTTCACAATATCACAACAACAGTTGAATTCCTTTGCAATGGAATTTCATTATCCCGAACTGGCCCTGGAACCAGTGTTACTTTTTATGCAAATTCTAATTTAAATTTATTGTCGCCGTAAGAAAAAAGGTCAACCAATCGATGCGGCTGAAGAGTTTTCCCCTCACTGCCCAGGCCACGGCTCGGACAAGAAAAGTAAGTGCAAACAAATTGTTATTAATGGGGCTAATACAGATTTATTGAGATCACATTAAAGGAATTTCGCCTACTTCACTATGCAATTTAGGAAAATTGATAGTAGACGAAGAAGCAATTTAAGTGTCAAGTACGCTAAGCCATGCATGATAGAGCTCAACTTTCGGGTTTCGATTAGAAGTTTCGCATTACTCGTACTTCAGTGCCTTGACAAACTATCTGGAAAACGGATCCTATTTTATTTATAATTACAGAATCCTGTGAATGATATTTAACCGAGAAGCTAGTACTTTTCTTATAATAATTTCAAACGGAATTACACATTTCATCAGTTATTTAGTTACATGAAGCCATTTTTATGTGGATTGATTGAAACTGTATCACGGTGACGGTCCAAGATGTCCTCCAGCGTATATTTTCCCTCCGTAAACTGTTCGATTGATTGACATACGGAACAAATATTGGGATAGATTCGTTTCCGGAACCAGTGAGTTGATCATAGGCCGCACATTTGTTGACCTTTCCACTGGCTCTGCTTACTCTTGAAGTTTATTCAAGCCTAATGAAGTCTTATCAAATGAACTTATTCATGAGCGAAGAAGAATGTGAATGGAGAAAGAAGCGATATAGGTTAAATAATTACGGCATACATCAATAAGCACATACATAACTTCGCAGTATACAACATTCCGATAATTTGGATGCATTGGCGGGTTTAATGTTGAGCATTTCAAAAGCAATAAAAATTATCTAGTTTCCAATACTCCAATGACGATTACTACATAGAATGCTTCCAAAAAAATTGGAAAGTTAGAAAAAGAACAGGATAGGATATTGCATGTAATGGTCATATACACACAATTCCGAAAAAAAATACCAGAGAATAGCTATACGAAAGAAAATTAAAAAAATAATCTATTATACGTTTGAATAAAAAATAATAGTATAGATTTAATTGATACCAGTACACCAGAAACATTATTTGAATACGACTGTTTCATCATAAAATGCCACTTCTCACTCCAGCCTCTTTACCAACGAAAAGCGCCATCCTGCACATCATCTGGGAAAATAAATCTAACACTCCTATTATTTTTATTTTCAACATTATTCTAAAATTATGCTATACTATACAAATTAATTATGTTATTAGTGGCGTTTGTGTGTCCAGAACTAGCGAAATGCATGATCTCGGTGTTCTTCTTGACCAAAAATTGACCTTCAGACTTCACTTCACTTCAGACAACGTTATCAGCCGCGCCAAAAGAACTCTAGGTTTAATTTTCAAAATGATTCGAGACTTCCATTATCCTCTGTGCATAAAAGCTTTGTATTGTTGTCTCTTTAGACCATTGCTAGAATATTGCGTACCTGTATGCTTTCCTTATACTGCGAAATGGATAAATAGACTCGAGGCAATTCAAAGGAAATGGAACGACGCATCTTCGTTTCCTCCCTATTACGAACGCTGCCAGAATCCTTGGCTTCGTTCTACACAAGGCTCGACTACACAAGGCTCGACTACACAAGGCTCAGATTATATTTATCACATAACTTCTTCTAGGCACCATTGACGATCCATACTGTCCGTCAGACGCCTTCAAACCTTGCATGTAACTCGCTCCCACACACACTATGGACATAACGCTCCCCTGAAATCTATGATTCACCGGTTCAACGAGCACTCGGGTCAGTTTGATTTCTGTATCTCCATAACCTAGTTTAACAAATTGTTACGCGTCTCTCTCACCAACCCTGTCTAACGCGCAATATTGTAAGTGCTGTTCGAGATTAATGTAAACCAATGTTGAGCGTCGTTAAGTCGATTTCGGCGGACGATTTTAATTACAATAAACAATAAACAATACAATACAATACTATGATACAACGGCACAACCAACACTCTACATCGAAACTGGTTACATATGGCTTCTGAGAGAATTTAAACTTGTTCATTTTTAGATCAAATTGTTTTAAAATTATAAGAATATTCATTTCCAGATTTGATTGCTTGTAAATGGCTAGTGATATCGACATATGGTTTTCACCCATTGCTTTTATATGATTAGTTTTTAAAAGTTTTTTTTTAATTTTAAGAAATTTAAGAACTTTTATTTTTCCAAATAGAAAAAATTGAATATGTTTATTAGAATATGACATATGCAGCGTAGCCTCCATTCACAGTTTTCATAGGCCTTCAGTACAACAAGAGTAGCATTTTCCTATACTATTTCATCCCAAAACGATACGCTTCTTAGCTGGAGGTCCTCTACGGCTACTTACATTACAAATTACATATCCAAGGAAACTAGCCACACTGCGTACACTACACAAGTAGGCGCTGTGCCAAGTGCAAGATTTGTATGGCTGTTATTCTATCGTTTCGTTGATTCTTTGAGACAATTATGATGACAACTATGAAGCGAATGCGGTAGTTAAACATGCTACAACATACATAAGAAAGCAGTTGTGCCATGCGGAAAACTAGACAAATTGAATAGCATCTTGAATTGAATATACTTGAATTGAGAATTGAATAGATATGAAGTATTAACTAAGTAAAGGGTGATTAAACATCTCAAGTACTCAATATGATAGTTTCCCTTTTGTTGGAAAAAAGTTACTTTTGCGAATAAACTGGCGGTGTTTGGGATTTGTCTACAACCGGTTGAATTAGATTTTAAGCAAAGCTACGAATTCGTCAATATATGTGAACTGATACGCGATAAATGATGTACAAGAATATAAGAAAAGTTTGGAACAATAGGTTTAGAGATACAGAGATGAATGCGTTTCGAATTCATCACGTTACTCCATTTCCAGCGTCAGACGAATGCGTAAGACTATTCATAAAAATTGAGCTATGAATAAACGTAAAAGAATAACAATAAATTTTAAAAAGAACATAGATTGTTTGACAGATTAGAACTAATAATAACGTTGATTTTTCATCAAAAACTCAAATGTAATGTAATGTAAGAATGCATGAATTGCCCTCATCATACAGCATCAAATAACAACTCGATTATGTACCTAGTTGTCAATTTAAGCAATTCTGTCTGCCTCCGAATCCGTGCAACTTGCATGCGGAGTATCTCGCGAACAGCGTGTATACTATTTTGGTTACGAACCATCAATCGTATATGTCAAACAAACTGTATTATTGCAATTAATTCATCACAAAATGCATAAGTCCAATTGAAACATTAAGCAATTGGGATAATTTTTAGTACAGCTTAAAAAAAGATTTGATTATCGACGATGAAAAATTACTTATTACATCAAACAGGGCTTGAAGTAAATAAGGAATCTAATATAAACTATATTTCAATGAGTTGGTAATGATTTCATGATTATGCAGATCACGAACACTGGAGTATATTAGATTTTAAAATAGGTAAAATTTATAATTGAAAAATGAATTTCTGCTCCTATCAATTTGTGATTTATTATGTTTTTTTTTTTTTTTAATATACATTGTGGCGCGAAGCTTCACATGATTGGTAATCTTGGTTCTGTGTTCTTTTCCAATTTAGTCATAACCAATTTTTCTCCATTATGGTATGACTTAGTCATGCATCTAGTAACAAACATAAGGAAATGGGTGCATACACATTAAAGCGACAACGTTGGATGTGAAAGTTATTGAAAGCTGAATGTTGTTTTAAATGTTGTTTTTTTTTTTTAAATATGTTGATCATCACATCAAGGGACGAATGAGTGAATATATATAGTGAATATATTTTTTTAAAGAATATTCCACAGCCAAGACAAAGTTCTAATAATTAATTCTGCGCTTAACACAACCAATACGTTTAAACTGTGTTTAATTATTGTTTGAAACTATTGCACGCCAAACAACGTTGAAGTCTGCAATTGATGGGGCGAAAAAATCCCTGTCCGAAGAAGAAAGACGTGCTTGAGTAGTGTGCAGCAAATCAATGAGAATAAATGGAAAACTGCTGGGTGGAGTATGCTATCAAAGAACCACATGTATTACTGTTAAGATACTGATCATCATTTGGCAGAAAATAGTACTTGGAAAACAGCTGCATTCCAACAGTCGTACTCTGTATTGAAAATGTTAGGATTTAGGATTTCAAATCAAAACTATAATAATGCTGAAATCATGTCAAAAACTAAGTCCTTTTAGGTAACATGACAATAGGCATTCTTAGAAAACGTTACAATCTATTTTAGATTGTTCGCTAACATAGCAAGAGGTAACATTTCAACAATCTTAACTCATTCATTTGTCAACTGCATATCAATTGTTCATTTAAATACACCAAAGCTATATTCCAGCTCACCTAGACTTGTTGTAATTGGCTTTCATGCTCATTTGTTGAATATCTGACCTAGACCTAGAGGCGTGTCGTATATATGATAGCATACGACGTGGCTCATGTTTTATTTGCTTCCCTATAAAACACTCGCTGTCGATGCCTGCGTAGGCATACGATGTCTTTTTTTTTACGATTACGAAGTAATGCTCTACGCAAAGTTAGCTAATCCCTCTCCAGTCGCTGGTTCTCGTGCTTCTTACAAGATTGCGAAACAACTACTCCTCCACACGGATTGGGACGGTGAAGGATTCCTTGAATTTTTCATGCAGCCTACGGGGCAGAGGATCATAGCGTTTAACGATTCATTTCTTAGCACGCAGAGGTTGTGACCGGTGACAATGGCGTTCACCTCGCTTTCTAATCTTTCCTGCCAGGCTCTCACCGTGCGAGTGGTCCAGTTCGGTGACAAAGCGCACCACCGTACAACCGCGACAAGGAAAATGATAAAACGATTGTCTCTGATGGAAGAATAATGCTTTTATGAGTTACATTGCATGTTTCATTCATGATCTTTTTATGAGCGCTTTCAGTGTGTCGGCCGTGTCGTGTTCGGTTACCGAGCCCGAGATGTGCCGAGATGACGTACTCAGGCCAGCGAAAGCCTAGTAAGCATGCGACTTACTTTGTGTCTTTGCCGGCGACGCTGTTTGTAATTAATAATATATTTATGCCCACCGAAACAGTTACAGTGAGCTTCTACCGCACTCAAATTGCAAGAAAAATACTTCCCTTCACTTAAAGAGAGCTGAGAGAAACCCGCATTCTGGACGTTCTAGTTTTACTGTAAGAAACATACAAGCTATTTTCAACGTGTCCTTTTCGTGCAATTGCTGTTTCGATGACAAAACAGAAGTAAGATATTGATAAAATGTTGTGTTTTGTTGTTATACTACTTTTCATCATACTTGTTTGTGATCATAATTCAGAGGAAATTTCCGCACAACGTGCTTGCAAAATAACTTTCCACTGGAAAACCAAACCAAACGCTAAAAATCGATCGAAAATCAGTGTTTTTTCAGGCTGAAACCCACACCGAGCGGCACAACGGAACAGTGGAGTAATGATTTTGAGCTTCTGGAACGAATTTGTTCACTCAAGGCACGTACGCAAACGGCCAAAATTTGAGACGGCACGTAGTCAGTGGCAGAAGACATACTGGTCGGTCGGCGTAGTGCCGAGCCTGCCGTCAGGGCTACTGCGCCAGCAAAACGAACCCATCGGAACACGCCGGAGGTTGCACCGTGGAACGGATACGCTCCCGTCGACGGATGCGTTTGGCGCGGGAAGTGTGACGGTATTAGTAGGATGGTAGCAGCGCGTGTGTGGAACGCTGGAAGTGTTTCGGGTTAGTACAAACGATTTCCAGCGCACCGATAATGAATTCCAGTCACACGATCTCGGCAGAACAATAAGGCATAATCAAGTTTCGCTGGCGGCAGCGTTGGTCAGCGCTGCGTTGGAGGTGAGAAGTGGCTCCGTGCGATCGGGCGAGAATCGATGAAATCACGCATGGCCGTTGCTGGTGACGGAAAGGCGTGACCGAAATTTATTTTCTAACCCGAATAGACAAGTGTCTCCGCGCAGTGTGGTTACTGATTGAAAAGGGGAATCCATGCGTTATGTACATTTTGTCAGAGGCTTTCAAATAGTATTTTACGTTCAAGCTTACAACTTTTTCTAGCTTCAACTTAGCTTCTAGCTTCTACTTTTTTCTTCTACATTTTATGTCTTGCAAGAATGGTGTATAATAATAATGTATAATGTAAATTTCACAATATTCTCAGTCCAATCTGTTAAATGTCCATTTATACAGATATTTAATTTGAAAATATAATAGGTTATAGTAGGATTGTGAAGGCTGGTCTACATCTGGGTGTAAACATAAAATCAAGATAAAATAAGTCATAGTCTTTACGCAAAATATTGTTTTCTAAAAACTGAGGAATAAATTTGCATGACTGTCAATCAAATGGAGCGCACGTGCTATTGGTCTTGTCAACCATCACGGTTATATATTGTTATGATTCATCCTATCTGTTTACTGTGTTTGGACTACAAAAAGAAACGTGCCGTTTGAGCTTGCCTGTCTGTGGGAAGTATTTCTTGAGGATAACGTCTAATATAGTTCTAGGCCTGCTTACCCTTGAGGATAAGCGTAACCAGCTTCTAGGCCTGCTAAAACAACTGACGCGGGATTTGGACGATCCTGTCTCCTGCAAGATGCTGTATTGCTCCATCGTCCGGTCCGTCGTCGAGTACGCTTCTGTGGTGGCCATCTGCAGCTCGACCTCTGGCACGTCTTGAGTCCATCCAGCGCAAATTCACTAGGTTTGCTCCTGGAGGACTCAGGTCGATTAAAGCGGACGTTGTGCGCTCCTTGGCGTTGACACCCTGAAACAGTGCAACTGTAGTGCTCAACGGATGTTCGTCGCGGGACTTCTTGACCATCGGATCGACTCGCCGGCTTCACTTTCCGCGATCAACCTATATGTTCCGGCGAGGACGCTCCGTGCAAGAGCGTTACTTGACGTAGAGTAGCGTCGCACCCGTTTTGGATCCTCTGATCCGTTTCTCGTAATGTGCCGTGAATTTAATGCCGTTTGTGACCGTTACGAACCCGACTTGACCCGCACGTTGTTTTTAAACATTATTCGTTTTGTACGGCCTGTTACGTGTTAGTGTACTATTTGTAATACTCTTAAGCGTGCTTCTATTGGGCCTCGTGGTCCATTGAATTTTAAATAATAAAAAAAAACAAATATTTAAGTCTACATGTTGAAATAAAATAAACGGTTTTTATCCATCAAATCCTTATTTGCGAGAAGTGATGCGTTAATTGTTGAAATGCGGAAAATTCGAGAACTAAAACATACCATGAGATTGTGGGAACCTTCGGTGAGGAAAGGATTAATCCATTGATGGTTCTACCTGGCGTAGAAGCGAAGCTTTGGGATATGGAACTAATGAGCCTGTTTTCGAAAACCGTTCATTAGTTCATGCCGTTACCATTGGCTGATGAGTTAGTTCGAATTAGAATATGGAATAATCTCGTCTCAAACTTGCGCGAGAACTTGTAATGGGAAGTTTAACGCCACCTCTTATGTCCTCAAAAAGTTGGCCCCATGGTTACCGTCCTGGTCAGCCAGTATGTCGAAATACCGGTTGTACTGGAAAATCGCTGGATAACTTGCACTCCCACGTAAGCCAGTTCTACTAGCTAACTTCCATACATACTTACTCACTTTTTTATTTGCATAAATACTGAGAAGGGGTCGTGGTGTCCAAGGGTTCTAGAAGCACTATAAATGACTTTAGCTCGCGCACCTTCCTTGAACCGATCCCGTATCTCGGTTGTTCGGGCGGAAGATTCAACGCCATTCGTCCATCTCGGTCTTAGCCTACCATGCCTTCTATACGCTTGCCTATCTGTATCATCCGATTTCATTCTACTTCTCTTGAGTGTTTTTCCCTTGGAACACGGTTTAAAGGATGGCAGATTTGGACCGGGGCAATGTATTTTTAAACTGGGAATCCGAAAGTTCTATATAGTCTCTGTTGCATCCGTGCGCGTAGTTCAACATCAATGTTGTTATCGGAGCTGACTTTTGACCCAAGATAGATGGAGTTTTGGATGGCTTAATAGGTGCAATCACCTTTCTGTACGTCACTCCCACATAGACTATCATCATTTGGTGGAGCCACATTACTTTTACCTCGAACACATCCTCGATATTTTGACAGGAATGCGTTACGTCGGACAGCCACAAACTTTCGATATTTATGTATGTGACTAGCGTAAACTAGCATCTCATAGAAGATGGCCCGGAAGTTTCAGCCTCCTAGTCCCGGATAGCCATGGTCACAGCGCAAGGTTGAAGAGTAGACAGGTAAACTCATCCCCTTGGCTCAGACCCTTGGCCACAGGCAAAGGACATGTGATTTTGGTCTTGGTCCATTTTTACAAGCCTGTTCAGGTTGGCAGGCATTCCAAAGGAGCTCACGGTGCTGTACATTTTTTACTGCCTGCCAGAACGAAAGCAGACATGTTCAGAAGGAATAGATGGACTCCGCAGGATAGCTCCGCAAAATACGGAACGTTTCTTTTTGTACACCTGGTCAATGTAGGCCACTATCTGCGGACCTTAGAAATAACAGCGGAATACCAATTTCAATAATTCAGACCGGAATGGAAGAACGGGTGATAGAACGGAAGACGCGGAACTGCTGCGCGGGCAGATCAAGACTGTGATTTGAAGCTCGTAGTAATAACTATAATATAAGTATGAAATCAAGCAGATCACCACAATCAAATCACCGGCATCGAATCAGTAATCATTCTACGTTATTACACCAGCTGGGGTTATAATACAGTTCGATATGGAATTGTACCATCAGGGATGCAGTGAGACGTTGTTTTTTAAGGGATTAGGCTGGACAAATGAAAAAGAAGAAAGGGGTTCCGTTTTGTACAAAAAGGTTAGCTATATCGGTGCAATATACCCCAGATGGACGATGTATTAGGCATGAATCAAAGATATATTAAATCTATGGGACCATTAATCATGCAGTGATGCTAGAATGTGCTAGAACTCCTGGAACAGGACATAAAAAGTTGAAGTCGAAGTTGAAGTCAAGTTGAAACTCTTCTGGTACATTTTCACGGGGTTTCTCAATGTTCCTACCGTATAAATTTTCGTTTTTTTTCATAATATTTCGCTGCATAAGCTACATAGCGCTTCGCATAACTTTTTGCGAAAACAGCTGACGAGTCATCAACAAAACCTTATTGCTAATTTTACTACGACAAGCAGTTAAAGCAGTTAAAAAATAAAATAAAACTAACGGAAGAGATATGAGTGTAAAATGGAAAAGAGAGATAGTTTTACGCTCTACATAAAAAAAAACAGTATTTTCCTTTACTCACCTCAGCTGGCAGCTGATGTGAGCAGCGGACGTCGAGTTATGTCGGGCTATATGCCGGGCGCAGGAATTCCGCCGGTGAAATTCGGACCCGAGCTAACATTCGGCATCCCACATTTAGTTGCGAGTGGTGCTGGTTTTTTCTTGCGTTACACCTCGCACAAACGTGTAATTTGAGCAATTCAATTTCGTTTTCTCCTTTGTCCCTGCTGTTCGGTGCGCACCGTTACCGGCCTGGTATGGATCTTCAAAAACGTGCCACCATAATTTCGCGCGCGTACGTGATTGGCGTAAGCAAAGCGAGAAAAAAAATAAAAAGATCCGCACCGAATCGTTCCACGGCCCCGTTGCCTTGTGTCACGGTGCCATCGTTTCGGACGTGCTGTATTTCTGCTTTATACAAAGCAAAGGGGAGCATGGGATTTTAGTTTAGTAAAGATATTGATCTAATTATGAACGAAACGCTAGCATAGACATGTAAGCCAAAAATGAATACAATTCAATATCCTTAAAAGTACCAACAGAAATTACATGAGGTTGCCTGCGAAGGTAAGCAATAACGTCACAGCAGTGCGAATAAATTCCCAAATTTCCACGTGTCCTGCACACATTTATTCACGAAACAGGCAAAACATCCATGACCCTTTTATAAAGATATTAATAGTTTTATTATGCACTCATTTGATTCCATTCCGATGGGATTAGAGCATTCGGAGTGAATGGAAGGGACGCAACGTACCCCAAACATGCAACGGTGCGGACGTCTTCATCTTGAGGAGTATCTTTCAATTAGATAGTTACAGCGGGCTCCCTACGTAAGCGACTCCTCCAAGACGTCGGCCGTCGTGTCGGCTTATTATCTTTATTGTGGGACTAACAACTCCCACTGGAGCCGCTTTCCGCCGCTTCTGCGACCGGTGCGGGGCAGTTCCGATGGAAGCACGCACCATTTGCGTATGTATCTGCATACGAGTTACGCATGCGAACCCCAGCATGCCCCTGAGAAGTGACGGTTCTGGATGGGACGAATCTTTGCCGTTATTATTTTTGTCTCCATTTAGTCGGCGGTTAGATTCGGTGCCGGGAAATGTCACCCGTACGTGGTTTGTGACGGTAATTAAAACACTGATCTTATCCTTCGGGACATTCGTTACTTTACTACGGAAAGCAGCGGCACAAATACATATATTTCATACACTCTGAGATATCACAGCATTAGTCCTTATCGCACGGTAAAGTTAGATTTTTCTACCTTCACTACCCTCACGCGCACGCACGGCCAGAGGAGGTTAGGTTTGATTAAGGTTAAGGATTCCACACATCCCACACTGGAAGGGGCAATCGTCGGCCTCGTGCAGCTTGAAATGGGTACGCAACTCTCTCTCCTCCCGGAACGATTTGCTACAGATAACGCACTTGTACCGGCAGCGTCCCTTTTCCCGCACACTCTCGTCCGCACTGTGCAACGCGCGCCGACGGGCCGGCTGGATTTCGCCTTCTTCCGTGGTGCAGCTAGGCAGGTTGGTGGCACCGGAACCACCGGCCCTGGTAGCGCATCCGTGCGACTTGTGGTGGAAGGTGAGGTGGCTCAGCTTACTGAACTGCTTCCCACACTCCCCGCACTGGTGTTGAGCTTCGTCCCGGTGGATTAGCGTGTGCCGCTGGAAGGAGTTTTTGTACGCAAACGTACGGCCGCACTGGGCGCAGCAGTACTTCTTGTCCTTCGTGTGCGTCATCAGGTGGTCCTGGTAGTGGGATTTGAAACGGAAACTTTTGCGGCACGTCTCGCACTGGTACGCGTGGTTGCCCGTGTGCAGCTTCTGGTGCGCCTTCAGGTTGCACGACTGGGTGAACGACTTGCCGCACTCGTCGCACTTGAACGGCCGCAGTCCGGTGTGCACTTTCTCGTGCTTCTTGAAGGCGAACTTCGATTTGAACGCCTTCTGGCACACCGGACACTCGTAGTCGCGCTGCTCCTTGTGCAATTCCCGGTGGACCGTCAGGGCGCTGCCCTGCACGAACGTTTTGCCGCAGATGTCGCAGCGGAACGGCCGCTCGCCCGTGTGGATGCGAAGGTGCTGCCGCAGGTTCGACCGGAGCTTGAACGTTTTTTCGCATATGGCACATTTGTTACAGTTCTGGCCCGGGTGCTCGCTGCCCTGGTGCTCCCGCAGGTGTTTCTTCATCGTGAATCGCTCGTCACAGATTTCGCAGTGATAGTGTTTGGCCTTCTCTTTTTTCTGCTTGCGCAGCGAGCTTTTCGATGCGACGGTCGCAAGGGCGGGTTTGGCGGCTATCGTCGGGTTGACTTTGGCACTCGTCTGATCGTCACTGGAATCCTCCGTATTGCTCAGCCCTATCCCTTCGTCGAGGCTTGAGGAGGATTCCTCAAGAATCACTTCACTACTGATGGGAGCATACTTTGAGGGATTCACTTCACAATCGAACACCGAATGATCGCTCCCACCGAAAGTGTCCGGATGCTCGGCATGCATCAATGGTGGTTCCTTTCGGTTCTGTTGCGAAACGCGTGATAAATAGAATAAGTCAACGAAGTTAGTTTCCTTTTTTTTGCTTATTTCGTTCGTAAAATACCTACCGACTTCCCGATGCCATTCAGTAACTGTAAGTCGTCCCTCAGGATGTGCTGCATGAGGGTGTCCTGTGTTGAGTTTTCCAGCAACTTTCCGGCAGACGCTGTCCCATTCAATTTGCCATCATCAAACCGCTCCTCGGGGGTGTCCATTTTGCTGGCCGACACGGTCACATACTCCAAGGAGGAAAACTGTACAGCTGGAGAGTATTCCACCGTATGTGGGATGTACACGATCACGAGCCTATAGGGGAAGGAGAAAGGATGACCAATCACAAAAATGTGCAATTATAATGAGCCCTATTATTGGGGATGCTGTTTAAAATGTGAAACTGGCGTTAAAAGATGAGGCTATGTGCTGGGGTAAACCGTTGGAGGGATACGATATCGAATAATAATTTGCAAAGTGAAAATTGCAACGGAATTATGCATTTTCAAAATGAAAACTAAACAACACTTGATGACGCTGATGGAAAAACGGAAGGACAGTACTAATTCTATGTTAGTGGAGTTCCTTTTAAACATTTAACAACAGCGATTCAACATTTCGATAATAACGCAAGCCAATTAAGACTGCCTGTCACAAAATTGTAAAATCTTGTTCAACAGATATCAGATATAAAAGCCTGCACCGGGGAACTGTAATACAGGATAAAGTTTCTAAGAAATACATAAGGCTTGCGAATCATTTCCAAGAAATGGAATTGATCATCTTATTGAATGTTGTGTTCGTCAGCTATGCTGCTATCACACAATGGCCATGAAGCAATAGTTTTCATCCATAACAATTGTTGGAGAATCACTTTGATCAATACAGTGGGTTCAAAGTTAAGTTTGATCAATAACGACTATAATAATTATGTCCAGGAAAGACAGAGATGGCCTATGTATACCTGTCACGGTTGTTGAGTCTTCAAAGAAGGTGATTTAAATTTTCCTCCGAACATTCAAACCCATTCAGAAACAATTTTCCAAAATATAAAAAAATACTGCGTGACAATACCTCTGTAATGAATTGGCTTCTAGAGTTTTTTTCCACAATATTTGAGGGTTTTATGGATTTTTTTTTTAATTATTGTGATAAGGAGACTACAACTGTTATACTTTTGAATTTTAATAAACTGATTTAAACAAAATAATTTCTCATCTAATAAGCGTAGCATTGCATTAAGCCAATTCTTGATCTCTTCGGTTGTAGTGAAACGTATTACAGTAAGAACGTCTTGCATCGTTCGAAACAAGTGGTAGTCGAATTAGGTGCGTTCGTTACAAAGTTCTATTAGAGAATGGAGTAAATAGTATACGACATCATTTTGATCCCACCATGCGCAGAGTTTGATCATATCTACATCACATCACTGCATGAACATCACTCATGACCCGATATTTCTGTTGTATATTTCTGTTTTCGATATTTCAGATTTATGTGTATGGTATAGCCAATACCATACACCTCATAAGGATTTATAAAATATATAGAACGTAGCTAGAAAATTCACAAATATAATAATGCATGTTATTGATTGATGTCTAAGCATTTAATGTTACATAAGAAATCAGAAATCGGTGTTGAAATTGAAAATGAAAATGAAAGAAATGTAAAACATAATCCCAATATCACATAACCTCAAAGCTGAATCAAAGCTATTGCAGATATGCAATACTAGGTGTTTGTATGTGAAGAAAAATATAATTCGCACTATCGATTGTCTATTTAATGTTTCCATCTTATAAATTGCTCGTATCGTTTATGCTTCGTACCAAACCATACAATCCTTCCATGAAATAAGTCAACGAAAAAGCAACACGTTACTCGTACATCATGCCGGTGTCACATATTGCGTCCGCCACCGTTTATCCCATCTTCGGATAATTAACCACCTCGTAGCCGAATCTTGCCTTACGCTAGGACTGTGTGTTTTTTTCTCCTTGCTCGGGGGTCGCGGAGAGCAATAGTTCTACATTTATTTTCCGCATTCGTTCCGAATGGTTCCGGGAGGCATTTTTCATCTTTTCGCAGAAATGATTTATGGTCACCCAGAGTGCCGTTTGTGCGTTCCTGTACGAATGAGACATAATTTACTGCTGTCAATATGGCAGATTAGACGTATGACAGCGGACTCGGGCTGGCCGTCGAGGCGACGGACGCAGGGCAACCGTGCTTCCTTCCTCTGGACACTAGGGATACGCGCGGCACGCTCGGCTGTTGCTCGACTCGTGTTGGGACTGACCGGGTTCGGGGGTTGTCGCACTACGGTATAATTTGTTTTGCTCAAACATTCGCCACCAAATACCAAGATGCTGTTACGGCATCGTGCGTATGCCGGGGGGGAGCGTGTGCTCGAAACGATGAAAAAAGGTCAGAACAAATTGTCTTTTTAACGCACTTAAGCCTCCCTTTGGCCCTGGTTCATGGCATGCTGGGCCATCTAGCGAAGTGTTGAACTGTCGCCTACTAGCTGCTACCTTTTTCGCGATTAATTAATCGACCTTAGAAATGGGCAACACCAAAGCAACCGAAGTAGTCCGAGGGAAAACAGCGAAGGAGGAATCTCCTGAAGCAAACACGAACAACGAAATAAAACAAAACGAATCGACCGCGGCAAACGTTAAAAATTTACGCATTTTCATTAAAACGCAGCCCGTGAGGCGTGAGGCTGTAAAAATGTAAATTAGATTACGGCGCAGCGCAAGAAGAACCGAATTCCGAATGGAAGTAACTCGGTGTAATTCGCTGTTCTTTTTTCCCCTCTGGAACGGGGAGCGAAACGTTGGGTGTAGCGGGGCAACAATCAACCTTGGCATCTTCAAAGTGTATCGGGACCAGTTATTATACCTCTAATCCGATCAGTGGATGTGTCAGAAGTCAGGAAAAAAAGGTTAAGAGTCGAGTCGAGCCGAGCGCCTGAACCGCCCGTGTTCGCCTTTGCAGTCTACTGCACACCGGAATGTAGGTAATGCATTCAAATTGACATTACAATTCCTTCGGAGGGTTCTTTCTGCCGTTCGTGCTAAGTCACGTGACCGAAATCGACGGTCTGCAGGAACAGGTTCGCAACGAAAGTATCCTTCCAGGCGGCTCTGATGTAGCATCTGTAAAGTGTTCGCCGTTGAGACATCAAGTACACGCGGAAGCTGCCGGGCCACACAGTATTGAAATGCGATTTCGTTTCCAACTGTCTATTTTACATTTATTGTTTCGCCGGAGTGTCGCGCGTAGGCCGCTTTCTAGGCTGTTTCGAGGCGGACAACATATGCCGCCCTGCGGTGTATACCTACGCGGGATTACAATAATTTTCTTCAAAATTGTGTAAAATACCATCCACCCGGGTTGCATTCCGCGCATCCGTCTCGGAACACTTGTTAACGATGTTCCTCCCAACAACCAGACCGTTAACAAATTCAGCTTATCGCACGCGGTAAAAAAAAGGCAACTTTGCTAAAAAAATGGGGTGTAACATCGGCTTCCAGGTCATTTTTCTCTCGACAATGACTGTTTTTTTTGCTGCGCCTTTCAAAAGATGGCAATAACTTCGCTCCGGCTGGTAAATACTATTCGCGCGTCGTACCGAGCAATGTAGTCTATGAGTACGCAGGATGAGTACGCGTGCAAGGAGTGAAACTGTTTCTGTCTTGTGTTTTTTTTTGGGCAAGAAATTGTTCACAGATGCTTGCTGAGCGTTGGATCGCCGGGAAAGCGTTACGTTTTGTTGCCTATTGCCCAAGCAAACCGTCTGCGTCCTGAGGGTGCCGCCGCATGCTGGCGAAGGAGTTCACTTGTTTTTATGCCCTACTTAAACGGTGCCAAGGGGTGCGTCGCAGAACTTGTTCCATACGTGTAATCGATTTAGAGTGACTGATTTGCATGTGACTAATGCCCCCTGTGCATCAATTGTGCATCAATTCAGTTCGGGGGTAGCAGAGTTGGTTTTGATTGGGTTGACTTAACAAATACCGAATTTATGGCCGTTTGCGAAGACACACGTAAGACAATTGCGCGCCGCCGTGCTTGTTTCTGTTCGTTCGCGGATTTCAATCTACGTGTTTCTTCCGAGGCAACATTTGCCATTCGGAAGTAATGTTGTTTCGACCCGTTTATATTTTTTTTTTGGTAATGTGTTCTGCAGCGTTTGCTGGTATGATTGGATTTGAAATTAGCATATTTTTGCGAAACAATTTTGCTCTCGACCGAACGAGGTTTGGAATGGTTCATTGAGTTAACGGGTTGTTGGTTGGAATGACAGTAAAATAAAAAGTAAACCTATAGTACAATCAGTGCCACTACCGGAAAATAGGATGAGCAGCAGCGAATTAGCATTTTTAATTTCCGGACACGCTGCACGAAAAAGAACTGAGTTCGGCCGATTTGTTATGATGCGTATTTTGAGAAAATTGCATCGCAGTCACAGTTTTGGGGTGTTTTCAAACCCCGTCACTAGTATCTGGTAATATTATTTGCTCTATTGATACGAACTTAAAAATATCGACCTAGACTCAAAGAGCGTCATATGATATATTCATATTATATTATAACGGCATTTTAATATTCATATGATATTAGAACGTATAGTTTAGATGTTGTCTGGCTAAATAACTCATTTGTCGTGATTTGTATTATAACCTAACACACTATAAACCAGAAGTCTGAATTTATACCTTCCGGTTGGTGTACACAAAACCTGTACAACAATTATTCAGAGTTATGTTTGTATTAGTAGGTTGATTGTACTAGTAGGAATTGTTCAATATTTTGATAGAAGCGGTTCGTAATTGGTAACATATTTTAAATGTAATTTAACTATTAATATTAACTATTGTCTCGTTTTATTTTTTGCAGGCCTGGATTTATGTAAAAAAAATATTGGTATATGTACTTGTTCCATGAAATAAATCTATTTGAACTAGGCGATAAAAACCCGGTTGTATTAGAAAATTATTAAATAAAAAAAAAAGAAATAAAACAAAGTAAAATAGAAATAACAAGGTATAAGGTGAGCATGAAATGAATACAATGTAATTGTTTGTTTTCTTGTTTCAAAATACCTCGAGAATGTTTCTCAACTCAGTTGATGATAATTGGTCATAAAGTTTTAGGATGGAGTAAGCATAAAACAAGCCTAATGGTAAAAAAGAGCAAAGTGTTCGTGAATCAGACACAAACAAAAATACCTACAGCATGAATGTAATTCGCTGCAATCCAAAAAATAAATAGTATATAACATTTCTTTTGTTTTGACAAGGTAAGTCTATCGCATTTAATATTGAACAGTAATTCAATTAAATCATCACCGGACATACATTGTTTCATATTGCATTTTTCATATTTGCGGCAACGTAAAAGTTTTGATAAATTTTAAGTATTCAGTTCACGAGCGGCTGTAGTTACAGCTTGGAAATCACGTGTTATCAGAAAACTCCATGTAAAAGATCAAAAAGGAAAAACATTTTATCTAAAAAAAAACTATAAGTATGTAGACGCAATTGCCGTCTGTTTTCGAGGCCGTTTGCAACTGTTTACCACTAAAGGCTCTTTTGAAGCTTTCCAAAACCAGCAACAGTCATAGTTATGGTAGAAGCTTTAACTTATTGTTTGTCGATAGGCTAAGAAAAATATTAAGAAAAATAGGTCCTTATAGGCTAACTTAGTTTAATCTGACTTCATATTGTTACTTGAGCTTGATCGTTTCTCCATATTTGTTTCGAGATTTCATTAGTTTATTAGTAGCTTCATTTAGTTTCATGAGGCGAGTTTGGGAAACCAAACCAATTGAGGTTGATTTACCAACTTGACAAACCAACCAAATTCTGTTGAAAATAGAAGTTCACTTCGATGTTTCGATTCTTTGCTCGATATTTATATGTTTTAGAATGGATTACAGCATTATATCCCTTTGAAAGCGTTCAAATAATTGGAATATGCACTGCTATTTCGTGTAGCTAATGAAACAATTAAACAACTTAAGGCCGCAATCCAATCACCATAACCAATATCAATCGTAATGAAGACATAATTCTAGGGAATTGCAATATGGGCTACCTGCATAAATACGTTCGTCGCATAAAATACTCTCATTAATTCCTGCGTGTGGAGAATGTCGTAGGGGGATTAATGCAACAAATGAAAGAGCCCTGCTCGGTGCTGGTTCGCCGTTGCGACTGGTGCAGCAAACGATGTTGTATGTTAAGCATCGAAGGGTGTTACGTTTAGCCGTAAACGCCCCACATCAGGGGCGAATCATCGCGCTGCCAGTTTTCCCCGGTACATCAACTAGCCCGTGCTGGCAGCGACTAGGTCGGTGGTGGCGAAAAATGGCTCACTCTTCGTTCATAACGTAATTACGGGAGTGGTATTACACAAATTGAGCATTTATGAAAATGAGCTTCACTCTTGGTTCTCTCTACGCCCCATTTTTTGGGGCATGGGTAGGACATGGTGCGGGAAACGGAATGCGCACACGTTGTACGCTGTGCGGAAGCTGGCCGTGGAATCGATTGTGTTTACGACGGAATGTCAAAGATTTCGTTAATGTCCGTGGTAAACCGTTGATGGGGAAAAAGTTTAGCGATTCTCAGGCACTGCACGTGCTCACCCGTGAAATAGACAGAAGCGAGGGGAACGTTCTGCGCTCGCTCTTTGACAGGACACGAGAAGCCACCGTTCCAATCATAGCTGTATTGTGGACTGCGGCATTGAAGCGGCTAAAGAAAATGTAACAAACTTGCAATCAGCGATGGATTATTGAACATTGAATAGCAATACGGAGAATACCCTCTTCTTGCGTGCTGTCCGGAGGAGAACGTTTCTCATTAAAACTGTCACCCACAGGAACATTAGCATTTGAGCCCGGGCGATCCATCACAATTAGGAGATCATATTCAGTACGACAAGAAATGAGATGAAAAAAAAAACATACCATGGTTCGTTTGGAAGCCAAATCCCATGCAGTTCTGGATATGTCATGCTTTGTTCAGCAATACAAACACATAGTTCAGCAATTTCAGTAAAAACTGACTTTCAGACTCCACTATGACAACGTTATCAGCTGCAATCATCAGCAATAAAACTTGAGGGTTACCAAACCAAAATCATTTAAGACTTTCCCGACCCATTGTGTAAGAAAGCTTTGTATTGTTGTCTCGTTAGATCAGTATTAGAATATGGACAAAGTGGACAAATGGACTCGAGGCAGTACAGTGGAAATTTACAAGCTACGCTATTCGCATGTTCAGATGGAACGACATTCATTTGTTACCTCCCTACAACGAACGCTACCAACTGTTGGGTCTAGAATCATTGGAACATCGGCGTCATAAGGCTCTGGCTAGATTAGTTGCAAGAACTTCTTCAAGGCAGTATTGACGATCCTCTCTATTGACCTCTACCGACGTCTTTAAGTAAGCTTAGCTGTATCACAGCTCAAACCTTCAAACCATACATATAACTCGCTGCCATGCACACTACGGACATGATGCTCCCCTTAAATGATGGCCCAGTATGATAACTGTTTGATCTCTATATTATTCTTGAATATTTTTACGTGCTTTTTGTTGTACGATGTATGCTCATGTTAAGTGTCGTTAAGCTGTTTTTCACGGACGATTTTGATTACAATAAATTAAACTAAATGATGCAGTGTTTATTTGCACATAAGCAGTTAAACGGTTCTGAGGTCTAGGGCATTGCTCAGAGCAAGCCATCTTTCAACAGATTTTGCTTCATTTAACTATTTAAAAAATTGGTTAATTATTGTTACAGTTGAGGCAACACGGCTGAATTTAATATCAGCGCAGCTAATCTAAAAGCGGTTCTCCATTGTTTATTCTAAATATCTTTATCGTTCAATATTAATTTAGGCAAAACTTTACGCTATGTTATGTGGACCTAACGTATAGTTGCCATAAAACGCAAAAATGTAAACTAAACGTTTATCCGTTAGCGTTTTCTGTTGTTTTTCTTCAATTTCGTTGTTATCATTTGTGACGGATATAATGTTGAAACACGGCTGAAAATTTTGTTTATGCTGCTTTTTGGTTTTAAACTAGCATCCAGTACGGTTTGTATGCCTCCAATACTATAAGTCAAGCTATAAGTTAGCTATAAGTCAAGAAGAACTGTTGGCATTAGGTAGTGTTATTTTACCCAACTAAATAACAACTGAAAAGGCTAGCAATAAAATGAGATAATGTTCAAGAAAACTATTTCAAAAGTTGATTATTTTGTAACATCACTGTAAAACAAATATCATATAGGTTACAAACATGTAACATGTCATTAGGAAGTTATTAATAAGGAAGTGCTAAAAAAACTCGATAGTGGCAAATATGGAAATGCTAAGACATTATTGAAAGAAATTTGATTATTTCCATTAAGAAAATAAGAAAAATCCTGATAAGATGTTCGTAGAAAGTCTTACTTGGAGCAATTATTTAATTATACAATATCTTTTGTATACATTGTAAATAAGATTAAACAGTTTGTTTGTTGCGGTCACAAGTCTGCTATTAAAAAGCGGTTCTCTGTCATGGATTGTACGTATGTGTTTTATCAAACAAAAAGTACAACAACGACCACGTGATTGATTGTACGAGCGATTTGCCATCGACACGAGCACATGTATCGATCCTTACAGAATATTGCACTATCACACCCGCGGTACAGCATGCCTGGGCTGCGGGCAGTATATAGAATTACGGTCATCAATTTATTGTGCAACAAAAACATAAGAACACACAACGACACAAAAACAGAACGCTTGACTGCAGTTGGCTGCATCTTGAAAACTTTCATTCCACGCTGTATGCATTGTAGTTACTCGATTTTAAATTCTTGCCTTTTGTAGTTTTTTTTTGTCATTTGCAGTTCAGATGCTGTGGCATGTCGTCTGGCGACAGGCGGTATCGCATCTTTTTTTTCAACATGTTCTCAATCAGTTATCTGCGCAAAACCTGTTGCCCGCTCGGGAACAGGCCGTACGGGCGCAGCGTGCACGAAAATTGTTCTGTTCTTTTGTTGTGTGCACTGTTACCGTGTGGCGAAGAAATCTCGTCCATTCGTGTCTTGATTCGTCAAATGATATTTTGTGATTGATTTCTGTAAAATCAATTATGTGTCCATTTAGTGGAGCTGTGCGCTGCTGCGCTACTCATCGTACAACTTTGATCGGTAGCGACGCGTCGAAAAGTGGGCTCGTGATAACGTTACCGTGGAGAATTTGAGCATTCCACTATTTCCCGGTACAGCTTCAGACTGATCGTGACCAGTACTTGGGATATATGAGATCATACTTTTGGGTAGAATTTAACGAAAATTTTAAACACAATTTTACTTAAAAAAGGAGCAGTGATTTGATAAGTAAATAGCGACACCTTTTCGTTTTCCACAATTTAAAATAAATTCCTAATTAAACTTCAACAATCGATACTTACGAATTCATCTTTGCGTGGTTCCTTTGTATCCCTACTGGTTATTCCAAAAGGTATTATTCACAGAAGCTCGCCAATGTCACAGCACGAGTACTTTTACTCTTTTCTGTCACTTTTTTGCATTGATAGTTGTCTGAATCGAGGTAATATGCCTCAGCATCGAGCATAAGTTTTCACTCCACTATGTCACCAACCGTGGGGATTTTTCTCGGTATTGGATCGAATTAATGAACACTTTTTCAACGATTTTACAACGGTTTCTTCCCTTACATTCACAAGTATTTGCACAATTCGAACACTCACTCACAATATAAAGGACGCACCGGCAAAGTTTCAAATTAAAGTAACGGTAGGATAGTGACAACCGTTTCCACCACTCACATCATAAACACGTCCGCTGGCAATCGCGACTAATGCCAGACTGGTCTTCATTGTTTATGCAGCACATGCCGCCACCGTTTTCCGTACAATACCCGATTTTTGTTTCCCACTGCATCCCGGCGCAAGCCGGCGGGAAACGAAAGAATCATAAGGACGCGAAACAACGCTGCGCAAGGGAGACAGCGGTGAACAACCGCTCCCATCTGGAGCCGGCAGAGTAAGCGAGCGCAGACATACTGGGAGGAACAACGTTTCGCCGGGAAACGGCAAGGCGCATGTGCGGCAGTTTCTGCTTTTTGCTGCATCCACTACAAATACGGCACCGACCGCGGAACAGGTAGAATGTTAAATACATACTTTTTTAGCCGAGCAGAAATTCCTACACTGCATAAGTGATTAGTTTGCGTGCAGGTTGCACAGAGAAACATAATTAGAGTTTTATTTTTATGGTTTAAATTTACAGCAGCATATTTCTATATCGTAACTAGTGGAAAAACATCGTGAAAATAACATATACATGTAATAAATATAAATAATTAAAATATAAAATCAAATTAACTGTTGTATTAACGTTCATCCAATGCCGTTGGAGTTTGTTTATCAAGAATAACTTTTGTTTTTATAACTATATACGAATGAACAAATTTTAACGTACACACCACAAGCGTACGCAAAATTTATTTAGTACCTGTTTGCATAACAGCGGCATCGTCCAATCGGAGCGAAGCAAGCGGAGGGTTCCAACAACCAATCAGAGAGCTGGGATTTGGAATAAGGACTTCCGATTGTGAGCAAAGTTGCATCGTAAGTTATTTTGTTTTTAATCATTTATTCTTCATGATAATAATATATCACAAGATATTTACGAATATAAGAAGGTTGCTAACTATTAAATTATAATAAAAAGAGGGCAAAAAGCAGGTTGAACTGAGGTTGTGACTTTAAAACTAGCAATTTTTCAGAATCTGTGTTTTTTTACTTTACTTTATTTATATTCATTTGATGATGGTCTGGCCTGTGGATTATTTTAAAGTTTATATACACAATTCAAATTTCATAATAGTGAAATAAATAATGCGATACATTATTACAACTCATCCAATATTTATAAAGGACATTTCCTCCGTTTTGTTCTAGTAGCTAATTTGTGATAGATCGTCCGGGTGAGATACATTTCTTAGTTATATAAAATCACTCGTATTTTTTTTCTCTGCATAATTCTTTCTCTCGACTAACATTCACGAATTCTAGAATTCTTTAATGATTTATTTTGGTGGTTAGTGTCTTTATGAAACAGTTACCAAATGCGGTTCACCGCTCATGTTGTTGTCAATAATATTAGTGTGAATATTGAACATTAAATGATATAAACGAAACCTTAAATTCTTGTCGCGACAAGTAATTGATAACATAATAATGTATACATCTTACTTCTCTATATATTTGCGTTCAATTGATGTTAATTGAATTGCAATAAATCGTTAGATAAGCATTTTTTCAATTCATTTTGCTTTGTTTTCATGATCTGTTTTATTTCACAAAAGGTATAGATATAATCGAAACTATGGGCATCGCAAAAAGTTCGATATTTATCTCACAAGTTGTGAATTTCTATATTGTTGCAACTCCTGGAAGTATCTCAGGAATAGCATGACCATTTGCTTACTCTCTTTATAGAGAGTGATAGAGAGTCTACTGGTCGTTGATGGCGGATGCGAATATGACAAACTCAGCTTAGTGTTGATCTGTTTTGCAATCAGAACATCGTGACTGCAATACGCAAGTACATTCGATAGTCCTAAGAGTGAAAAAAAGCAAGAGAAGACAAGGATGAAAGAGAAGAGATTAAGGATAGGATTGCAACAAGCACGCAAAGGCGGTTGGAGAGGAATTTTTGACTCTTCAGTTTTGAACTAAATTGGGTCAACAACCTTCTGCCATATGTGGTATATTGATATGAATAAACGTTTTTTTCCAAATGTTCCAATCCAAAGACTAGTAGGCCGTATGATCGCATTAGTTACACCGAAGAATAAAGGTAGGAAGCAGAAACAGCCAAGTTTTTCTTATTATAGTGATTGCAATACGTGAATATGTGTGTTTTTTTTTAATTTTCTAATTTAATATAATTTCATATTTTTATTGTTTTTACTACTATAAATATATTTTTTAACCGAGTAAGCCCAGGATAAGGCCAAACTACAGGGAGGAAATGCCCTAAGAACAAAAATGTCGGTCAGTGTACTTAGGCACTGACAATACGGCCACCAAGGTCGTCATACTTATAAATAAATAAATAAAATACTACTATATTCTTTTAGATAATACAAAAACATATAAAAATATTGAAATTAAATTATTAAGAAGAAATAAGGCAAATCACGAACAAAATGTTGTCAATTCGACGAGTAAAATAGTATTCCTGCCAGCGTAGAACATAGCAATAAGTATTAAATACAGTAGTACAGTGCTATGTTCTATATAATGTGCTATGTAACAATATAATATAAACAGTGTTTAAGTGTGAAAAAAATGTGTTTCGAAGAATTTCGAAGAAAAAAATGTGTTTCGGATAGGACAAATCTTGGCTAACGAACACCATAAAGGTGAGTGCACTGTGTTTCTGTGGAGCTGCTTGGTTTATAATTGAAGAAAAAATGTTTACAAACGATTGCAGATCCAGCAATTGAGCAACTGCTGGTCCAGTACCTTACCAGCGGTAGGAATTAATTTTTGACTGAAATGATACAATGGGTAACACGAAATGGGTAACACGCAGTCTGTCAATCTTACTCTCCCACCAGAGACTCTAGCTCTAGAGACAGTGTTGTTAACATGTTTGTTAACATGCTAAAGGAAGAACGGAAGAATGGAAGAAGTTACGGAAGAAAATGTGCAAATAGAAGCGAAAATGAGACACAGCACAGTTATTTTAGCTGAGAATAGACGACTTTTTTCTTAAAAATTTAAATTTCCTCAACAAAAAAAAAATTATAAAAAACTGTTCTAAAATAATCTCGGTGGCTCATAATAGCTTTATGTAAAGTGGACTACAATAATACAAAAATCCGTATGAAAAATAAAGGCGAAACTTTAACAAACCCATCAATACAATGCGAAAATGTTTACTGGATTTTAGTAAAATAGAGTTTATTGAAAGGAAAATTATATTAAATTGAATAACTCTAGTTTAAAAATGGTTCACATAGACTTAACGTGAAATTCATTATAGGAATACCGTTGAGAGTCTAGTAAACCCTATCTCCTTGCGGTATTCGAACATTACCGGAAAACTTCGTAATAGCGATCCTTCGGAAAGGTGTTCCTTTTTTAATCGCTAGATTTAGACCATTGACTTCAAATGACGCATGCATAAAACGTATATTATAAGTAAAGGCACGGTCACGTTGACAACATCCCGCAAAAGAACTTTTGTGGAGTGCGAAAATAATACAATTGGAAGATATAGTTTACGAAAGAGATACATCAACTTAGAGAAAGAACGAAATATAGTTTACGAAAGAGATACACACTTTTGTGTGAATGTATAATGATGAGTCGAGGCTCGATGAGGTGTTTATTGGATGGAGATTCGCACAAAAGAGATTGTATCTGACGCATCACGGTTACACCGGACCGACTTTTAGTGACAAACGCGTGCACACATCTACTCAACGTACACAGCGTTTACGTTGTGTAGTCGTGGTTGTCATCATCATCACTCGTCGGTATATAACTATACATTTCAAGGATATACCGTTGTAGCATCTTAAGATCCGAAACTTATGAATTAGGAACATCTATTGATAACATCAATTGATAACAATTGAACAATTAATAACATTGAAAACGATTGATAACAAATGGCAGATTAAATTGGTTGAATTGGTGAGCTGGTGGTGGATTCCAGAGGATTACAGGCTTATCTAAAATCTAGGGCCTCTGGTATTGACGACCACTTGGTTCAGGTTTTCTATGGTTAGTGATGATAAGGTTTATAATTTTCGTTATAAGATTTTGTGGTAGTGTGAATGTTTCTTACATAGTAGAATATAAAGTATGTAGAATAGTGGAATAATTTAAACACAGGTAGGGAACTGATATTGGATTCATAATTTATTTCTGATGATTTGCTTAGACATTTGAAATGTGGATGTGTTTTGTTATTGAGTTACGCGATTATAAGAACGTTTTTTACCATTTGCTTACACTTTTTAAGATCTAAAATTTGTTTTTTTCCAAATGGGTTAGAACTATTCAAACGAACCCACAGCCCTTACCTCGGGTGCGATGCAGAATGAATCATTGCTATCTAGATGTTACACGGCAGCGAAATAAGCTTGTCACACCATTAAAACACCGAACGGTGCAGCCCTGCGCGCGTTTCTGCTGCCTCCCTTCGGAATTGTAATGAAGAGAAATCCGGTATTTTTCAGGTAGCTTTTTAACGGAAGGTAAATGAATACATCGTATAATTTAATCATAAAAGTGCAGCGCCGCCGCAGACATGCACATCCTTATCAGACGGCCTCCGATCAACGAGCTGTTGTGGAAGCTTTACTCATCCCTACGTCTTCACGTTCGCTTACAATTTATCTTTTAGTCGTAAATTTAAACAAACCAACTCGACCGCACCGCACCATCCGATGGGACCTGCGCCTCGGATCGGTGCGGGATCCGAATGAAATCATAAAAATGTCACAAATATGAAGAAGAGGTAAGTCGTCAGGTAGGACGTGAACCGCTCATAATTCACCGGCTTGTTGTGTCTTGGAGCTTCCTTGTCTCGCTTCTCGGTAGTTTAAATGTGTTTGTTTCCATCCCCTGAGTGACTCACCGAACAAACTGTTGTATCTAATCTAGTACGGGGCGATTCGCGGGATGCTAGGATTAAGTTTTCGAGCATATATATTACAAATTATGCTTTTTATTTGCAAGAGGAACAGAATGGTGTATTTTTTCGAAATAACTTGAAGGGATAAAGGTAAGTAAATAATGGAAAAAATATTAAAAAATCGACCAATAACATTTGTTAGCAAAAGCAAAACTTGTTTATATTTTGTTGAGATTCGAGAAACAAAACATAAAACGAATGATTTATAAATTATTCCGTTGCAAACAGACAATACAAATAACTTCTGGCTGCTGTCTTCACCGTGATGGGTGGTGGATGACATCTTTTATCATCACACTTCTCATTTTCTATTACGACTTGAATGCGAGCAGCAGTCGGGATGAAACAAGTAAAAAAGGGCCCTCGTGGTGTGCGAATATGAAGGGTGTACGCGGGTGTTCCAGCTTCCTGCAAAACAACGCCGAACGAAGAGGGAAAGTGTTCCGCGTGTCACGATCCGAAATACACCGAGCCCTGGTAATTGCCGTACATTTACAGATGATTAATTAACCGAGTTTTTGCATAAATAAACGTATCACTATCTGATTAGGGGAACACGTTGCGTACCGGGATGGGCAAAAGGAACACAGGGAGATGATTAAATATGTAAGGTAAGACAATTATGCCGTTGTTTGGAAAATAGCTTCAATCGTTTATCCTTTGCTGGTGTACTAATTTGACCTAATCGAATCACATTAATTTTATTAGCCGGGCGAGCCGGGCGGGAACTCTTGTTTGAGCTTAATTATCTGTCCGAAGTATCATTCGACGGAGGCAAATAAGATTTAAATCGTCGTGAAAGATGCGGTTCCGATGGACGAAAGTACGAGTTAGAATTCGTATCGTGAGATTAGAACGAAATGAACTTCTTGCTTCGCACACAGCTAAAGGGATGGAACGAAACTGTAATAAAAATGGTTCCCGCTTATCGGGAGACTCTTTTTTTCTGCCAAAGATACATAATCAATGAACAATGTACTTCGTTACGGACTTTATTACATATTGCCGACACCGGTATCTTCATCTCTCGAGCGTGTCCTACTCTACCTACCCCATTCGGTGCAATCGTTCGCCCGGACGCCAATCATTGATTCTATTCCATAGATCATACATAAACATTTATGGTTTGTTTTATTTACCTTGGGGGGTTTGCCGCAGCATTTATTAATCCCTTACCGGGTGCCGGTACCCACTGGCTGACCGGTGACCAACTCCCTGGTGGTTTTCTCGTAAAGCAAACAGTCCAGATCAGAGAGCGTCAGCCGGAAAAACGGTCTAGGTCAATATAGGTAGCACCGCACACCACACACCGCAAGTTTGGTGCGATACGGGGTGGGCTGTACGAATTAGAGCACGGTCAATTTGGGCTATTTGCTTACCATCTTAGCGTGCGATGCGAGTTCCGGAGTGGATGTTATTATTTGGTTGAAGGACTTCCTATTGGTTTGTTTCAATGTCATCTTGAGTCCTGTCTAATATGCTTGGAGTGTGTATACGATGACAATGTAACCCAAAGTGAACAATCTGCCACTGCTTCATTTAATTCTCGGTATTCCCATGCTTATTCCACCCGTATTACTGTAGTGTTCTGCTTCGTGCTTGCGCAGAACAGATAATTTATTATCATCTTCGTTCAAAAATTGCAGCCATTCATTATACCGGTATTTTCGGCGGTTCGGTGGGCTAGATTTAGAGGGCTGGTGATCCGTTTATCAATGTCTTAGGAGGAGAGCATTATATACGATAGAAATATGCAAATCGTTATACATCTTATCATTTTTCTTGCCGTAAGATTTTTGATGTCAAAATTTATCCCGGGAATCGAGGCTGGAGAATGAGCTAAACAAGGGGTTAGACTTTTAAGTATCGCAGCGCTGCTGGTACGCAAAAGGGTTCCGATATCTATAAAAAAGGATCATTTAATGGGTAAAGTCATAGCTGGAATCAGCTGTAGATGTTTGCAATTTATTTAGAAGATGATTAAGTGTTTATGCAAATATAAAGTGGCTCCAAAGCATTGAATTTGCTGTGAGATGTAAGTAAAATATCTGCGACTATCAGAGAAAGGACATGACGAGTGCTGGACGTGTTTTGATGTGTTCTGATGTGCTTGACAATACAGAGACATTCTCGTAGTTAAGCTGACAAAATAAGGGAAGTATATTAGACCGTCCAGACAGCAATCCAGAGCAATTGTGTTCTAAACTGTTCTAACAGTATGTTAAACAGTTTAAACCTAAACATAAGACCTTGTCTGAGAAGGTTTCTTCTAGCAAAGACGTTTTACTGCGAAAAAGGCTTATAATAAAAGCTATTTATTACTTCCCTTTCCTTTTGGCCACTTCCAGTCGGTCATACTAAGACGCCACGCATTTGTGTTACACTTGACATATGTTTTTATAAAAATACCAAAACAAGGTGCTACACGTGCTACACCATGAATCTATTTTCAATTGAATCGTATAGCCAAACTGTAAAACAATCGAAATATTCACCGCGGACTGCAGAAATACTTCACACTGAAGACCGTGTTCCGAAGGATTTGTGAGATGGGTTCAACACTCGTGAGATCGGTCGGCTCAGATCACGCGACCTGTAGTCATTAATATCATCGCCAGTAGCAGTGCTTCTTCGCGCGTGTAAGACAGCGAACGCACATGTTTCGGGCTAATATGCAAATTGGTTGCCGGTGACAAAATTTTAAACAAACGCGACCCCATTTAATACGGTAGCACGGAAGCACGAGGAGACATGATAACAGCATTAAGATTGTTTTGGCAACGGCAGAGCATGGCACGCGTCATCGTGCATAGTAGCTACACGATAAGTGCGAATTGAGAAATGAAGTGACTTCCTTTGCTGCGAACGGAAATCAATGTAAATGTATTCATAAATCTTTCAAAATTTTAGAAGGAAATCTTACGGCGGGTGCGAGCCCCGCCGTCTTATGGTATGAGCGGCCATGCCCTTGAGCGGAACATAATTTGCATATTCATTGAAAAGTTCAAGACGTGCAATCTTGAGGTTCTTTTATCCAATCACCTTGGGCTTGAACGGTGTCAATCGCTGCCAATAATGACAAACATTGGATGCGAAGCTGCACCAAAAATTAGACCAAGGAGAAGGTGATTTTCTATGAATTTATATAATCTTATTAAAACGAAACAAGTATTGGTGAGGTGTAATCCTAAACACGGCAAAACTAATTGAAGAAGTGTGGTTGGAAGTGAGTGATTCAACAGGACATATAAGATATGATTGACGCAACGCATAAAACACTCTTCATTCTTGAAGGTTTGAATACATCATGTATATTCTTAAGGCTAAACATACATTGTTATCGATAGTAATAGCTACATCTACGATGACATTTCCTCCGTTTTAATAACCTCTCCATCGTGTGAACTCCACGTAAAACCCCAAAATTTGAAGAGAACCTGCTCAGCTGATTTGCATTGGACAGGTAATCCGAGATCTGATATGTATTTATCCGAAGTTATATCAAACTGGCCTCTATGGGTCCGGTTATAGTTTCATCCAGTGGAATCCAATCTTTGACTAGCTCCTGTAGCAATAGTAATCCATCTCTTGCGGAAACAGAGAGACCATTATTAGTTTGTTTCTTATTTCTGACAATTTGTAAGGCATGATACCATTAAAACTACAGTAGCTAGAAGCCGGATAGAATCAGCTGTTGTTGTGTAAATAAAAGAATACACGACAAAAGGGAAACGAAACACTTGAACACAATATCTGCTTGAAAACTGATATAACTTATCGGAACATAATATGATTGACTTGTTCGTACACTTTTCTCTAACTTGACTTTTGCATTTGACAATTCGACTTCGACGAGACGTGCTAGCATCCTGACAAAACTACTAAAACGGAAGGGTGAACCACTGTTTTCGGAATGTTATAGCATGGATTAAACTCATAAATTCATACAAGTATGTGACAAAGCGGATTAGGGGCGTGCAAATTGAAGCGGACTGATTACGATCCTTTTGAAAAATTCAATTGTGTGAATGGCTTCTGGCCATTAAGGAGAGAGAAAGAGAGTTTTTTATATAATATCTTAATGCTGATTTATTAGAGAAATGACATTTCTTTAGACCATTCAACATTCACCACTTTAGTGGCTGAGCAGCGTCTTATGTGTTGTAATAAGTTTTCAAATAGTAAATAACACAAAATTGTTGACATTATGAAACTTATTTTTAACAAACATTTTTAGCCTATGATGTAAAGATCGGGTTTTCCAACCAAAAAGATCGGGTTAACTTGGTCGGGACGTGTTTCGAATCTCATAAAAGTTGGCATGAAAGGTTCCATTCGATTCTCTCGAGGGTTGCTGTACATAGGTTCCAGCCGCCTATTTAAGAATTCCCCGTCAGCAAGCCCTACAGGATGTAAGGCCAACCCACGGTGCATATCTTAATTTTGACATTGTGTGGAGCTGCGCTTGTGTTACTCGCTGATGGCGATAAAATACATAGAGCACAATTGCTCAGAATACAAATGTTATTTCAATTGTATTGATTTGACGAAAATTGTTCTGAATTGGACAAGTGTGGCTCCGGCCGTGTCAATATAAGTGAAATAAATAATTCATTAGGCTGATAATCCGGCCGGCCTGCCCTGACCCGAACGGCTGTGCAATACGGTTTGGAGTCGTTTGGTGCAAAAAGGACCGGTCATCGTTTTTTTTCTGCCCGAAAACTATCTCCTTTAGCGCAACCCCGATTGTATTTGTTCCAGTTGGAATGAAAACCTTCGACATAGAGATAAGGACTTCCGGACTGCCGTTGATTGCTGATCAAATTCCATTCTCTGTGAGCTTCTGGAAAGGACGAGCGCGCCAGCTGTCGATGTTTTGTATGAAGAAACAATAAAATTCATCCCTTCAAGATACTCAACGCCATTTCAGATACTATTTAACGGCATTAGGATCAGCACTCTAACTCTACGAAGAGTCGAATAATCCTCTATTGCTTTGCATCTTTTTTCGATGTAGCTGACCGCAATATTATCCTTATCGACCACTAAAACTGCTACATAGAGGCTCCGTTAAGGTTACATCGTATCTTACAATGGATCTTGATAAACTGCTACGTCGAACAGAAAAATGGGTTCACCATCAAGCACTATAATTTTGCAAAAGACTGGTTAACACTGCCATTAAAACAAGCACTTCCTAACATTGACCAGCAGGGTTTGACTAAAATATGTATTGATTTTCGTTCCAAAACCTAGCTGTTCTTAAAGTTTTTCTATCTAAGATAGTTCCTTTTATTTCAAATATTGTATATTGCATAATTGAAAAGTGACCTGGTTCAGTTCGAGAAGCGTAGTGTTCCATGTTTACCACCACAAAAGGTTGCCGGTGCTGGCAGCCAAGGAGAAAATGTAATTTAAAAAGGATTAGATCAATTCACCACATAATCCCCCTTCCCAGTACTTCAGATGCATGCTACACTCCATGTATCCAGTATGTAAATTAATGCAAATTTTCAGGAAAACCCCTTTTTACAAATGTCCGACGAACAATTCAAATAACACTGGCTTAATTACCTAGATTTGTGTATAGCATGTCGTTAAATTGATTGCCGTCTCATAACATTAATTGTGATTATGCAAGGTGTAAGCACAGCAGAAGGAAAATCAAATCACGTATGCTAAGTATTCTATAACGCTGTACTAACAAGCAACAGCTTGACCTTTGCCTAGAAGCTATGAAGGGTGATATTCTACTAATGTTGCCTTTAAATTAATAGAATAGAACATGTAGTACTGTTCTGAGATTTAGAATAATTTTGGGTTGTTATTTAAGGTGTTACAGAATAAGTATGTTAAAACATCGAACTACATTATGAGGAAGTGTACAATTGTGAACGAAACATGATGCGCAACCAATTACCAAATAAATAATAAACAACGATGGCATAACTAAGTGTCCAACGAATACTCTCACTTTAAGTTGATTAAAGTAAATTGGATAATAAAAAGCGATGAGAGTGGTTCTATGCTCTAGAAAATATGTGAAAAATATAGAATTATACATAAACAGCACTACACCAACTATACCGAATAACATGAGATGGGCTATTTCTGAAGGAATAAAGAAGACAAGAGCAAGGACAAATACTGAACGAACGAACGAACGTCTACTTTGCTCCGTTAATTGAAGTAGATGCTGTACACGCCAATACTATTGTGGCATTTATTGTTTTAATAGTTTTATATATTTGTCTATGTTATTCTACTAACGTGCTGTTCTTCTGTGCGCGGAGCCATGATGGAACGCTTACAATTTTGTTTCATGATTTCGTTCGTTCTTGTACTTGTGTTTTTACGCTGAGCAGATGTATTTGTTTATTTGTGTATATTGAAAAATGGACATTTAAATTTAACATGAAATTTGTGTTCTGATCGGGTATACGTTTCTATATAAGCGTTCGTTTTTTAACATCATATGTTTCTCTATACATACTCCAAGGCATACGATCTTAATGTTTCATCATATACTTTTTTGCTAGTATCTTAGCTCACTTTGACTTGTTTCCGATGACTGATGTTACAGCATTTTTCATCCATTCTTGAACAGTTCCCAGAGTGACGTGAATTCTTCCCACTCAAAGATGAAATCCTTCCACCCATTCTTGAAGCGGTTATTATGCGTAGATCAAAGGTCGATCTCGAACAGGTCAATACAATTCCGTCATTGTAAGTATTCCATCTGGCACGATAAACGGAGTACAGAAACCGTGCGTGGGAAATTGCATTACATGAATGGGTGGAAGGATTTCATCATTGAGTGGGATGAATTCATGTAGCTCTAGTTGAAAAATGCTGTATGTGAAACATATATTTTAAAACTTATCGCAGTATGTGAGTACCTTGCTCAGTAAACTAAGAATAGACCCAGGATTTCTGGCAGCTGTCAAGATTGCGAAATAATATACCAGATCACCAGAAATAATATCAGATATAGGAATGATGATCAAATTTGCCGATAGAAAATGTCCTTTTGAAACACGAAACTAAAGTCATTCCTGGATCTATCTCTTCCCCCTCAATCTCAGCGATTCATGTCGTCTAGTTTTTATCCCTTTATGTCATAGTTAACAGATTTGTTATTGCAGCCAACAATTTTAAACTATTGTTTGACCATTCTTAATCTTAAATACTTAATCAATTCGATAAACGAACGATTTGGTACATTAGAAAAGCTGCTTTCAGATCCAGCATCAGTTTCATGCTATTGTGGTGTAAATATCAACTTCAATTTTTCTAACCCAACACTGCCATAAGCTACTTAAGCAGTTGTAAAATAACCGCCCCGGGAGTAATGTGTTGTAAAATGTTTAACAAGCAGTAAAATGTGTCAAAAATGTCGTACACCTCGACCCATTCTCCGCAACACTTGTCCTTGGAGAGTTGCGTTTGATTTGTGTAATATTTCACAAGAACCGCAACAGCGGATGAGTTATGAGGACATATTTGAAATTTATTGTTTTATTGCAATCGATCAGATGGCACAGAGGTTTCGCTCGCCCGCTTCCACCACTTTCTAACAACGACAACGAAGAAAAAAAATGTAAAATTTTCCGATGGGAGTGCAAAAGTGCTAGATTATGTTGTTGAATATTCAAAATCTGATTCCTTTGCGGTGAGAATGGAAAATTTCCACATCAAACGGAAGTGGGGTTGCCGTGGACTACGACTTGTTGCACCGTGGATGGAAAATTTGAAATATTCCTCCTCCCAAGCGCACAGCACAACCGTAGCGTAGGAGCTGACGTCGGGATATGCCCCTCTCTAAAATCGAGCCGGACCGAATCGTGGAGTTAGAGAGGCAGGAAAGAAAAAAAAATACAAAAGAAATATGCTCAGCTGCTCGCCGGCAGACACGAAAAAGTATTTATTGACAACACGTTGAGGAATGTACAACGTCATGTTTAACGGTTGATTATTGATCATTTGCACTGGCTCGTTGGCATATATTATACCATTTGATTGTTCACTGCGTACAATGCAGTGGAATTTTTCATTAAAAGGTCTGTTTATACGTTCCACTTTATTTTATGCAACGACGCCAGACCCACGCCCGCTAGGAACGTTTGAATCGAGTATCGAAAGTGGAACATTATGACTCTGTTCTGTGTTCCGTTCGGTGGGGAATGAAAGCTAAGAAGTTGTTGAAAAATTACAACTTTAAAGATCGTAGGAAGAAAAATAAGAACCTATCCTTTGTGAATGATATGAAAAATGGCGCTCCTATTCACCTTAACGCCTGCAACGAAACTTGCGCCCGAAGGAATGCGATCCATCTTGAATTGTCATTCAATAGCGAACATGAACTCATTCGTATCTAATCTTTGACGGAGGCTAGCTTCCTTGGAGCATGAATATTTTACCAGCTCGGAATGCTTAAGTCGCCCATATTGCAAGGTCACAGCGTGAAATTGGATGCAAATCGACTTGTCCGGATAATAAATGGTCAGTTTTACGTTAGCCCGAGTCAGTTCCGAGCCAACTGGGGCACTCGCCCTGCGAACCACCCGCATGCCAACACACTGGCATGTAACATACGGCCCGGTCGTATCTTGCAAAAGAAGAAAAAGCTGCAGCTCCATTTATCACACAGGTTTATCTTAACGCAGCATGCAAAAATTTATTCACAACACGCAACAAATATATCGTCCGATATGTGTTTTGACTTCTGCTATCCCGGGAAAACTCATCAATTATTTGCCGCTTTTCACCCCAAGAAACAAAATTTCCCAGCCATACGCTTCATGCTTCCGTTCGGTGGCCCCGCTTTCTTGGCCCGGAATTGCTCTCCGGGCGATCCGGGGCTCCGGGGGTTCCGGCAACCACCGCGCGCATCCAGCGTCGCAAAATATGGGAAAACATTTATTGAACTTGTTTAGATTTTGTGGTGATAGCTCGCGAGCGCTGCGGCTCGGGTCGGGTTAGGCGTTGGAAGGCAGGCAGGATTCCCGTAAGGTGTGCACCGTCTGTCTTTTACAGCACTTGACACACCCGACATATGGCACATTACAGCATTAGGACACCACTATTATCAGCACGGTCTGGAGGCAAGGGTACTTCCGAGACTTTTGGTTTTACAATTCGATTTTGACCATAAATAAAAAGCACCCAGATTGTGCCAATTAAATTTTAATCCGACACACAGCAGCCCCGACATGGCGAGGGTTTGAATCACGACGATTTTCCCCTTTTATTGACCAAAAAGACAGCACGGAGGCGTGTGTGTGCTTCTGGAGGGGTTTACATGTGTGGCCAGCATTATTAAGGACAATGATGGGAAAAGCGAGTCGAGTCAATATTGATCGCAAACCATATCGGATTGTCGGGAAACCGATGTACGCTGTAAATCCAAATCATACATATGAGAACGACAAAAAAAAACGATAAAATTATGCAAAACCATCAAGAAAACACGAATAAAACATTATCACTGGGAGAAGCCTTTGATGCGGCATTACGCCTTATCTGCATCGAATCGCGATTAGCTAATGCTGGTCTGATGTTCACACCAATAGCTTATTAATTTAAAGCCCGCGTAGAAGGTAATCAAAGGAGCAGCGGGCAAAAAAATCTTCCTTCCTTTCATGCCGTTTTTTTTTGTTGGTGTATTCGATCGCACTTGAGCAATTTACACTCCTACATCATTGCAGTCAAGTGCGACAGTTCCAAGCCTGCGGAAGCGAATGTTTCCCCTGGTGAAAGGACAAATCATCATAAATTATTGGATTTGAACCCTCCGCACCGAGCAGCACGTGCTTAAAAGTGAAAGAAAAAGCTAACACTATAGCTCGGTGAACGAAAAAAGAGTGCTAAGGCTAGGAAGAAGAAGAAAAAAAAACGAGACAATGACCGAAAATAGAGAAACGCGTAAAAAGAAAAATTCCTCCATAATTTCACGCCAAAGCCATACCAGCTGGCTTACTGCCGACGACGACGGTCGCCACGGAAGAAGGGTGCCCGGCGTTCCTTACGCCTTACGATATCGACATCGTAGTAAATTATGTATCATTCGTTCACACAGAATGACACTCTCGGCAGTCGTAAATCATCTACGGCGCTAAGAACAACCCCTCGCACGGGATGTGTCATAAGCCAATCCCTTGTAGGGTGACCCTTGACCGAGTGCAACCGGGGCCCGGTTGGCGTATATCCGCATAGCAGGTTAATTACGGAGGGTGCCGGACATCGTGCGCCTCCCTGGCGGAATTTATCTTCCCCGCCGGCGGAGGGTTGTTTGCGGCGGACGATTATGATGTACGAGAAACGTGTTGCTCACGTTTCGGCTGCTTCCGGGCGGGGTGGGATTTGACCAGTGCGATTTAAAAATAATCTTCAGCGCTGATCGGAAACTCAAGATAATGGTTTAAAATTGAAAAGCCACTGTACAGTACTGGGTAGAGCTGTAAACTCATTTCAATTGAAATATACACCTCTGTGTACTTATAGACCAATATGCTTGTCTTAGACAAGTTTAAAAGGTTTAACAGTTTAGGAAATCTGCCTGGCAAGGCGGTAGAAGAGCTGAAAACTCAAATGTATACTATTGACACACCACCATCAACATTAAAAATTGAGAAAAACTACGGAAAATTCGATGAAATACGAGGTATAGAATGTATTATCCAGAGTTGATCGCACAAAATCGATTGTCCCTTAGGTTTGGTTCTATATGAAGGTGAATAATCGAATAATTTTAAGGATTTTTACAAAAATAAATTATTTTTAGATCCAATATACATTTTTGAGCTTATTAGCATTTTCTAAATTGTCGATTTTTGTGGTTAGAGTGAAGCAGAATTTCATGGTTTGTTTGATGAATAGATTTTTTTTTTAAGTTTTACTAGCAACAACAGAGTCTTAAAAGAATGTTATTTAATATTTAAAAAAAAAATATTAAAAAAAACTGTATATCTGTATATCTAAAATTGCCTAACAAAATTCGAAGGTGGATCTTATACAATTGACATTATGGGATTTTAGAATGTTTCTGTGTCATTTTAGATCAATATTTGTCATACGTACGTTTATATTTCATCCGGTTGTCAATGTATCGCTGTATTCGTGGCGTCCACGAGTACGTCGCTGTTCAGTATTTACTACCGCATAATACATAAGCTCCGTAGCATAACTATACGACCACCGGCTTTTTGAGAATATGACTAAAACTTGAAGAGCTAGATGAAAATGATGTTCTACTAAGTTGTCGATAAAAACAAAAACTTTTTTTTATGATTTTTTACATTTTTACACTCACTATTTCTATTGTTTCACCACCGTCAAAATCGTTCCTTGTAACATAACTATACCACCACTTATGAAAATTCGTTTTCCTCGACACAAATAATCGTTTTAAAATTCAATTAAAAAAAACAGGAACTTTTAAACGACCTTGGAATATTTGAGCATATTTCATAGCAAGCATTTTTTTATATTATTTTAAAATTCATTGCGACTCCTTTTATGCACTTTGTAGGCCCAAAACACAGCATTTCGTGTATTTAAAATTTTAGCATTTTCAGTATCATGTTTTCCAATTTTTCATGTCATAATGCTGAAAACATAACCTTTCAAATCGTCTATAGTTATTGCTGGTCCAATACCTGTAACTTGTTAAATACATTATCTTAGTTGCCGGACATTGGCTGATTTGCGATATTAATCGTTTTAAATGCGTCGTAATAATCGAAAATCAAACGCATGCATTACCTACACATACTTAACAAATGTGACAGAATGTATAAAACAGAATGTCTCAATTATTTTTCCTGTCCGGAGCTGCGGGGATATAAATACTTCAAAAGACTTATTAGTCATCATTTTAATCTATTTCTTCAAGTTTTCGTTGCATTCTTTTAAAAAACAAGTGGTCGTATAATTATGTTACGGAATGTGGAATGGAAATTAACCAAAGTCCATCTTATCATATCTTTACTGCAGTTCTCCATGTTGCACTCTGTTTACTTTATGTTTTGTTTTCCAAAGGTTGCTATTTTTGAGCAGGGGCTCTCACCCGAATCTAAAATTAATAAATATGGAGCGGTGCTTCCTGATCGCTCTCTTCCTTTCGCAACACGGTCATAACTACGACTTGGTGACTATACATTAAAAACCATCGCATTCAAAAACCTGCTGAAACTCCCGTGAACGAACAACTAATTTTTATCGTCTTTGACCGAATGATGATTGACTATATGGGGTATTTTCGAAAACACACCGCCAGTGCCAGAACAGATATCCTTTTTTTGTCGAAATAATACCAAAGAGACCAATTTTATCAATTTTATTTAAAAAAAAGGTGGTGCAATTTTTTTCTCTTGTGGTCAAATAATGCTCTCGTTGTTAAAAACTCGGATTGTCATTCGGTTGCACATGTCCTTTTCGTATGATTTAATTTCTTGCTTGCACAACAGCCATCTTATCGTATGTTCAATCGTTACAATCCAAAGATTTAAAATATCACCACTGGAGGCGCTACAATATATTTTTCACACGACCCAACTCTATGTGGTGGTGGTACTCACATGATTTACTTTTATCAGAGCACCAATTACGAATCCAAAGGAGTTGTGTATACGTGCCTCCAGCGTACATTTATGGGCCAACGGAACCCGAGCTGCACGTTTTTGAATGTTAATACCGCACCAGATTACGATACTGCGATAAGCTAAACTTTAACCACAAATTGCAACCCGAATTCTGGGTCCATAGAGTAGCAACTCCTTACGCCAGTATAAATCATTCCAGGTGTGGGTGTAGCTCTGGAGCTACTTTATGGCACGACTTTCTAGCTTTAAATTTAGAACATTTACGCTGTACAGTAAATGAGATGTTAAAGATACGCTAGCTGATCCTACTAACATAGGGAGTTCACCTATGTAATCAAAACTCCACCTTCCTGCATTTTACTACCTAATTTAAGTTGCTCCTTCGATTGTGTTCCATTGAGTTTACATGCGTGAAAAGGTGCGTTGTTAGTCAATTAAAGTTTTTAATCAAATAACTTTTGTAGAAACATGTTTTTTTTCGATTTCTTTCGGTCCCCTACGCGGTGCACGGTACGTACGCGCTTCGAAACAGTCATTTCAAGAACTTCCTTTATGGCCGCCGCGTCATGCACTGAACGGCGAAAAGTGCTGAGACGAATTATGCTGTAATGCTGACCACTCAGAGCCAGAGATCGTAAAAAAGAGAAGCTATGCATTAACGTGCGAAAAGGAAATCCACCCAAAACGGCGGTGGCGACGTGCTTTCGGTAGCTTCTCTACTCCATAACGGTTGGATTCTTTCCGGGACAAGTGCTCGAACGGAAGAAGCAATAGTCATAACAATAAAATGGTGTCGGAATAGGAAAGCAACAAGAAATAGATCTTAAATCGAGCCTTTCCCTCGCATGGTCCATGTTGCCTTTCGGAACGGGAGGCCCTAAGCACGGGCATTCCAGCGAGGGATCTCACTGCACTAGGATGGGATTCGTTCAATGGATTCGTTCCAATCGGCCGGTCGATTAGTAGGCACCCTTCTCAATTGAAGATAGCAAAATCGAACCTCGAGATGACCAGCGGTCACCAGGGCGGAAATAACTGTGGGATTAATAAAGGCTAAAGGAATATTCCCTGAGGTAAATAAAACAAACCATAAATGTTTATGTATGATATATCGAAATGGAACCGAGTGGTAGAGCGTCCGTGACGGTACAAGAAACCTCTCTACTTACTACCTGTGCAAGGCCGTTCTAAGCCGTAAGAAAAAATCCAATTTTTCGTTGATCTCACCAAATGATTATTAAATAATATTTTACCCATAACATTGATTAGATAATTTACATCCAATATTTAAATTAACATCAACGTATACGGTGGCGGAAACAATCGCACAAAAACTTGATCGCGATCGTCGAAATTATCAACCGATTGATCAACCTTGCTAGTACCGAGCAGCCTAGAATATCTAACTAGCTTGACTAGAGTTAGTTAGTGCGGTCATGTTGAACATCAACGGAGAAGCGTAATTTTCCCACAGCGCATTTGCTTTCATCTGTTCACGGTGAGTGCCCGAGTGGTCGTCGGCTTAGCTGCTACATCCCTGTCGGTATGCCCGGAAGGCTTTTTTAGGGAGAAAACTCCCCCACGATTCGTTGATTCGATTAACACCCCCTAGCGTTCGCGCAAAATATGCTTCATATTGACTAATCTCACCCCACTTGAAACGCGCCAGCAATGGTCGGGCTCGCATAAAAAAGGCAACGCATTAGCCTCACATTGTGGCCAGTTCAGGTTATGGTTGAATGGAAATAAAAATGATTTTAATTTAATCAATGTTCACGCTTTAAGAAATTTGATGCCACTGGGCGTTCTCTCACTTAGTCGCACCAACTCAACCAGCCGATGCAGGAAGTAGAACAAATTATAGATTCATTGTGTTTAGGATAATATGATAGACGCGGCTCGCAACTGGTTGCGTCATCTATGGGCGGAGTGTTTGTGTAGCTGAGTTAAAGCCTTTGTAAAGTCCTTGCGGCAAACAATTAGAAAATAAAAATTAAGTGTAAAAAATGCCGTACTAGTTTTCTCTATAAATGTTACTAAACTGTGTTAGTAGTCAGTTATTGTGGTGTAATAAGACAGAGTCAGAGTAAATTATGTTCTACAAATTGAATCACTATCGTTCATAAATTTTAAAAATATATATAAATATTCCACATCTTTCTACATCCAGAAAAGAAATAATAATTAATGTCTTGCTCGCTTATTAGGCGCAACAACCGCTTCATGATCTGTTACTTCAACTGGCCATGAAATCGGCGGCATTTTTATTAATTAATATTTTAATTAATTAAGTCGGCAAAAACTGATGTATTTGCATAGTTTACATAGACGTGCAAAATTATCAAAAAATATGTTAGATGTCATTAGGGTAAAATAACAACCACCATACAATAATATGTTCTTCAAATACTTTTTATTATTTGATACCGTTACTACTTTCCTTAAAATAGCTAAGGAATGACCCGGCAATAAGACGTGAACGAATGGATTCACTTCATGGCAAATGTTGGCGGGAAATTTGTTCGGTGCGGTTCGTGTTCTACCACTACACAGTGAAAATTCATATGCATGACGATTTTTTGACTTACGGTTTGACTACAACTGCGGGGACATTAGGATATCATCGGGGTTGCAGAAGACGTTTCGTTTACGCTTTTTCGAAGGCCACCTGATGCGGAACATGCTGTAGATGGCATGAGCGGGTGTTGATCTGGCGCACCAGGAGACTGGATAGATGATCTTCCGCACTGATAGATCAGGTCTAGATCAGAGAGCATTAGGCGTGATGTTAAAATACCATCTACCTCAAATCTGAAATCTCAAATACCATAGTAAGTCCAACTGGTCAGCACCATTTCGAGCATCTAGAGGAGATCTTATAGATCAAATGCGATGGAAACCTTCATCACGTTGATGTCCAGCCGGATGCCCAGAAGGAGGACCACCGCGGAGAAAACCTCTGGCTTTAGTGATACACATAATCTTGAGCGGGCACTAGCAAATGGTGTCTACAACGCAGCCAACGTTGTAATTAAAACAATCTTTCTTGTCCACCTTCTGGAGCAGGACATCCGGCACCACGAGGAGAAAGCAACAATAACAAATAGTGGCCCCTTTGAAGCGTGTCATAAACATACAATATACAGTTCAACGCGTAATGGGCCGCACAAGACGTATACTTACTTACTCACTTACTTATCAGGCGCTACAACCGCTTTGCGGTCTTGGCCTGCTGCAACAAACTCCGGAACCGCTCAC
>KB672913.1:223052-265286 GCA_000349145.1 Anopheles dirus | reverse complement strand
GTGCTCAAGACAACACCACATGTTTTTGCTATTTAAACGGACATCGGATGTTTTATTGTTTTATTGGATTTTTTGTCCAAGGTGAGACAAAATAGCACGCAGAAATTTGAAAATAGACATTTTTTATAGGTCTAATCAATAGGAATGCTAATTTTGGCACAGCATACGTTGCATATGCGTTGAATTGTCAAATACTGCAAGAAATTGTTTAGCAAAAATTCACCAATGTCATCGACCATGTCCAACAACTGATGAATACCCATAACTTGAACACCGCTAGGAGCGGATATTATTTTGAATAGTTTGCTGTTCCACTTTGCGAAAGTCTAGAATGCAGAATACTACGACAATACTATCTGCAATGGCAATGGCAATGTAAAGCGCTCCGTCCACAATCCGAGTTTCGACCTGAGACCGGTGCCGAGAACGGTGAGCGACGCGCGTTCGACACTAAGTGAGTGTCTGTGCACGCGTCACTCACCGTTCTCGGCACCAGTCTCAGGTCGAAACTCGGATTGTGGACGGAGCGCTTAATGGTTTATTCTTTAACAATTTTCCGACAAACTGGATAAAATCACGGACTGGGGGCGGACGGCGTTCGACCCCATATTTAAATGGTTTATGACCAGCATTGTGTCATAGTTTTCTTCTTGGACTGAACAACCATCTAGACGTATCCATAGTAGTTAGTGATAGAGCTTGTTATATTATCAAATAGATATGTAAAATAAATAGTAGCATATGCTTCAAACGACGATAGTAATTGGATGGCCTTCTTTGAAGTATTTGAGATAATGATTTGCATGGAAATGTTGCATTCCCACTATTGTGAGACAATCCTGCTTATGGTTACCTGTAGCTGGAATTCAAATTTCCAATACAAGTTTTATTGCTCTATCCAAATCATTTAATGGGCTTCGCAATGATGCATACCTCTCATAGGCATTCCGAGAAACGTGCTCTCTTTCGTAGTAATTACCATCGACAAGCGCAAATGAATGATAGTTCTAGCCGTGGCTTTGATTGATGGGTCTATTATGAATTAAAAGCTTAATTCCTATAATCAATCTGAACTCGTTTGATTGTGCCATTCAATTTAGGATCGGGTGAGGGTGCCAAAACAGAACGCCGGTCCCCGTTGATTTTAAGCATCAGGCAGGCTCCTGCTGATAGGGCAGATATCATTCCCGCGTTGCTCGTTGGACTGTTCACGGACATGGAGTGGGCTCGCAAGTGGTGGACGGCGAATGCCACTCTCGTGGCCTCAGCGCTGCAGGTTCTGTTCGGTATGCGCCCGGTTACTTTTGTCGAGCGTGTGCTATCAGGTCCTTGTGGCACAGTTCCAGACCGTTTGCGCGTACCGTGCCGCGGAAAGATGGTCGATTCTGCAACCGCAAAGGAAGGCGCTGGCCGTGGGTTTTTTACGATGGTGGTCGTGCTGTTGGTGTCGTGCGTTGCTTTCAGCGCATTCTGGCATTGGTGTGATGAAATGGCGTTGACGCAAGGCGTCAACGTGGTGAGTGATGCCCCGATCTATGCCAAATCGAAGCGGGCTTTCAGCATAGAAGTGATCGTGTCCAGCGCATTGCCGTTGCTGGTGGCCGCTGGCATATATCTGTACCGCTGGACTAATCGAGCGATGATTCGAGCTTTTAATCGCAATTTCAGAACTCTTTACCGCGGTCATCAACCGTCCCGTAGTTCCCATCGGCAACACTGCGCCTGGGAACGATACGGGCGGCTGGCGACCAAGCAGGCGTTCGAAGTGATGGCCTTGGGGGTGCTGTGGTTAAATCTGAAACCGTTCAGCCATTCCGAGCACGGGCGTGACGCTGGGGATTACCATGTAGGCAAATTAATTTCATCGATGGGGTCGATGCTTCCGGCCGTCGTCTGCCTGCTGGTGTCGAGTGAGATGGGAATCAATTTTTCATTTATCGCCCTCGCGTTAACTACCTTAAACTGGTCCCTTGAATCCTTCGCTAGGCGCTATTCAACTGGGGCCTCAGCGGTGAAAACGAACGGCCACAGCATCAACAAGGGGTACGGTTTTCGAAGAATTCGTTCGGATGAAGATCTCCGCAAGCTGATTAAGCAGTACGATGAGCTAGGTCATTTTGCGACTGATATGATGCTGTTTTATTCTCCGATTTTCCTGTTGATTATTGGGATGCATTTTGTTATGTTCACGTTGCAGGTAAGTGACGCTATATTGTGGTAAGCGACCTGTATGCTTTTACTGTGAGTTTTCAGAGTATATATTGATGAGTTTTATAGAATTTATATTCAGTAGATTTTTTTCTAAGAAAATTTTGTGTTTGCTGTATTACTCATAAAACTTTGAAGATGTAAAACTGTAACTTTTAATGTTAAAAACATGTGTATGTTTCAAGGTGTTCCTTTTTTCATAACAAAACAAACGTTATTAAATCTTATTCTACTTCTTTGAAATTCTTATTATTCGCTAGGACTGATAGACGATGGAAAAAGAAACAAGTTGTTTTAACTATACTGTAGTTACTTGTAGGAAAATGCTATCTCTGAACTCAAAATGTGATGCTATTTTCAAGACATAAGAAGCTGTGTAGAACTGCGTGTTAACCGAATGTAAATAAATTCTAAACATTCAGACATAATTCAAAATTTTTAAATATATGTTTATCTCATCCTTCTATCGCAATTTTCTTAGCTGTTTTTGTGTTATCGGCTTATGTCTCGCACGACCAGCGATGCGGTTAATTTCAATCAGCTCGGGGAAACATTTCTACGGATGTTATCAGCCATCACGAGTGCAGGACAAATCATGTTTCTTGTTGATACTACAAGCGATTTCAATCGTAAGGTAACTTGCACTATACCCAAAATGAGCGCAGTAGCTTTTAGTCACACTCAATTATCGACCTTTATGTTTGCAGATTGACGACTCCACCGTGCATATCTTAAACAGCTTCACCACAGCCGTACCGCATGAGGACAGCTATGACGCACCCGCAAATGCTGTCATGAACAGGGAAATAGATCAAAGCGTACGAGTAGTTCATATACTATTTGTAAACACTGTTAATGCACCTGATGCTACAGCAAGGTTTCATTTTGTGTTCTTTGCAGGTAACTATACTGTCATTGATTGTGAACAGGGTACGCGATGGTACTAGCATATACGGATATTTCGACCTTGACCGCACTCTGGTGATGACGGTGAGCATATCTATTTGTTAATAGTGGTTGTCGATTTGTACCTCGTCTTTTTGTCTCTTCTCATTTGTGTACTTTACAGATAATAGCTTCTGCATGTTCGTATTTGATTGTTCTAATTCAAGTGTTGTGAAGTAAATGAACTTTTCGTTTGTTGGACACTGTCATGAAAAATACAAACTATCTGTGCATATCGGTTGTGGGGTTTTCCGAATAAAGAACGATGTAATGAGTAACTCACGCTATTGATCACACCCATCACAGTATTCTCGGTTCAAAGAATATACTGTAAGATTTCTACATCTTGTCATGGATGGCCTGGTGGTGAACACGATTCTCTGGCAGTGTTTGCGATCAAATTTCACCGACCCGTAACTACGGAGTACATCATAACACCAAATGACAAACGTTTTATATCTCACTGAGAAATCTGTATGGCGTTATGTGCAACTGTAAATTATATTCTGTAGTGAGAAAATGAGACATTGAATGGAATATACATTCCATATATATTAACTTAATCTATGTTAAAATCATTAATCCACTCCGAATATTATAAAACTAAAAGTAATTTCTAACGTTTAGTGTTATGACATTATGTATTATGGTTAACGTATGTAAAGTAGTAATTGAGTTCTTAAGAATATTTGTGCGGCTAGTACGGACTGATTTTCGAAAGAGATTAACAATTTGCTACTGTACAGTACTGAGAAAAATAAATGAGTTTTGATTGTGATCTAGTAAAGTATTGCAATGTTTTCGAGTGCCTTAAAAGTTATTCCAAACCTTTAGACAATTGTTAATTTCTGTTTCAATTGGTTTGAAATTTCTCTGTGAAATTTCCCTGATAGCATCAAGTGTATTAATGTGCATTTTCAGATAAGTTAAATTGCATCAGCAGTACCAGAAAAGTACACGTAGAACCGACAAGCTGTCAATACAAAACAAACAAACAAATAAATTCTGATGAACTATGCCTAAGCAAAATATCCTTACCTTAAACAGTAGAGAGTTGTTCAACGATACCACATTCGAAATGTCAATAGTGGATTTTTTACACATCATATGCAATGCCACCAGTTCGTGCTGTAGGTAATGGAAAAGGAACAGAACAGATTTACTCAACACTATTTTCATACAGCGCTACCTTATTAACGCAAAATGTATTACCGTTCTGCTATAATTTATACCCAAGCGAGCCGCCGACGGAATGTTCCGGCAAAAGGTAGAAATAGAGCGTATTTGCTAAAAATAGTGAGATGCGGTTGTTGGTCGTAAATAAGGGCGGTTCGCACAAACCGTAACATATCAATAGAATCTTACTCTTTGATGAAATTTGCTAAACTCGTGAATCATGCAGTGGAAATCGTTAAAGCGAAGCAGCAGCTTCAAGCTGCTGCGCAACAATATAGCTCCAGTAAACGGATGGTTATGGCGCACTGCATCGAACAATACTTTCAAACCAACAAACAGCCCATAGCTCTGCTATGTGAATAAAACAAAATGTTTCATATACTTTCCAATCGACATTGAAGCCTCTAAGCATACTGACGTCAGAAACAGCTCCAAAGAAATGATAAAACAACACCGCTGATATTGCTGCACTATGAAGATTGAAGTTTGCAGTTACTAGGCTGTTCAGATTCACGTCGTGGTGGACCATTAGAACAACTCGGCGATAATCATAACTTTTCTCTGGCTTTAGCAATTCTTTTACCAACGATTTGTACAAACTGCGTTTGACATGATCAACAAACATCAAGTAAAGTTCGAGTGATCGAACGAAAGTCGCAAGCACCAGAGAAGGCCAGCAGAGTGAAAACCTGTAACTTAACGAATGCAGCTGGTCGATCAACCAATGTCCAGGAATGGCATCGTCAACAACAGCGGCAAGCAGAATGTTTACGATTACTGTTACCGTTAAATTGGTTAACCAACGATTTAAAACACGTTTCAAGCTTGTGTAAACCGCACAATCCGATACTATTGTTTCGAACATTTTGATTGTGTCATTAAGATGACAAGCGGCTTGATGGCGATATTGAAAGAAAACATAACACGTGAGCAACGCGCAGCACCACTCGAGCACCTGTTCTAGCAAAGATATCCATTGCGTGAGGTCAAGCGCGGCCGATGTGTAGGAAAGCGCCAGCAATGGTGGAATTCCTGACAGTATCACCAGCGAAGCACATCCCAATACCGGTACCATTCGCGTGGATGTCAACGTAAATCGGTACTTGGCTTCAGTATATGAAAGTTCTGAGGGTAGATATGGTAGGACACAACATTGAATCAACTTGAAGACACGGCGACCCATGCTTCATAACCTATATTCAAACCTGTACTGGACTAGTGCTACCAAAGAGAGGTTTCTACTTCTTGTTAAGGGACTATCAAAGTGTGCTGGGCGATGTAGATGATGGGGAACATTATGCTGTCCACTGTCAGCTAAATTTTTGATTTTCTGTGGTAGTGTTTGATGAGGGTTAATCAAGGCTTGTCAAAGAAAGAAATTGTCATGCTACTTAAGGAAACAAATTAGATGGCCGTTTGGGTTAATGTTTTTGGAAATCAAATTGTCCTCTGGTAAAAAAAAGATTTTCTTCATACTCTAAGTTTATATTCAAAGATACGAAAATTCCAAATAAACTTGCCTGTAAGCTTTTGCTTAAGAATCTAAAGTTCGGTACACCTCAGTGATTGGTGTATAGAACATCAAGCATGGCGTTGGTTGCTAAGGCTGCTACGAATATGCTACGAACATGCTATTTATTTTATATAATTATATGATCAGTAATATTCTGTTTTATTAGAATTGTTTTGTGAGTGTTGTTATATGAACTTTATCTTTTTCTTTTGTTTTTCCTAAATTTCATGGCTGACTCTTTATGGCTAACTAGACTTTTGAATAGCCCAATCCTCCCATATTGCTATATCACATAATATTGCCGAAAATAAGCTTTTATTCAATGGTGAATGCAATATAACCGTGCTTTAACACTAAGGAATTACAGGAAAAATATCATCCAAAATACATTATTTTCCAAGCTCAGGGTTGTAATGAAAATTGTGACTAGAATTGTAAAGGACTCGTGCGCAGATTTTTGTTTCCAAAACTGTTTTACGAATCTGAACAAGTTTAAATTATATCTTAAAGTGTATTTGAAGTAATGGGTGCAATGTCAATTTCCACTGTGAATAAATAAGCTAATCTGTATGGTATTATCATTCCAATTTGTGATTCATGTCATTCCAAAACTAATAGTTTTGCGTGTTTCGGAATGACCACACTTTTACTGGTGATTTTTTTTAAACAAATTTGCAATCGCCGTAGATGCTTTGACTTGACTTTGCCTTATGAGAGGCTTATTTAAGCACATGATTACCTGAACGACAAAACCACTAGAATTTGATTTAAAAACAGATTCATCTGCTGAACCAGCCCTATTATTTAAGAAATGCTTAAGTAATTAATTCTTTATTTAAAAAAAAAAAATATAAAGATAAGTGATATACTCAACCGAGTAAGCCCGGGATAAGGCCAAAACTACAGGGAGGAAATGCCCTGAGAACAAAAATGTCGGTCAGTGCACTTAGGCACTGACAATACGGCCACCAAGGCCGTCAAACTTAGAAATAAAAAAAAATAATAAGTGATATACTGCACTGGGTAGCAAATTTGTCTTACACCTGTTACAAGTCGTGTTATAGAAATATTGGTGTTAGTTTTTATAACATTATATCCATATCTTAGTGTTAAAGAGCGGAGCCCAGGTGCGGGATCGAGCGAAGGTTCGATCCCGGATCGCTCGCACCCGAACTCCTCTTTTTAACAGTAATTTCCAACACTCCGGGCTGGCTTCGGCTTGTGGTGTCCTGGCGCTCCGGGCTCAGGAAATAATTTCACCACCTTCAGATGCTTCTGAGAAATACTTATTTATTTTTTAACTTTCCTTCTCCTCTGGATTTCGGAATATATCTTTTGATCTGCTTCTGGTTGCTCTCCTTTTATATTCTGCGATGCTGTTTATTAGAGCCTGCTTGTAAAGTATTTCGTTTTCACCGCCTGCTATTGGCGCTGAGTAACATCTAGAAAAATCTAGTGAACATACAGTGACGCTCTTACTCAAGATTCAGATTTTTATGTTGCGTCAGAACCCCTTCATTCTTTGAACACCAGGTGGATCCCTTTTGATAACGAGTTCTCACACAGCCACTCAGTTTGTTATATGTTGCTACACATAGCATAGGAGAGTTGAAACATGTTCCGGTTTTTCGTACCAACCAGCTCTGCAGTAAAAATATTATATATTGTTGCAACTGATGACACCGTCTGGGCAAATCTTCTTGAATAGAACTTTCAGCAACTTTGCGGATCGCAGTCAAGATGCAGATACATATTCCAAAGAAATAAACTTAATAATACCCGTGGCCATGCCAAGATCGCTCAAGAGAGCACACGCGATGTCAAATAAACGATCAAGCGATCATATTTTTGTCGACCAACACGATCGACCGTGAGATATTCTCGCGTGAGAGCTGACGCGGAAGGCAGCAGAGTATACTTCTAGAGATAAATATAAAACTATCGTCTGTTTCGAGCGATTTGTAGTATCTATTTGGCATGTGAAACCGAGAATAATAAATTAATACTTAATGATAATACTTAATATAATACTTAATGAGAGTAATTTTCAACTTGTAACCTACGTATCTGCTAGAGTTTATTACAATCTGCGATCTTCAACTAAATGAAACAACATAATTAAGAAACCACAAAATCTTTGTTACCATGATGATCTTGCACCACATTTATTATCTATGAAGTATTGTAGTTAGGTTGTACAACTAACTATGATGTAAATAATAGTTAGCTGAATACTTTTTCACTTACGGAAACAAAATGCTTGCAATGGTATAAACAGACTGTTTTATAGTTTTTTGCTGCACTGTACAGCGCGTGGTCGCATGGCATACTACAAATGTTTGTCTGCACCAATACTTAAAGAGGGCAGTGTGTCGTCCGGTTAGACCATCTCACTAAAACTCTTATAAATAGCAGACACAGCTCCCACCGCTTGAAAAGGAAAATCGAACGGTTCGATGCTGGGAAAACTCATCGCTGACCATATTCTTCTTGTTAACAGACAGAGCACATGTGTGTCAGTGCTTATGCGTCGGAATGTGTTGCTACCAATATACGCGTCAGCTGGGAATATTTTCATAACACGCTCTTGCGCTCAGTTTTCTGCGTGCTATAAGAGAGGTTGGTGTAAGCTTGCTGCCCATCTGATGAGTTGTTAAAGTCTCACCACAGAAAGCAACGTTGATAAGCGTTATACACTGTAAAAATGTTATGGTGATTATGTCAATCTCCGGAATAAGAAAAGGAGTTATTTTTTTAATTCAACCACATGTTAGATAGTTTAAGTGTTCAATATACCGACAAGCCAATGGAGAAGAGCGCAAGGTTGATGAGTGGATGTGAGCTGAATGGAAGGTGTGCAGCCGGCATCATGCGCGTGCCCGTGTGAAGTGTTGTGCTTAGAACATGCGTCACAGGATGTATTAGTAAATGTAGTAAAACTACATTAAATCATCTGTATTTCTCCGCTGAACTCTTTTTCTGTTTTTTGTGTGAAATTTGCGCTATACTCATTCAAAATAGTATTTGTTGTAGTGAATGAAGTGAATAAGTTTCATTAGGAGAAGAAAAAACAACGGAGAAGTTCCGTCACTCTCGTACGTCCAAAAATAAATTAATGTTTGTTTTGTTTTTCTTTCGAGCCCGTGCTGTGCTTTAGTTGATTTATGTAGGGCTCATGCTTTTTAGTGAATTGTTAACGGGCCAAAACGGCCGAAAATGAACTAAGGGTCCCAAGCGAGTATGAAAGAATCAACTGGTGTGAAGAGGATATGTTCCTAAACAGGAGAACGATATAGTGGTAGCGGCACCCGTCATCTTCACAACGAATGGTGAGAACATTCAATAGATCGATACAACATTCAAGAGTTTGTATTGTGTCAACCTGAGATATCTTAAAGAATTTTCTTTTTACAGGATAAAAGGCCTGACGGCAAACTAGAAGAAACCAAGTTTAATTGAAGATCATACATAACAAATCGACAGAATGTCATCTAGGCGCTCAGGTCCACCGCCGATGCAGCAACTGCAGCCGCAGCTGTCCATTTCTTATGGCGAACCAGAGAAAAAGCAGCGCAGCAAGTGCATGTCATTCGTTTGTTGCATGTGGAAGGTGTTTACGTGCATATTCTCGCATGTGACTCTAGTGGCGACGGTTGTTGCGTACTGTTTTCTCGGTGCATTTACATTTGAGCATTTGGAAGCAGAAAATGAGCGAAACGTGAGTAAACAATTGTTCCTATTCATGCTCTTAGTCTATATGTGTGTTCGATTCACGGGTTGATCAATGCTTTGATCCTACAACTGAATACTACAACTAGCAATGGATACAGGTGTTCAAGACAATATTTGAACGTTTAAATCGTTCAAAAATGTATTAAAAATTTAGATTTTTTTAAACGATTATTTCTGTTCATGTTTACTAACGAACCCTTTATTTAGCGATCGCAATAGGTACATTGCGGCTCATTGGGTCATTTATTTGTACATTTTAGTGCTTTTATAAACAAATGTCTGTTCTTAATCTTCCAAGGCACAACAAATCTAACTAGGTCTAGGTCTGTCATTTTCTGTTTTTTACTGAGTTATGACCTTTTGAGTACAACGCAAGATGATCCTTGCCATGAAAACAAAACAATAAAATTTCTTAAAGTCGATAGAAGAATACTGCTGGCTCACAGTTAGGACTGGAGTATCATAGATCCTTTTTTCCCTATTTCACCTTCGTTGTCGCTTTACACATTGCTTGACGGGCCCACATAAGCACCTTCCAACGCTGTCCTGACTGCATATAATGTCCTTCGACTGGCGATCATTTATGCAGCTGGAATGCCCATGACGAACTAGTTAATGCCTCTGAAATACACCTGTAGTCTTTCTCCGAGGAAACGGGGTACCTGAAAAAGTAATGCCCGACATCCTCGACGGAGCATATCCTTTTCAGCCAAAATCACACAATTCAATGATCCCTCGAGGATGCTCTTCTTGATGAAATGCCCTCAGAGGAACCTGTGATTGGTGAGGATTTGGGTAAGGAAGAATGCGATTTCCACCGAATTAGCACCGAAATGTTGAGAGTTTCCTTCCGTTGTCGCTTCTGCTGATGTCTGCTAGTGCCTCTGCTTTTTCGTCGCGCCACCGGATATCCTCCTCCAGTAGTTGAACGAGCGGGATTTTTCCACCTATAACGCAGACAACGTCGTAGACCATAGTTAAAAAGACACTTGCCATTCGGATCTCGTCTACTCGGTGCATCCGAAGTATCCGTTTCCGATGTATGTCCTTTAGTAGCAGCAGTCCAGCTCCGGCGCTTTCTCTCGTTGGTGTAGTCTACTCCAATCACCATTTCTGACTTCCATAGACTTCATTATCGAATTTTCGCCTCTATAACAATCTCTCGTGTATAACTATTCAATTTTGTATTTGAAAAAAGTGTTTGGTTTCTAATTTTATTCAATTTTACCAATGCATTAATACATCAATGCATGTTCTATTTCGTCCTCACTGATTATCAATCATACAATCGTCAATGTTGTCATCCTTGTTATCGCTATCTGCATAACTTGCATCATCCTCAGTGCCATATCAATCATACAATCGTCAATGTTGTCATCCTTGTTATCGCTATCTGCATAACTTGCATCATCCTCAGTGCCATATCAATCATACAATCGTCAATGTTGTCATCCTTGTTATCGCTATCTGCATAACTTGCATCATCCTCAGTGCCATATCAATCATACAATCGTCAATGTTGTCATCCTTGTTATCGCTATCTGCATAACTTGCATCATCCTCAGTGCCATCAAGGTTTTTAGTGATCCTACTTTTTTTCGAAGTCAGATTCGAATCAGCCCCTCGTATTCACTTACACCCTTCTTGTCTTATCAAACCCACAAACGGTTTGTTGACATTGACGTCCAGTGGTTTCAGCAGACTGTTTTTACTTCTGCTGCCAGATGACCTGTAAATGCAACAAGTACAAGCATACCTGGCTGTTTTTAAATTGATCCAGCCCTGTTGTTTCAATCATTTCGAAGCCACAGATTCATCCCAGTCCGATCCATCCATCCTTTTTCTTCGACCGTTAATCCATTAAGCTAAAAGTAACGTTAGACCTTGATCTTTTATAACTAAAAGAGGGTCGTTATACACGCTAAAATACGGTACATCTTTAGTTAGCTAGATGTACCGTAGGGAGAGTTCTGCTGAGATTCGAACCTTTACCTGGTGGTACGAACAACCATACGCATGCGCACCTGTCCTTACAAACATACCTGTCCGCTCCACATATTGGGGGTTTCAATCTAACAAAACTGTACATGATAAAGAAAATATGAAAATATTGAATGTAGTAAAAAAAAACTATCTAGGTAGATACATACATACTTATTTTCTTCAAATTGAGGTTTAAGTTGCTGAAATATAGTATGAACCTCAAAACACAAAAACGTTTTTTGTAATGTAATGTGTCAGAATTCATATTGCACTTACAATTAAATATTAATATTTGGTAATTTTTTATTAATTACAAGAGCAAATATTTTAACACATGAACACAGACCACAAGTTTCTGTCGAAGCACCGTCTTGATTCTATTATCGAGAAGTGGGAGATAGTTTCGACAGCACAGAAATGTTGCAACAAACTTCACAACATTTTTCAAGCGAGTTCTTCCTGATAAGGAGCGGGTGTTTGATCTAGAGATGAAACGCAAGTGTGGCAAACTCATCTCTTTTGACCTAGCAAACGCATTTGATCTCGTGGATAGAGGGTTGGAGGGTTTGATTCCGGAGCTGGTGAGACTTATGAGGACTATTGGTGATCAGTCCTCTTCCCGAATCCTAATCCACGGATCTCTGTATCCTTCTTATCCTAACCGATGATCTGTTCGTCTGAGAGATCCATCTCTCATGCACCTTTTTTCCTATACATCATCACAACATTAAATGGCAGTTGCAGCGATCAGGATGATCTGGTCATTGCCTATGCTGACGACATCTTCGTGGTGACTGCTTCATCCCAAACAATTCAGCGGGGGTAACAAGCGTTTGAGGCGTTTGATAGAGTCTCCGGAGCCCGACTGAACATCGAGAAGACTATCGCGATCGACGTCGGACACGTCACACCAGCGACCACGATCCCATCCAGGTCCAGATCCCATCGTAGGGAGGAGTGGCTCCGGTTTCTCGGAATATTGTTTACTAACAAGTGGGACCTGCTAACCCACTATTTCCGGCTGTTGGTGTGGCTTCATCGCGTGAGGGAGCTGAATTTGGTGCAGAAAGTTGTTCTGCTGAACACCTTCCTCCTCCCTAAGCTGCGGTTCGATGCAGCGGTTTGAGGTGCCCGTGCGGTGAACATAGCGAAGATGACTTGCACCTTAAGCTCGTTCCTCTGGAATGGCTCCGGAGGCTTCCGAGTGCCGCTTCAGTAGCTTGGAGAACCCGTCATGAACCTGGCGAAAATTTGGCGGAGCTTCTTTTTCGCCAACCTTTATTCGGTGCAACGCAGAGCACTCTACCTGCTGGTGAACAGGATGATCGTTCACGGGAAACTTCGATCGTCCAATAGAAAGCTGCAATTGACACGGAAGTCCTCCGTCATTCGTTGTGTTAGGTGTTAATTTAAGATTTGTACATTGTTGTCCCTTATTTTTAAGCAATTCACGCAAATAAATGTTAAAAAAATAACTAAGAACGACCCGATTTATTGCTTAGAAGAATTGCTTAAATAAGTTCTTCACTTCATTATACTAAAAATGTATTTGTTGCTACTGCTACTTCTACTACTAATGTTATTCATGCTAATAATAGTACTGCTATTGCTAATACAATAAAATTCATGCCAGTTCCAACTTATTATTCGTTACTCATTATTGCTTTTACCTACTATTTTATTTTCATGGGCTTACCTCCTCCATATGCATTAAAAATACAATTAAACATCAATTGAAGCTGAAAGAGCTTTCACACGGATATTGGTTATTATTTTCGTATAGGTTTAGATTCGGAACAATACGTTTTTGAAGGAGTAAAATCGATAAAAAAAATCACCGATAGCTTTCATCGTTATATGAAACATATCGCTTATACGTTCAATACTGCGTACTGCTACAACGCTCTATTCATCAATATTCCAGGTAAAAAAAGGAATCAGCTCTATTCGACTCAACCTTACGGATGCTATTTGGAAAATGACCAACGACAGACCAGTATTGCATCAGCAAAATTGGACTTCTGCTGCAATTATGCATCTCCAGGTCAGTCGCTCGTAAAACGAACTAAACAGAATAATTCTTCCACACTTCAATTGTGAATTTAGCACTTACCTTGTACTAATTGCCATCTTTGACAATCCCTGCCTTTCTACAGTCTTTCGAGAAAGAAATACTCACTGCCATGAAGAAGGATGGATGGGATGGAAACGAAGACGTGGATCAGATTCAATGGACATTCTTTGGCGCCCTTTTTTATTCCATCATTGTCATAACAACAATCGGTAAGTAACAATCGCGTCGAAACGTGGTAACAGTAAAAGGTGACAGAAACTTTTTGCAACAAATACGATCAACATCAGGCAACTCCAGCCACACTGGGTGAGGCGTGATTCATTTCAGCCGAACTTGAAGGAGATATTCTAGACCGACTTTTTCTCCACCTTTTTATTTGCTTGCCGTGCTTGGTCGAACTGCGGGCCGAACTGCGGTCCTCCCGCGAAACCACCAAATGGTCTCGGTCCAATTGCACCTGGCCCGAATGGCTGAGGATAGTATCCTCCCGTGGGATAGCCACCGGGCGGGAAGAATCCGCCCGGCTGTCCACCGAACGTCGGATTTCCGAATCCACCTCCGTAGGGATATCCGGTCCCACCGGGATAGTATCCGGCCCCACCGTACGGAAACCGGTTGTACGGACGTCCTATAATACCGGTTGGGCCCCCAGGGCCCACGAGAATCCCATTACCACCGGCCGTGTGTCCCACACCACCGTATCCTCCTCCAAAAGGCTGTTGGCCCGGATAATAACCTGCTCCTAGTGCGTTACCTCCGTGGTACGGAACACCTCCCACCCCCTGCAGACCGGGGTTGATTCCGTACGGATTCGGCCCGAACTGTCCGTTAATAAGTCCGCCTCCTCCGAATTTCTGATTGAACCTATTAATTTAGATATCCAGAGTCCAGGGAGGAAAAAATGCATGACGAATTGAATTTCGTTAAGTCCGGGGTGTATTTTTCCACCGTTTAGTCTTACCCGAAATCGTTTGATTGATTTCCTTCGCCGAATTCGCCTGAAAACTCATCATTTTGTGGCCTTGAGAAAGTCGGACGCTTGGTGGTGGTCTCTTTCACCTCATAACGCCCTTGCCTAAAATGAAGAAAAGCATTATGTTTCAGCAAAAGAATATCGTAACATAAGGTAAGATTATAGCTGCTAATATATTTGACAAAATTAGCAAAAAGTTATGTTATTATACCGAAGAAACAACTCCAACCAAGTTTTGATTAACTTTATTGAATTTCAGTTCAGAATTCGGATCACCACACAAGGAATCCGAGTTCCTTTCAATTTTACTTTCACTTCTTACCCCATGTTATTTTTTCCACATTATCAAAGCGGCGAAAAAAAAACGAGAAGATTAAAGGTCACAAAATTATATTTAAAATTACATTTACAACAAGATAACTGTATGATGCTACTGTTTATTGTTTATAAGCATGTTAGTTGATATCGAGTATCAAGTATTACAAAATCAATTTGTAAAATGTAGTTTGATTCCTCGAGCTTTGTAAACTCAAATTACGATTATCTCACCCCAAATTTGAGTCAAATTAATTTATTCGGTTCTCGTACATTAGTTGATTATTTTACTCGCTGTGAGGCACATACCCAATTCTTGTTATTCTTTGTTGGCATAACAACCTCAACTAGGTCTCGGCTTGCCATTTCTCGCTTTCATTTACTTTGTTATTACAAGCTGCCTAGATAAATAGTCACGCGTACGTGGAGACGGAGCTGGAATCCAGTTCAGATTCTAGCGAATAGCAAATTTGTCCATTCATTAAAATATGTTCTCTTTAAATTGACCGAAAATGCAATTGTATGTTATGAATTGGTTATGAACCTCAGTTGTCATCGCTTAATCATTTTTCAGTGGACGCATTCCACTTATAGAACTTAAGCTTACCTATCTGCAAACGAGTTCCGTTTCGAAACTGATGGTGCCATTGTGGATCCAATGTTTTGAAACGCCAGTACATCGCTTCTCACGTTGAATCTATCTGCATTATTTTTGGCATCATTGTTCCTATCGTTGCCTCCAGCTGACCATGACCACCGTTCCTGTGTGCTTACTGTACAGTAGATGGCCGAAAGCGCCAGTAATTGTAGGCAATCTTTGGAAACAAAAAGTTAAGAAATATAGTAATAGACCGCCAAGGAAATCGGCATAGGCTTGTGGGCTGTTTATAGATTGTTTATGGCAATTTGTTTTTCGCATACGCGTAGTAAGGTTGTTAATGAACTGACCGAAAATTTGTATCGAAATGAATAAACCTAATCTGTTCTGGTTCGTGATTGTGAAATTTGCTAAATTTAACATTTGTAACGTTTTTTTTTTAATACACAACCTTGAAAAGCTGCTTCGTGTGTATCCATATACAAATAATTGAATGAATCGACTTTTTCGCAAAATTTAAGTAAAATTGGATACAAGGGAAATTTAATCAAGCTATTACTTTTCATGTTAAATGAGATTTATTTCGACACTGAGATTTTAAAAATGGTATGAATTAATGTATAATTTCGACCATCTCTTTTCACGATACTCGCGTACCACGGACTCGAAGATAAACGGTTTTGGTTTCATTTACAGCCCGATACAAAATATAATCGACTTAAGCTTTCTTCATACTTTTCAACAGTCAACTTATAACTATTGAAACATACAGTATAGAAGTTTTTACCACCGATTTATATTCAATTGCAAAAACGAATAGCATTTATTCGATTCGAAACGTTTTAATGTGTTCGAAATATGTTGAAGCATTCGGAACGACTTAACCGGCTAACTCGATAAAAGACCATACTTACTATGTACGTTTTAAATCACTTACGTTTAATCATCCTCTCAAAAGGTTTGCACAAAGTGCAAGTGCCGATTTAGTATGTGAAATTTTCCGAATAAACCGTGTTCTGTCTTCTGTTTGACTCGAATGAGTGGAATTTTAAGCACACCTACAAGGAAAAATTAACACATATCAAAATAAGTTTAACGCAAAATTCGAAATAAATTACAGTTAAATCCATGTATTGAAAACTGTATTTTAAAATATCATCGAAAAAGATAATTTCACTCGTAAGTAACACAAGAAAATGCACTCCAGGAGACTACTGCATCACAAAATTAATGCTGATTTTCAGCACGTCACACTTTTAAACAGTCCCGCACACGTTTTTTTGAATGAGACATTATTGCACTCTACTGACACGAACACAAATTATGTGGTTTGCTACACGTTTTATCCTCAGCCATAGTAACGGTAGAATGATTTCACTTAAATTTACATGTTTATATGTTTTGTTTGATATAAGAAACACTGCACTATTTGCTGCAACGCTCCCGTTGTATTTTTTGCGTTTTTTAATCTTTAAGTCGTTTTTATATGATCTCGCACAAATAAATACAAAACGCCATTAATTACAAGCACTGTTTGGTTATATGAAATTGTCACTTTTCCGACGAATAATCACAATCCAGATCTACTTTTTTAGTTGAACGATTATTGTCAAACTCGTTGAAATTCACTCACATGCTGGACATTTAATGCTTCGAGACACTAGAGCACCGGCGTTCGTTACGTTTCGCATACCGATTAGGAAATTGTTAGCAAATATCTCACCATCAAACCGTCGGCAACCGTTGCTGCTGCTCTACTAAGCTCAAGATTTTAAAAGTTTACTACTCTTATAGTTATCCCAGCCATCGCACACAGACACGCAACCCAAACCCGCACACTACCTTCGTTTCTGCTAGCAATTCTCCAGGCCAAAGCGCGACATTGTGTGAGAGTGCAAGCTACCTCCAAATATCAACCAACAGCCTGACGCATTCTTTCAACGCCAAGTTCATGTAAATTTGTGTAGCACAAACTTCTCAACATGGACCGTGGAACGAAACAAAAGACTCCATAAAACGCATCACTGTCACCCCGGTCAGCTTCCAAGAGAAAGGGAACTGTCACGCTGGGGAGTGAATGCCAAACGCAAAAAAAAACCTAAGGTAAACAAAAAGAAACCTTCCAGCAGCCAATCAACGGCCGTCATCTTTCGCAGACGGTGTGTAGCACTTGCTTTTTTTTCAATCGGTTTGTCAGCCTGTGAAACTTCCCAGTAAACAAAGCACTCTTTTTGAGACAGGAAATTACATAAGATCCACAGCGGTCTGCGCGCTGTGCAACAGCATTACCGTGATTAGTGCAGTCGTGACACACAGAAAACACGTTTTAAGTTTTCACATTGAATAAAGAGCATTCTTCCGAGCAAAAGTTATTTAAATACACAATTACAATTCAACCTTTTTATGTACACACCACAGAGATGATCGTTTATTGGAGCTAATCAATATAATCATATGCAAGATTCTGCGATTATCTGATCAGTCCACTTCTTTTTTTTCTTTTTCATGACGTTTGATCGAAACCGAACTTTTGTTTCGATCAAAGGAAAAACAACCATACAGGTAGCTTTAAATGTGGTCATCGCGAAGATGCGGATGTAGGTTAAGGTCGGCACTTCCTAATACGATCCACACCTACTCCAACCGGTCGAACGTCATGTTCAGTGGAGTTAAGGTTGAATTTGTTTCCTCTTGGTTCGCAACTTTGCTTCCGCTGATTGAATCACTGCTTTGTTAACCTTCGCGATTTCATTCATTCATTCGCAACTTCATTCATCTGTTCTTTCTTTGTTCTTCATATCTGCTTCATTCGATTGCGGCGCTACAAAGAATGGAGTAGGGGTGCTCACCTATGGTCTGCAGATTTAAATACCAGTGTAGTAGACGCATCAAAATAATAGAGCGACTAGTTCATAATTGTATCGGTCGAAAATAAATTACATAACCGAAACCATTGTTATGCACATTAACCATATACGTTGATGGGAGTCGACATACTAATCTATATAAGTAAAATATAAACCTTCAGCAATAATTAACACACCCAATGTAACACATGAAGGACACACGGTATATCCCAACAGTTCAAAGAAAACGAGTTTGCAACGAAGCGGAAATTTTCAACGACATTTTAACGACCTGTTGACGTCATGGATACAAATGATCTTGAACGGCATTTTCACATAAAGCCAAAGCAAACCATCTACACAACTATCTCTACATTAAGGGGTTTTTACACCTTCGGTGAAGTATTATAAATACATGTAAATTGGGTTTGTACTAACGAAAAATACAATAATACACATAGGTATGGAAACAGAGTTTTGATGGTTTGGAGGTTAAATCTATTATTAGTTTCCCATCTAAGAAAGTTCCGCTTTTTTTTTACTTTCCTTGAATTTCCTAGTTTTATTACAAAAGTTGACGCAACCAACCTATTTTCCATAACTTGCTATGACTTTTTTCCATCTCTCGGGAATATTTTAGATTCCTTGTTACGAGAACTTCACGTCCAGGAATCAAACCATTTTGATATGACCTCGTGTGGCCGGAACCACTAGCCAGCCAGACGATGTTTCATCAAACGGAAAAGACCGATATTGCGATGCCCGGTGTATATAGCGTTCAAGACAGGTTTGAGTTTTGACCGGTGAGCCAACGTGGGATGAAGGCGACGCTCGACTTTAAACGGATTCAGTTAATGAGGGACATATGTTCCTTGTTACAGGAACGTTCCTAAAGCATGCAACCGTTTGGAAATGGCTTAGAGGATCGCTTCTAGAGTAGAAGCTAGCTCTCCTTGCGTTTGTCGGAAATTGTCTGCCAGCAATGTCTAAAGTTCAATGTCCTTCAACGTCCTGGCCATTTCACGATGGCCGTCGTCAAGGTCGAAGTTGCCGTTTTCGAAACGAGAGAATCACTCCCGACACTCTAGGTCGCTCAAAGCATTGTGTCCAACATGTTCACCTTTTTCTTTCTACATGCCTCAATTTGATTTATGTCGATTCGGAAACATAAAAAACGGACGGTATGGTCTGGGAGTGAATGGTGATTACTAACGGACATAGCCCAAAATGTTATAACAGAATGCGTCCAAAAATGTTAACTTTCACAAACAGCAGATTCTTGCAAGTTCAGCTTCCGAATAAATCAAAGATTGCTGGAACTTATCGGCTAAAGTAGAATCATTATCTAACGAATCCATGCGTGTTATGGGCAATCTGAAAAGGGCAGATCCACATTTCGATCAGGTGAATCTATAGACCTTACTTTCTCTACACTGCAAGATATTTCAGACTCAACACAAGACTAAACAAGTCTCAACAGACGACTAAGGCAGTATTTACCACGAGAACGGCCGAAATCGCAAACTTCAATTTCATTTGATCATAATACATTATTTATTGGTTGAACAGCTGCACAAACCATGAATCTATGATATTTATAAAAATAATCCATAAACAAACTTATGTAAAAATCTAATATACAAATCCTAATCTTATGTCCTATCTTATGCTAACGTAACAATAATTTGCTTTTCGAATTGTGCAGGATACGGTCATATAGCTCCTAAAACGTACATGGGGAAAATATCGACCATCTTTTATGCAATTCTTGGCATTCCACTCATGCTACTGTGCCTTTCCAACATTGGCGATATTATGGCTAGTTCGTTTAGGTAATATATAAAAAAGCTCTTGATGGTATGAAGGTGTTCCTTACGTTCCGAAATAAAATATATTTTATTCTTTAGATTTCTGTACTGGCGCGTCTGTTGTTATGTCTGTACAAGGGAACCCAAGCGATCGAATTCAAGACGGAGTCGTAGTAGTCGAGGGACTGTCCGACAAGGGCAAGTAGACAGCGGCATTCTTCTTAATGGAATGCAAATTTTCGGCTCACAGTGTTTCTTTTAATAATGTGCTTAAAATGATGTACTTTTTTCAAATCTCTAGAAGAAGCTCTATGCGCTCGGGTCAAGGTCCAGGAACAAATTTAAGACGTTCGGTTCGTAACTCACAACGTTCGGCAGACTCAGGATTCGATCCTTACTATGAGCCAGGCTTATCTCATTCCTACTCGGATACAGATTGCAGGTACGTTTGAACAAAAGATGGGGGCAAGTATTCAAATCAGTACACTAACGAAAAGGACGCACCTTAAGGCATGCAATCATAACATCTCGGCAAGAAAAAGCGTGCAGCTATTATTATTTTAAATGTCAAATGACAGGCTTCCACCGGTTGACGGTTGTTAAAAATTGCTCATTTCTATTATTGCCCGCCTATTGCGACAGGTACAACGCTGCCATGGATGATCCGTATTATCCAGATAACGATCGCGGAATGCGGCAGCAAGGCAACATGCTGCCACCGTCCAAATACGATCCGCAAAATCCTGGTAGCCCCGGCGGAATGCGCCAACAAATGCGGGGTGGACCGAACCCCGATGTATTCATGAATGATGAATATCTGGCAGGATCTCAGCAAGTTAAACGACCCCCACCCTCACATTCTCGTGCCGAGCCAATGGGGCTTGATCAATCGCAGCGTTCCCTGCAGAAACCACGCCAGAACGAGGGACCGTACCGAAAGCCGCAAGGTTTGTGATATTAGCTCAGATACTGCTTTAATTAATTGCTGTAAATGCCAGGCTGCAAAATGTTGTAACGTAACACAAATTTTATGCAACATAACCGACGATAGGAATGAGGGCCCAGTCGCTCGATCGCCGCATGTTCCGGCAGGATTCGCAGATGGTTGAGATGGACGATGAATCACCGTGCAAAACCCCAGTGCTGTGCAACAAATATGCCATTGACGACGTGGACGACCAGGACGGAAGATCGGCGAGACCGAACCCGCGCAGTCAATCGATGCCCCGGCAGACGGCACGTTACGGTGACCGTTTGATGCCCGACCGAATGCCCTACTACACCGAAGACAACGAGATTGCGGAGAGCATGCAAACCGTGCGCAAATCGGCTCCGCAAAGACGTCGAGAACCCCGTCCCGGTAAGTGACGGAATTATTTTTTTTTTTCACTCTCTCGCTCTCTTCAAGCAAAGCGTGCCATCGTGCACACTTTGGCAATCTTCCTTCAGTCCACCAGTGAGTGTGCCACGAGACGATGATAAATTACGCTTCCGTGTGATTTGAGTCTGTCCACTCCGTCGGTTTGGCACACTTTGATCCAATGAAAGGGCAAAATTGTAAATTATTTTCACCAATCCATCGATGGGTCTCAATTTTTTCATTACAAGACCGGGTAATACGATGAAGTCTTAATAATTAGACGAAAAATAACAAATTGAAAATCTTTACTTTGCTACAAATTATGTCTGACATGTAAATGTTTCTATTTTCGATAATACATTCTACTGTAAAAGACAGACTTTCTTGCTATCCTCCGATGAACTAAAGCAGTTGCATTTTTGTGGCTGCTTCGATCATAGTGAGGCGCCACCGGTCCATCCTCCGTTCCCATAGAAACTCACAATTTACTTCCAATGCCAGCTGCTGAGCACGAGCCAACAGAGCGGCGAGTGACTGAAGATAGACTGCTCAAAATAAAACATAAAACGAGACGTGAAAAGCAAAAACTCAACGGAGCAGGCCCTACACGTGGGCCATAATTTAGCGTTAATTATATGTTTCTAATTAAATCTCTCGCTTTCTTTTCGCCCGCGTCGCCGACATTTTCACCACACAGTGCCGGCGCCATCGCCTCGCATAATGTCACCGATGGGATTCGCAGTTCATCGCCAGGCGCGCCATCTACAGAATGTGATCGATGATAACTCGCTCTACGATGACGAATGGGACATCCACAGCGGGGAGCTGCCCCCGTCGTCCATCGTGCGGCCGGTGCCGATCTGGTTATGCGTTTTCCTGGTCGTCAGTTACATCATTGCCGGTGCATTTATGTTTTCCGAATGGGAGGAATGGAGTTTTCTCGATTCCGCCTACTTTTGCTTCATCACTCTCACCACTATCGGTAAGTGTCTGGCGGGTTTACCGTGCCGGGTCGGGTGTGGTTTGTTTCATTTCAAATTACCGATCTTACTATTCGTCGTACCCAAGGTTTCGGTGATTTTGTTCCGGCTCAAGGTGTAAAGAATGATTCGGAAATTTCTATCGCCCTGTGCTCGCTATACCTGCTCTTTGGCATTGCTCTCTTGGCCATGAGCTTCAACCTGGTACAGGAGGAAGTGATCTCAAACGTCAAAAGTGTTGCCCGTCGGCTTGGCATTCTGAAGGAGGAAGAAATGGACGATTGACCGAGCGAGCCGGGAGACTAGGTTAGAAAAGTGTGCAAATAACATGATCCATATCAGAACGAAATTATATTGGGGCGGAAGGTACTGGAAGGGAGTTGTCAACACGCAGGCAAACGTGTTGAAGGTTTCATATTAATGTATAAAATAAAAACGAATCATTCGGTTTTATAAAAAAAAATTGTTATGTTTGAATGAATGTTGCCTGTGTGAATCTGTTTCAGAATTTGTTTCTTCGTTAAAAGTTTATGAAAGTATAAAGGTAAGCTTTGAAAGGGTAAGGATAATGCATTGAAAGTAATATTCCTAGAATTTTGCATCGTGAGCACGTTGATTTTCCCATATTTTTGTAACTAATGTCAAATAACAAATGTTTAGCTCCTCGTCTGTAAACTGTAAATGTATGCATAAATTTGTCTACTGTGTTGTTCAATTTGTCGCATTATCGGGTTCAGAATCGAATCCGAAACACGCATTGCCAGGCAATCAATTGCCATATGTGTGACTTCACGCTCATCAAGTTTCGTCCTCCGATGCCACACGTTTGTTGATGACGTATCCCATTTTCATTTTTGACATCAAATCAACCGTACGCTGCCATTTGCATGCTCCACCTTCATCAGCAGCGCTCTAATTCTATAATTTGCATGCCGCCGTGGTCCAAAACCGTGCAAAATGAGCCTATCGCCGCAACGCTTCCAACTTGTGTTTCGGGTTTCGTCTACCGTTCCCGATCGGAAACGAACTATAGATTTCATCATCATCATCATCATCATCATCATCATGACCATCATAACCACCGCCATCATCATCATCATCATGAACGGAGCAATAGCAGGCGAAAAGCTGTAGCTTCCACGTGCGTATTATAATGTTCCAATAACAACGACAATCTCTTTTGCCAACATACCGCCCTGCAGTAATGCCGCGCTGCTCGTCGGCCGTATTGAAAACCCGCTGGCGTTGCTTAATTCCTGCGATGCTCGGAATATGTGTGCAACGTTCGATATTTTTAGACTGTCTTCGTGCGAATGTGGTGGGCCGCGTGTGCGTCTAGTCTGATGGTATTTCACGGGTGACACAAAAATCTATGCCAAACAAGACAACGCAAGTTCGACGACGCCGAACAGAAATACTGTCGGGCATTGGAAATGCTGATAACTGCTGCGATGGTGCTGAGGTGCGAAACCGCCCTAAGCCCAAGGTAACTTCTAGTAAGGCGTTTACTTAGATTACAGTCCATTTTCATCGCTAAGTGATGAACAGTTGAAATGCATTACAAACTTTATACGCAATTTTAATTGTTGGTATGGGTTAAAGTATTTTCTGCTCTGCTCTATCTTTTATCGGGAATTTAAGAGAAAAATGATAAATCATTCCTATCTGGTTGCAATCCAACCCAAAACAACATTTATCAAAATTATCTTTTATCCATTAACCGACCAATGAATGATTATTGTACATATGTTAAGTTCTTTTAAGGTCTATTGTCCTCGTTTGGTTTAGTGTTTTTTTAATAAAAAAGACATTTATTGACATGAAAGCCTATAGAAGAGGACAACACTGTACAAGACTTACATTAACATTTAACACAATGAGTGACGCAGGACTTCTATGTTAAGTGATAGCAAGCAAATCTGCGATGTCTGGAGTTTTCCATTATTATCATATTTATATGAATTTTAAATAAAAGTATTTTTTTGTTCAGTCAAGTTGCAAAGGAAAAAGAACATTTTTCTTTTTTTATCACTTCCGAACTTCCTTCCTAATGATTGATTCTCGTTCGTAAATCTTATCCATTATTTATGCGTACAGATATAATATGTCTATATGCAACAGATTGTCGTGTCTAACAACGATTTCAGCTTTCTGCAAACAATCTGATAAGTAGGACAATAAACAATTAAATATTTTTGTTTCAAGTTTTATCAACAGAGTCCATGTGATGTATGCACATTCAAGTTTAATATATAGAAATCATACAAGTGGTAAAAGTAGTGAAAGAATTTAGCTGGTTTCAACAACCTCATTGCACCAGAAAAGTGTTCACATCTGTTTTACATTATCGATTGACTGTCATTCAAAATATCAAGTTTCACGGTCTCGTCGACGCTAGCGCGTGAGCTGCCATGCGACCGCAAACGACACCGAACGGCCGAAAACATTCTCGTACTAAGCCGTGCCGAGCACTTCTGAGGTGTCATAAATTTTTCACAACCTCTGCCTCAGACGACAAGATCCGAACATCTCACAATGACGAATTGTTATTTACGGAAAAGACCAGGTAAGCAGTGGCAAAAAGCAGTAAGGCGCTGGTCAGCAGTTCGTACCGAAATACTTTGATCGCACGGGAGTAATGGACTTCTTTTCGTTGCTTTTTCAAAGGACATTTCTTAACACCGAGACACTCTTGGCCGCTGTCCATCTGACACGTTCGTTATTCTTTCTCACGTTAACAAACGGCAGAAAAGGTGCCGTCGTTTATAGTGTAATGTTTGTCAAAAAGATGGTAGCCGTGCAACCGTGAGGGTTTGATATTTCACAGTTATTACTGAAAGTCTTCGTGTTCGATAATTGAAAGAATAAACAATTAAAATATGTATAGCTTTGTTGCTACTTTTTAAGTGGCTAAACTACATTAAATTTGTTTACTGCTGTTTGCGCTGCGAGTCCGGCATGCTTGCAGCACGCAACAGCAGTGGCAGCCGCGCTAAAGATAATTAAAGTGATAAAACAGTAGTTTGGTTTGTTAATTTGCTATATGATCTATCTAAGCTATGAGCTATAAACATTAAAATTCAATTAAAACCCTAAATTTTACACATAAAACATTTGCAACACATTACTCATAATATAATACACTAAACCGTATGGTTTACATTATCTAGCAAATGTAAAAAAAAAAACATACATGTTGGGTATGGGCTGCGGATCAAATTTCATCGAAATCAGCTCGATTTTTCAATACGGTTAAGCTCACCTACACTTTGATTCGTCCCCACCGTCGTCGTCACATGGTCGAGGTGGCACGGCCGGAATTATTCTTGTCTCCTCAAGCAGCCAGAAGAACAAGAGGAGAGAAATATATGTTCTATTTTCATACCAGACAGCGTCAAACGTAAACATATAACACAGCACGTCGTTGTCGTGGTTTTAGTAGTATCGGCCTAGGCCACATGCACGGGTATCGTGCATTGAGCGTAGTGTGATGGTAGCAGCCGCGCCAAAGCGGGATGTGCGGATGTCGTCGTCGACATCGCCGGCAGAGTGTAGCCTCGCGATCATTTACGTTTTTTTTTTGTTGTTGTTGCTTCTTTTCGCAAACCCGGAGCGCTGCGAGTCCTGCATGCTTGCAGCACGCAACAGCAGCGGCAGCCGCGCTGAAGATAATTGAACATGACAAGTTCGCTTTTATGCGTTCGCCGCGGAGAACACACCCGTAGCCTCGGGACGGAGACATTTATCAAGCAACAAGTAAGCCACCGCCCGCCGTACGGGAGATCGAGATCGATCGTGTCATGTTTATTTTTGGACCCGACTGCACGATACCACCCGGTCCGCACGAGTTCACGTTACAAACTGTACCGTTGAAGTGTAAATCGTAAAATTTTTCGAAACTTTTCCTGCCTCCTAATCGATAGATTTGTCTGCAATACACCATTAGCACGGGCGTAATTGAAGGGAGTGAATTTTGTAGGCAAGTATTTTGCTCGGGTTGCCAAGAGCCAACAAGAGGAGGTTGAAAATGAGCGAGGATCCCGATCGTACGCTCAAGCAAGCTGGATGAAAATATATTTTCTCGTTTTCCTGCGGTCACCTACACTGCGAAGATCGCACCACCACCACCCGACACAGCCGATCTTCCTGCTGACAGCTCGCACACAGCTGCAAATCTCCGCCGTGTGCTCTGCTCAGTGCATGAAGCGTTTGCTGTTGCTGGTACGCTGTACGGGGTGGGAAATAGAAAACTCTTTCGTAAAATGAGTCCAACCGCACCGGACGTCTGTATTGGTTCTACATTTCGCCGTTTTGTGCCGTGGCGTGTGCGCTCGGCAACTGTGATTATGTTTTCAGCGGCCAGTTTGAACGGAAAATTCGCGCTGTAAAGATCTCATTCAGACCTTCAGTACACGATGTGCGGAAAATTTTTAGCAGTGACCGTCGTGTTCGTTCCGTAATCGCATCCGCAACTTCGACACTTCAGGCGTCGTTACGGTAGCGTAAAGGGCGGGATTTACACCTCCGTTGTAGAGCAAGAAGTTTCATTCAGTAAAATGGGCATAGCGACATTGAAACGACTGTTCAATTGAAGGTGTACTCCCCAGAACGAGTACTTTGTGGCTTTACCAATAGTTTCTAGGCTTAGTGAGGAGTAAAATTGTGATCTTCGCTTAGTTTCGTAAGCGAATTACGTGCGTGAGCCATGCATATAAACACGATACTGGTTCGGTTGCATTGTCAACTTAACTCAAAACTCAACGATAAGACTGAAAGCAAATGGATGAAATTTAGCATCATCTTCTTCAAGTGATTTGGATCAGCAAAGGATCAGTGTTTGATTGTGTGTTTTTTTGTTTCATCAATTTGGCCATACAGTCTTCCAAAGTGCTCGGAGTTGCTTTACTAGGGATGGATCTACGATAAGCGATATACGAACAAGTGATGCTTTTAGGTAATATTACCGCTGTGACAAATACTGAGCACTACCGGATTTCACGCGGCCGTTACCGCACACGGGTGTCTGGCTGAACCTGACCCAGATTTTCTCTCCTTCAACGCCGTGGCGACATTGGATTCAACAGCGACGACTCATAAATAAACAATAATTCCATAGCACCGTTCGGTACCGCGAAGTGGCCAGCGACAACCTACCGCCATGGAACGAAAACGTTCAATAAGACGTCGACAGAAGCCACCGTTTGCGGAGCGGGCGAAGGATCATTGCCGGAATTTTACGGCGTTCATGTTCAGCAACGTGGGAATTATTTTCCTCGTGGTACTCTACATGATAGCAGGTGAGCATTATTGCAATGAATGAAATACCTTCACATCGTTTTTCTAGTACCGTTTGTATTAGCTCACAATGAACGTTCGCAGTACTGAATAACGCTTTAATTTTCGAATTCCTTAGCTCAAAGCTGTCCAATATTTTATTATGAAACAAAACAAAATCGCAGCACGATGGCTGCGGTTTGCCATAGTTTTATGCGGGCTTAGAAAATTGTTTTCGAAAAATGACATGCATGTTTCTGGCTGTGTGACCAAGCTGTTAGAAAAGTTACATCCACCTTTTCTGTAAGAATCCTTATGATGTGTTACCATTGTCAAAACATTAGTTATGGAAAACTAATGTTAATCGTAAAAATACTTCTAGCCATAGACAGACATGTTAACATACTGACGTATTAGCTTAGCTTATTTGTTTGATGACAGTTTTATTGCTTGCTCTAACATTTGTGCTAGTTTATTTATGCCAGTCGAAGGATTCAAAATGCCACTCTAAGTATATGTTGATTAGAGATGTGCGTACTGAGTAAGAGTGTGTAAGTTAGTTAAATCTTTGCAATGAAAGGAGTGAGTTAATTCCTAATATTTTTTTTTACTCTTTTGGGAGTCGTTATAATCAAACCCACTCGCGTGTGAGTAACAAGTGGCCGTAGGGATCCGAATCCCAACAGAGTGAGTGGGAGTCGCAAAACGAGTGAGCCGTTCTAATCAAACTCACCCGCGAGTGAGTAACAACTGGCCCTAGGGGTTCCGAATCCCAAAAGAGTCGCTAAATGGTCCGAATCCCAATGGTGAGTGAGTCAACTCCCTAAAAGGAGTTGTTATTCCCATTTCTAGTGTTGGTACAAGATGGGAAAACTAAAAACAAAAGCCATGGTTTGAAGAAATTAGATTTTTACATGTTATAAGCGTGTTTCTTCATGGGAACTTATGACCGAGCATGGTGCAGTAGTGATGGGAAAACGAAGAATAATAAAGTAGAGAAGAAAAAGAAGCAAGGAAACTGAGCCAACTATCATAAACTCTTTAGCACTACCGATCAACTGGATCGAATACTCTTACTCGAATACTTTGTTGATCAGTTTTGAAGTATTTCATGAGTGTTTAGTTAACAATTTCGGCTAAGTAATACTTTTCGAATATCGAACCCTGCGTACGGGAATATAGGGGTTGATTGGGCAATAAAAAAATCAGTATTTACCAAACAAAATTATGTAAATGGTCTGGCCTGGGCTAAAAGCCGAATGAATGAACAACTGATCTGTGCTAAAAACAGTTGAAGAACTACCCGCGGAGTAGCTCGGGTATACGATCGCTTGATGGCTAGATAGCTGATGGCTACTAGTAAATTATGTTTAATACTTATGTGTTAAGGCCCAGTACCTCACACAGGTATGAGTACAGGATTCTATGCGGTTACAAGGGGGATGGAGATAAAAATTTACCGACAGGACTGTGTAAAATTGTTTCTGTTTTGTCGTTGAAAATTGTAAATTGTAATTCTGCATAAAATTAAACTGTCATCGTCAAACGCTGTAACCACGAAATTCGGAAATATTCTGCAATTAGTGCTGCCAGTGGATGAGGCGTTCAAAGTAAATGATGCCTGATAAAAAGTGCCTGAAAAAAGCCTGATAAATGATAAAAAGTAGCAGCAATAAGGTTTTGTACATAATAATAAACTCTACTTCAAACTAGATTTTCATTATTTCAGAAAAAATCATAAGTAGTGATAAACATCATTTACCCAGAGAACGCAGGTTCTTCCTTTCGTTCAACTTGACTCTATATATGCAAAATAGCACTCATGTTACGTTACGTTTTTTATTGAAAGATAAAATGTATTTCCAGGCGACATGCGATTAAATCTTAACTAAACTGTAATCTCTCCAAATCTCTCCGCTTTGTCAACACATAGTTGCATCGCATCGACTTTTTTATTATTTCGATATGCTTGATTGTCTGAAGCATTCAAGCAAACTCTGTATGTTTACCGGCAGACCAACCAATAGTGATTGACAAAATGATCACTTATATTTATATTTTTCGATCACAATAAATATTAATTTATTATAAATAACGTATGTATTAAAAAATCGACAAAATGTTTTGATTTTTTCATGAGATTACCCTGCCACCCAGAGGTTGGTCATCCAGTCGGTGGTCAATGTATACTTGTTGACAATATACTGTCAAAATTTGGCGTCTCTATCACTTCATTTACATTAGCTATGGTCAAAACAGTGAAAGAAGTCCATTCTATGATTTGTTCGTACCGCCTGCTCAATCCGTGCCTAACAAAGTTCGTGCCATTGTGACACACTTCGTATTGGCCGGATACTATTGGGCAAAGATTTTGGCACTTCTGGAGGAGGGAAAGTCCGTTGAAAGGAAACCTGATTCTGGCCATAGCAAGTTCTCGAGGAAGGTGTTTCTGCGGCTCACAATCAGCGAAAAGGAGATGTCACGTTTCATCGTGGCCGGCATTGACCGGTGAGATTTATAGTACGAAGAGCCTCCCAGAAGTTCATTACTTCATAAAAAATGTCATGAAGATGACGGCTTGGTGTTGTGGCCACGTCTAGCTTCGTCCCACTCGTCGAAGCGAGCGCTGGAAGAAATGGAGCAGTTGGGCATTCCGTTGGCGCTCAAGCATGCTAACCCTGCTAGCTCCGGCCAATCGAGAGTTTTTGGACAAATTTGAAGAGGAGAGTCTATTCACATAATTTCGTGGTCGAAACCGCGGTTGAATTGATGAACCTTGGAACTGAAGATAATGCCAACAAGCTTTTTTTTGACACCTATGGCCAAAGTCCCGACCAACTGCCTCCAGGTAGATCGGAAGGGAGTAGACATATTTTTGTGCAATAATAAACAGAATATAGAAAAAATGTAATTTGATTTGTTAAGGTATCTTTGACCGTTTTTTTTATTATCCGTTTGAAAAAAATCGCTTTTTAATGCACACGTTATCCCATTTTTAATCGTATTCAAGGGAGTTAGACGCAACTATCCCAAACTGAGCGTAGACGTTCAGTTCGAATAATTATCCTGTTCGAGTATCTCATAGATCTCCAAACAGTGTAATTATTTGTTAACCGTTTAAAGGTGCTCCTTGCCCTTGATAATACAATTTGCAGCCTGAATTGTTTTGAGGTTCGTTTCTGTTTCCTCAAAAACATAAACTTGACTATTTCTTTGGCGTATTGACTAGTCGACGGCCAGATAACCATCCGTCACACTATTTGTTTCGTTGAAACCCTATTTTTTACCTACTATAAAAAAATATTTAAAAAATAATAAAAGATTAAAACGCTGGGACACACGCTTTTGGGTAAACAACACTTAGAATCGATAAAGGCATGTGGAGCATGTTACATTGTGATGGAATAAGAAGTGAAAAAAGTTTCAAAATACTGTGCGGAGCTAGAAAGGTACATTAAGCTCATCGACTTGTATCTTACGCGGTAGTCGCGCACGTCTTAAGCTCGTATGTCGCTGGTTAATATCCGTCACTGATACTATGATTGATAGCACCAACCTTATACATAGAAGAAAATTCAAATCCAACAAATACTGCAAACTTCACGGGTCGCTTGATTAATGGGAAAAGTGACGTGACCATTGCGATATCTCGGCGTGCTATGATCCTAAACTAACGTTATTCTGCTTTCTCTGATCATTTTCCACGATAATGAAAAAACACCTCTATAATCATATAAAAATAAGTAATGCTATAGATATGCCCACTACAGCTAAATGCGATCATATTTAAGTATTTTTTTGGGTTTTTTCTATTGCACAGAAAATGTAAGAGTTGTAAGAGTGCTCTGTGGAAGGTGCCATTCAAGCTTTACCCTCAACCAACATGCTTTAACTCGAACAAACAAAGAGGGTTCGGAAAAATATGCACAGTGTCTATTCTGCAGCAGAGTGCCTCAAGCATCGTATTTTGCTCGATAGTTCGCGAATATGCAGCCCTAGCTTAGCATCGGTCATTGAGGCATTGATGCTCTCATCGTCCAGTCTAATATAACTTCTTGTTTTACTTTATATGTATAAAAAGTATAAATCTCTTTTTGGACGTCAGCATCGAATTCAAAATGTTTATAAGCATACTGTTTCAATGATTAGGAAGAAGAAGGTTAAGAAAGGGCTTCAATAATGAAATTTCATGAATAATATCAATAATGCCTTATACACGTCCGCTCATAAAATACTTGAATCGAAATCAAGTTTTTCAACCATTTTTTGTAGTATGTTGGAATTATTTTTTAAAATGTTAAATTCATTATATTACCATAGAAAAAAAAAAAAACAAAAACTACCAAGTAATTGCATGGTTTACAGATGCTGTAAAATATACCGATAAACAAGAACACGTTTCCGCAAACTTGCATACGCTTTCTGGCATTTGATGCAAATTAAACCAATCTGGTCGGTTGAAGAAGTGCATAAGATCGTCAAACGCGCCAGTAAGCATCTAGACTCATCTATTATGCACATTTCAATTACAGGTGCGTTCATGTTCATCGCGATAGAGGGCAACGAGGCCCTGGAAAGGTTTGCTCAAATACCGTTTAAGAGGAACGAAACAGCTATGAGACTGTGGCAAATATCCTGCTGTGAAGTGAATGTGTTCAACAAAAGTGTCTTCGAAGAGAAGTAAGTACCGCGATTTTCCACCTCCGTCGTGTTCGATTTCTGTTCTTTTCTGCCTAGTCTTTTCGTATGGGCGATGCCTCCTTCCAAAAAGTGTCCAGAACATGTGAACATTTGAAACGATGCTTAATGCTTGGTATATCGCATGGTATTGCAACAAGCTACCGATTAAGAATAAGACTAAAATTCTTCCCATACGTTGAACATAGGTTTGTATTTTTTCTTCCTGTTTCGTTGCAGAGTAGGAAACGAAATACGCGCGTATCAAGAAAAAATTGTACTCTGGGCGCGTCGGGGGTGGCAAGGCAGTGACATCACACTGGAAAGCGAAACTCCCTGGAGTTTTTCGGGAGCATTTCTTTACTCGCTCACAGTCATCACCACAATAGGTATTTTAACTATGCTACTCTCAATACATTAATTTATCTGATTTTAGAGGATGTTTTAAAAACATAACAACATTTTGCATGCTTGTGGGATTGTTTCACTCGAGTTTGCTTTCAATCAGGTTATTTAGAGATGTACATCTCCTAAAAAGAGTACATTGATGTTTTAGATGTGTGCTCGTGCTTAAAAGGTGTAACTAAATGCTGTGGTAGCTTAGAACAGGGTTTGCTTTAATTTTTTTAGCAGCTCATAGTAGAGATTTTGGCGGTTTCCCCAACATATATAGAGCTTATTGTTTCTTTTATATCAGCTCAGCTCTCGTCAGCTTTTATATTACCGGTTATAACAAACTCCAAAAATCCTTTCCTGAGCTACTCTGCCGCACAACACTGCAGCACATCACTGGGGTCCTATTTACAGGATTTTTCATTCATTCTTGAACAGATTCCACAGTTAGATAAAATCGACCCACTCAATGAGGAAATCCTTCCAACCATTCTTGATGCGGTTATTATGTGTAGTCCAAAGATCGACCTCGAAGAAATCGATACAATTGCGTCATTGGAAGTATTCAATCTGACATGTTAAACACTGTGGGGAAGCCCTGCGTGGGAAATCCCATTTCATGAATTGGTGGAAGGCTTTCATCATAGGGTGGGACGATTTCATCTAACTGTTCAAGAGTGGATGAAAAATGCTGTATGAGGTTTCTATGTAGTTATCTTCTGATTAGAGAAGCAAGAGAGATGTCAGCTCCTCCAGCTATTTGTATGGGATCTAAATGTTTCAACTGTTGCGTTTTCAAATATTTAGCTGGAATGTTGGATTGAAATATTGACAAAAATCCTTCAGACGTGTTTATCGCGCTGGAGCATGAGCAACGTAAGTTAGGGTTTGCGACACGTTGTAATGACTTGCAGAATTTTGTCTACCTAACACTTACACAAAAAACGTTTAATAGCTCCATACTTAAAGCTAACCTAATTTAAGTCGAAATGGGAAAAAGGAAGAGCATGTAATAGCAAGGAAACGATGGTCGTCTCGAACGGAAGCAAGGTAGGAAAAGTGAGAAGTCAAACTAATGGAAAAATGAATGAACGATCCCCCCGGCCCATCGCTGAGCGAAGCACTGGAATAAATAAAGGGGGTCGCATATGGTATGGAGGTAAAGAGAACGTAAAAAGAAGTAGCACCGAGCAGCCAGGAAGCGTAAGCACAATCGAGAAGGTGGATACACCAAGAGCTGCTAGCAGAGTAGTTAGAGTTCTGTTTCATGCTTCAGGTTAATTATAAAAGTTGTTGTAAATCGTTAGAAATAATACGTCTATACAGGTACTTATGGTATAAATGAAAATTTAATCTAATCTGCATATGCTTCTTGCAGGATACGGCAATATTGTTCCCCGGACCGAGTGGGGAAAAATTGCGACAATATTTTATACAATAATTGGTATGCCTTTATTTCTGCTCTACCTTTCCAATATTGGTAAGTACATTTTTAGAACAGTATTTTTAATCTGGTATGCTCTCAACCATTTTCCTTCGTTCTATTTTCTGTTGTATTTCTTTAGGTGATATTTTGGCGAAATCATTTAAATGGATATATGCAAAGTTCTGCTTGTGCCGTGTATGCCCTGGTGTAGCCAGAAGAAGAGCAATGCGCGCCAGAAGAAGAGCACACACGGAAGAGCGAGACTATTCGGTAAGTAAAACTTCAACTACATCATTTCATGTTAAATTTCCTAAATTGTGAGTAGTCCTCGTTGAAAGCAATAACTCATAATCTACAGAATCTTTGAAATGTTTTCTTTTACGTAAATTATCGTGTTTTTTATAAACATGATGCTGTTATTATGTTGATAACACAGCAATACAAAATATACTCTAATAAAAGAAAAGTATCTAGACAGCTTTGATTTGCTACTATACATTTACTGTTCTACTACATTTCACTATAGAATGCTGCCCACGATAGCATTATTCTATGAAATCCTTCATCCAGAATTGACTTACATCTGTAGTTTCATAGTATTTTTCATATTTTTGTAGTTAAATTATCGAATCGCTATGTAAGCCAATTATTGTGTCTGTGCGCTATGATAAATGATCGCCAATGCTCGCTAATATTCCCACTGGCTTGACTTTTTTCATTCGACTCCAACAATTAACTATTTAGCAATTTAGGAAGGTATTTCAAATTTCACTTGTCTTTGCTTAGCAAAACGACGCAGAGAGTTTGCTAGTATTGATCTCCAAGATCTCATAACAGACATACGACCAAGCACCTAGTGCGTCTTATTAGGTGGACGAATAAGAGATGAGAATAACAACTCCTTGAGGGCGTTAACTCACTCTTACTCACTCACCATTGGGATTCGGATCGTTTAGCAACTCTTTAGGGAGTGGTTATAATCAAACTCACTCACGAGTGAGTAACGACTGGCCAAAGGGATCCGAATCACAAAAGAGTGAGTGGGAGTTGGAAAACGAAACTGTAAACCAGTCGTTTAGTTGCTCTCACTCACTCTTTTGGGATTAGAATCCGTACGGCCAATTGTTACTTACTCGTGAGTGATTTTTATCATAACGACTCACTCGTTTATGGACTCCCACTCACCCGTTTAGGATTCGAATCCCTACGGTTAGTTGTTACTCACTCGTTAGTGAGTTTTATTATAACGACTCCCTAAAGAGTCATTAAAATTATATATTAGGAGTCAACTCACTCTTATCATTACACAGATTTAATTCACTTACTCCCTCTTACGTAGTACGCACACCACTAGTACGAATAAATTCAATTGATGTTAGTTTACGAATCGGCTAGAATTTAACGATCTTTGGCCTCAAGAGTTTTTCATAGAGTGGGTCCTATCTTCCGTAAACCAATACTAGTAATAGAATGCGTGAATGCTATGAAAACTGTTTGACTCGTTCTCATCATGTTTGTATGTTTTATTTTGAATTCCCAATCATATATACTCAACGATGGATACGACGAACGACGCAACGCAATAAAACCGCGGTGGTAATGCAGTCCGAAATCGGTGATAACGGGTATGATGCAAACACCATCAACACATCCAATGTCGATGAGGAGATTGAGGAGGAAATCACTGCCGAGACAAATACCGTCACCGTTCCAATAACTATATGTATTATGATAATGATAGGGTAGGTATTAGAGTAACTGCTTTCTGTAGTGAATGTATTTTACAATACTTTTCTTTCTCTTGCTAACTGAAATATGACTTTTCTATAATTGCAGGTACATATTTTTTGGTGCTCGCCTGTTCGCCGATTGGGAAAATTGGGATATTCTCGACGGAAGCTATTTCTGTTTCATCTCTTTGAGCAGTATAGGCTTTGGGGACATAGTTCCTGGTGCATCAGTGAGTTTTAAAATGATTAAAAAATGATAAATACATATTTAAAAAAAACTAGATTTAAACCTTCATTACTGCTGTACCAATTTCGGCTCATTTTTACTGCTTTTTATTACTTAGAATGTTATTTTTGAAATTTATGGTCCGACCGAGCGGCCAAAACCAATAGGGGACCAACTATTCAACTTTTAAAACCCGTTGGTTATGCTATCCGTAGGGTCATAAACTAACTGAATAATAAGAGTTCAACTGATCTGCTATTTGAAATTTTTAGTCAATTCGGTACATAAAATTGCAACCCATCTAGGTCTCAAGGCAAAGGCAAATCAAAATCTATTGATAGGTTTAATTAGGAGGTTTTATTTCATGAATTCAGAAAATTCGTTTTCAAATTAGCTTAGAAATATAAAAAACTATAAGGCTTATAATGGAATCTTACTTACTGATAACGCTGCTAGGTTTGTTGCAAAAGTGTCCAGTGATACATGAAATGTCCGTTAGTTTTGAATATTGCTCGTTAGATATGCAGCAAGATCACACTTTAATGAAAAAGGATTGAATGAATTATTCATTTTTATTGCTTTGTTACAATCATTAATCTTTCAAAAAATAGCTCTGTAATATGACTCCGGTTAGATTCGATTTAGTAGATTTTTTGTTAACTAAACACTGCTGAAGAGACGTTTACTGATTTTTATGTTTTTTTTCTAATTATTCTAATTATCGCGAATTAACCAATTATATGTATGTTCTGTCTTCCAGTTACAAACCAAAGGAGATACTAAGATGGAAATCAGTTTCATTCTTTGTGCCATTTATTTGCTGCTTGGTATGGCATTGATTGCAATGTGTTTTAATCTGATGCAGGTAAACGCCCTCTGCGTGAATGTGCTCACGGTTGGACACAACTTTTCCACACAATCATTCTTACTAACCGATTGAACTTTTCAACATTTTTTCGTTCTAATTGCTTCGTTCTACGACAGGAGCAAGTCATCTACAAAATCAGATCGCTCAAGAAGTGTGCCAGGGGATGTTTCCGTTGTGCCAAGGCTGTTCCAGTACCTATGGATGAGGCTGAAATCTAAAACCGATACGATCAATTCCGATCGACGATAGAGGCACCCATCTTTAAGCTATCAAAGACATAATGCAGCGATGAAGCAGTTTCCAATGAAGACGCTTTCTAACAACGTTTACCCGTCAGTATAACTTAATGATTTCTATTATTATGTAGTGCTGAATCATACATTCCAATACCTTGCAATCGAATTCAATAAACGTGTGGATAATCATCTGCATTTATTAAAAATCATAGTATCATTATTCTATTGTTTCTTTAAAAAAAATACAAATGTACTGTACACGAGCAACAAAATCGACTGACTGACCATATTCAGAGGGTATGAAATTATAGGTAAACTGCATTTTGATTGATCCAATTGAAATAAGAACCAACTCGTGTGTACAGTTCTGGATGTTCTCCGCCACATCCAAGTCCCGACGATGCAACGCCTACCACATAAATGTTATTATCTTCAACTACTACCAATGGTCCACCAGAATCGCCTCGACAAGTGTCAGTATATCCATCGTCGGTCTCCAAACAATACACGTGTCGTGCACAATACATTTCATCTATTATGACGAACTTTATTCCTGATTTTTCACTTATATCATCATATTTTTTTTACAATCTTCCAGCTTAACGGTGCTCACCGTCGCTCGCATCAAACGCTGTTCTTCGACGGTTCCTTGAATATGCATGATTAGAGAAGAGATCATTACTATCATAGCTTTTCAAAAGATCAGTTGCATGAACTAAACATAACTACTTACTTAATGTTACACCTCAGCATTTGTAAGATTTTCCGTACTCGGTATATAAACTAGAGATGGGAATAACCACTCCTTTTAGGGAGTCAACTCACTCTTACTCACTCACCATTGGGATTCGGATCGTTTAGCAACTCTTTGGGGAGTCGTTATAATTAAACTCACTCAGGCGAAATAGGGACCCGGGCAATGTTGTGTACTGCGCAGGGGGGGGGGGATTCGGATCCCTACGGCCAGTTGTTACTCGTTTAGCGAATCCCACTCACTCTTTTGGGATTCGGATCCCTACGGCCAGTTGTTACATACTCGCGAGACTTTCATTATAACGACTCCCTAAAGAGTCATTAAAATTCTATATTGGGAGTCAACTCACTCTTTTCATTACAAAGATTCAACTCACTCACTCACTCTTACTCAGTACGCACATCTCTAATATAAACCCTATCGGGGAACGGACAAACAGGACGAATATGTGCATCAAAATCCATAATTTCATTCAGTTCGACTAGAACAATGTCATGATGCTTAGCCCTTTTGTTATATTGGGAATGTGGAATAAAGTTCTGTTGAAAAGGAAAAAGAAAACTCCAATAAAGTTATCGTATACAAATCATGTAATGCTACTTTACCTTCAGAGCTAGTATTTTCTCGCATTCCTCTGTAGTTTCGGAACAACCGAGGCCCACATGTGTCAACGAAACGCTCTGTTGCTTCTCACACTGAGCAGCAGTCAGAAGAAATCGCTCCGATATAATAGTCGCACCACAAAACCATTCCGTTTCATTTTCTATATTGATCAGTCCTAATCTCGCAAGAAAAGGAAAACTAGGTAATTGGGATTCCGTCCCACTGAAGATGTGTAAATTAGGCTGATGTTCACAACTTTCCAGGAAGGGTTTACAGCAGTATACTTTATAAAACGCATTAAATCGACACAAGTATAGATGATTCTCGTTAGCAAAGTAGTGGAAAACGCTCTATCACACTGTTTTTCTTTCGTGCACGTTCCATTTACAATGTTATAGCTACTACAAGTATCCTCTTCATTGGGTATGGTAGGTGGCAATTTTTTTATTCTTTATGTGTTAGAAAGAACTAACAGATCAAGTATGCACAAACACAAAATAGTCACTTGGAAGCGCACGTCCGTCATACTACTGAACTGATTGCTAACTAACCCCGCAAATCTTATGTTGAAGTACATGCTCATAAGAGTTTTTGATAACCCAACACTGAGGTGTTATCATTTAATCACTATGTGTACTGGATGGGCAGAATAGCTTCACCGTGAAAGATTCTAGAAGCTCCGAAAAAAGAATCAACCTCAACAAGTGTGGTTGAGATTGAGGTTGAGGTTGAGGATCAAAATACACTCCGTAACATAACTATATGACCATTCGTTTTTTTAAAGAATACTCATACTTTTTCACTCATACTTTTTTCAACACCGTCAACTCACATCTTGTTATATAACTATTCGACCACTTACGAAAATTAGTGTTTTTAGATACAAATTATCAATTTAAAATTTAATTAAAAATATATAAACTTTTGAACAACCTCGAATAATGTAGGCATATTTTTGAATGATTTTTTTTAAATACACTATGACTTCTTTTATGCACTGTTTAGGCTGAAAATATACATTTTCGTATATTCAGAATTTTAGTGTTCTTTTGGTTGCATATTTTGGTTCCAATTTTTATTACATAATGCTGAAAACATTACGTTTCAAACCATGTATAATTTTTGCTGATTCAACATGTATAATCTTGAAACATGTAAAATAAATGACCAAAGCTACCAGAGAATGATTGCGATGTTGAACGATTAAAATCCGTCGTAAAATTCTAAAACTGAACGTATCAATATGCCAGTAACCTTTACATACTGATCAAATGTGACAGAGTGTATAAAAAATATGCAAAACCCTCCCTCTCCCAACCCTCCTCTTAACAGCACTAACGAACAAATGCAACTGTAATGCAGTACATAATGCAGTACATGTTTAAGAAACCCTCTGTTTATTGAGCTTACAATTGGTATTCAACACGTCTGCTGTAGTGGCTGTTATTTTTGTTTATCAAGATAAGATAAAAATTGCAACTAAATGTTGTAAATGCCGAGCAAATTGCGTTTTTTTTGCAAGGTTGCAATTTTTTGTTTTTGATTGCAAATAAACTGTCGAAAGAAATTCGTTATTTGTTATGGACGACGTTGTACTGATCCAACCTGGATCAGTCATCACGGCTCTCACGGATAAGTTCTCGCATCTCGTGAGAGGCTGTAGGGTTCGGGGGATCGAGGATCGATCATTCTCTCTCGGGGCGCGCGGCAGAATAGATATAATTAATTAATAGCGTGCACACACTTGTCTTTTATCTTTGGCACGTTTTTATCATGACGACAGGCCTTAACATTATTGGTTAATTGTAAAATATCGCAAAGTGTCAGATTGTAATGTTCTGCGTCCTTTCACGAAAACATTCCAAATATTACCATAACGCCACACAATCTGTAAAGACGTGCACAGAACAATCGACAGGTAACCAGAAAACCCGAATGCAAGCTTATTCGAACAGTTCTGTCAATTTCGTAATAATTCCAATACTCAGAAGTGTTTTGTTTTTGTAACTAACAAAACATACGTATCGAATCAACAACATCATATTAACCACGAGCGGCCTAATGATCAGGTGCAAAAGCGGATGTTTTGACACAACACTGGTTGCACGTTCGAACCTGAACCATCACTGAAACTGAACTATCATTCCTCAGGAATCATAGTTAATTACCATTTATGAAAGACATGGCAATGAACTAGAGATGTTCCTACCCAGTAAGAGTGTGTGAAATCTTATTAATGAAAGGAACTGGTTAACTTCTCATATAGGATCATCTAAAGTGTGTCGTGTTAATCTAACTCACTCACGAACGAGTTACGAGCGGTCGTAGAGGTCAGAATCCCAAAAGAGTGGGTGGGAGTCGTAAAACGAGCGGGAGCAAACTGCAAAATCTAAGACATACAAATTGGAGGAGGGAGAAAAACTATCTTTTCCAAAGATTAGATTAAAAAAGGTTCAGTTTCGGAAGAAATGGTCATCTCGATAAAGAGTGGTCGTAATGAGTCTTTTGACCGAACAGGTTCGGAAAGAGTGAATTTACTACGTTGAACAGGATTAGCGATCAACTTGCATGATGTGATGTCATAAATATTTGTTCGACATGATGAAAGCATCAAGTGTTGATGTACTATAACAAATCGAGTAATCTAGGAATTTATGAATAAATGAAATCCATTAAAACTACATTTGTTGCATACAGTATCAAAGCACTATTCTTTCTATTACACACACAGAAACTCAAGCACAGTATTGATTAAATTACTCATTTATTTTGAGCATTAAAAATCCACTGTTTCGTCCACTGTTACAAAAACCACTTTTTATCAACTCGCTGGTCAGTGCTCTTTCATTTGTTCGCTCTCGCGATCCCAAGGACGAATTGGATTCTAACAATTTTTCTAGTATTTATTCTGGCAATTATTCTAGAAATTAACATCAAATAATTAACTATTTTTAAATGAAAACCACAAAATATTATATTTTTGATATAACAAAATAATATCTCCTAAATAGTATAGAAGAGCCAAAACATTCGGCTAGGTCACGGGCTTCGATCGACGAAATCCGTCGGTAAAACTAGGGGAAAGTGAACATCCTGAGATGCACCTGTCAATCAACCAAGGAAGTTTATACCTACGATTAGAGGCTTTACCAATTGAGTGCACATTTGGATTTTCAAAATGCCCGTTGCTGATGTTTTTACACACTACTTTAATTTACCAATAAAATACAGAACACATTTTTTACACTTCAATCATTTTTCAGGATTCAGTATGCAAGTATTTTATGTATTCCTAAAATAAGCATTTAATAACGTTTTGACAACGTTTTTAAGTATATTTTTTATTTGAACAATGAAATATTCATCGAACTTTCTAGAAGAGACTGCAGATATTTTAGCCAATTTATTGATTATCAAAAAATACAATAAATTTGCCATTTACCAAATTCTTGCCATTTACCATTCTAAAATAACACATAAATTCAAATGTGATGTTAATGTTAGTTAGGACTGTAATACAATTTTGAATGTTTTTA
>KB672913.1:211652-222263 GCA_000349145.1 Anopheles dirus | reverse complement strand
GTTAAACAGCATTTTGTTTGATCCAATCAAAATAAGAACTAACTCGTGTGTATAGTCCTGGATGTTCTCCACCGCAACCATATCCCGTCGAAATAACGCCTACCACATACTTGTTATCATCTTCATCCACTACTAATGGTCCACCAGAATCGCCTTCACAAGCGTCTACGTATCCTTCTTCGGCTTGCAAACCACGTGCACAATACATCTCGTCTATTATTCCTCTGCGAAATACGATTCCTGATTTTTTACTAATATCCTCATGGATTTTTTTGCAGTCTTCCAGCTTCACGGTGCGCACTGTCGCTTGCATCAAACGCGGTACTTCAACGTTTCCTAGTATATGTGTAATTGGAGAAAGAGTTGATACATTCTTAGATTTTCACAGGATTAGTAATATAAACTAAACACAGCTACTTACTCAATGTGGCACCCCAACCAGCAATTGTAAGGTTTTCCGAAGCCGGTACATCAATCATATCGGGGAACGGACAAACAGGTCGCACGCGTGTATTAAACTCGATAGCGTCATGCAGCTCTATTAGAGCAATGTCATGATACTTAACATTTTTATTATATTGGGGATGTGGAATAAAGTTCTGTAGAAAAGAAAAATAAAACTTCAGTGAAGTTATAGGATACGAATTATGTTATGCTACTTCACCTTCATAGCTAGTATCTTCTCGCACTTCACTGTAGTTTCGGAACAACCGAGGCCCACATGTGTCAACGGAACACTCTGTTGCTTCTCACAGTGAGCAGCAGTCAGGAGAAATCGCTCCGATATAATAGTCGCACTACAAAACCATTCCGTTTCATGTTCTGTATTGATCAGTCCTAATCTCGTAAGGTATGGAAATTTGGATGATTGGGCTTCCGTACCGTTGAAGATGTGTGAATGACTCCGATCTTGACAACTTTCCAAGAATGGTTTATAGCAGTATACTTTATAAAACGCATTATCGCGACACACGACTTGACGATCCCTGTTAGCAAAGTAGTGGAGAAACGCTCTATCGCACTGTTCTTCTTTCGTGCACTTTCCATTTACAATGTTATCGGTACTGCAACTATCTCCTTCATTAGGTATGGTAGGTGGAAATTTTATTTTTGGCAATGTGTTAGAAAGAACCAACAGATCAAGTATGCACAAACACAAAATTGTCACTTGGAAGCGCACGTCCGCCATAATGCTCAACTGATTGCTAACTAAGCCCGGCTATTGATAACCCGACACGAAGGTGTTATCAGTTGATCACTATGTTTTCTGGGTGGGTCAAAATCGTTCCACTGTGAAAGACTCGAGTAGCGACCAAAATAGAATCAACCTGAAGTATGATCAAAATATTATAGTATGCTATAAAAAATACGCGATAAATGATTATGAAACAAATTGACTTGTGTCTACTCGTTTGTTGATTGAACTAAAACTTGGTATTTACATAATTGGTCTACACAGTGGCTGGCACTTTTTTTTCCAGGAATGGTCCAGATTAAGAAAAATGTTATAATAAACAGGGAAAAGGAACGAGAGAGAGAGCGAGAGAGAGAGAGAGAGCGAGAGATAGAGAGAGAGAGAGAGAGAGACATAGATATTAGAGGCTCTCAGTGTTCCCAAGGAACGGCGCATGTGAGCGGCCTGGCGTAAGTGCCTTTTCAACGGTATTGAGTGTAATTGTGTACAAAATATAGGTTTATACGTTGCGTACACAACAACACTGAACTATTAAGAGACGAGGAACAACCCATTTTTGTTACACTTTACATCGCGCAGTGCCGAACCTGTGAGAAACGCAGGTTTGCAGTGCAGAACGATCGATATGCGATTGCACGCACGTGGCATCCTTTGATTCCAGCACGCAGTTGAAATCACCCTCGAGAATGACACGTTGGCATGCATTTCTCAGGTAGTACGCTCCCGGGCCGTTCTACGCTGGCTACCCGAAGGAGCGTAAACATTGCATAGGGTGGCTGTAATCTTCAGCCGAACGCAAATTAGATGTGAATCTAAGCTACGCTCGACGTGAGGAAATTTTATGTGATCACGTAAAGCGATCGCCGTACCCCTCCGTATTGGATTTGTTGTTGATGTTAATAGTAGCTATGTTATAACTACTTTTACCCTCACCGCCTTTTACCACCACCTCCATCCATCAAAATAAAACTTAGATTTTCACCATTGGAGCAACAGCGATAGAAGGAGCTCCAAGCGTAGCGCTTTGGAAGTGCTCGGCTTCGGGCTAGAAGGCTGAACAGTCACTGCGACGATCGGGACGATCAGTCGAGCGGTAATCTTTGAATCAGCACGTGTCTGCTGCGCGTCTGATGTCTATGAGGTTGATGGCCGGTCAGCTGGTGTCTCAGCTGATGCAAATTTCGTTCCGGGCACTTTTTCGGCTTCTTCTGGCTGCTACCAGTACTTTGCACGGCTGGTGTAGTCTGCGACAGTGTTCGTGCGTATGCTCCCGCGTTTTTGGCATATGTTGCCTTCTTTTGTGTGCCGTTGGCTTATCGGTTTTGATGATTCTGCACGCAGTGTTGGCCGTGGTGCACCATACACCATTTCGATGGTGACGGGATAGCTCTTCCCGTCGTGCTTGATCGTGTGTTTCGTTCCGTGAGTCTTGACCATCTCCAACGCGTCCTCGCGTGTTCAGCTGCGTCACGTACACTTTTCTCCCGATTCCACCCTGCTCCCATATGAAATCGACGGTTTCAGTGGAAGACGCTCGCAACGGCGTCAACGAAAACTCGATACGGTAAGTATTCGTTCCATATCGCGAAACATTGCAACAGACTCATCTGCACTGTCTGCCATTTGCAAGCGAATTTCAGTTGCAATCACCCGCGTGAATGATATGCTGGCATGTATTTGTAAGATAGAAGGCCAAAGTACAGTTGAAAAATTCTTACCGTTTCGCTTTACACTGGTTACCCGAATAAGTGTAAACATTACATAGGCTGAGTGTATTATCCAGTCGAACACAAGATCCGACGCCAATCTAGATTGTTTCCTTATGATAAATTGTTAGGTAATTAGGCAAGGTTAAGTCAACTCCTCGCAACGTCAATATTAGACACAACAGTATAAGCTCTAAGTGTTAGATCTGAATGAAGTACCTGCGGAAGAAATATGTTATCTAGATCGAACGCTCTGATAAATACTATATTGGCTTTTTAGGATGTCGTATTGGACATTCCGTTGATGCTAAACTAGCTATGTTAAAGCTATGTTAAAGCTATTATTAACACCAACGCCGATAATGTTGGTCTTCACGAAAAAATATATATGGTTGGGCGTACGGTAGTGAGTCGTTTCGGTAGTCGAGCAGGTTTACGTTTGGTTAGCTCCGTGAAGCTGTGGTCGGATCGGGACGATCAGTCGATCGACAATTTTCGAAAAAGATCGGTTAGAAACTGTGCGCTTGAACCCGACATAGTTAGTTACCGGGCAGCCGGTGTCGATGATGAGAATTTCGACCTACTATTTTTCGTCCTTTTCTGGCCACCAGTTGGAGCCGCTGATGCAGTTTTGGACGATTTTGGGACTGAGGGCGCCCGACTCGAATGCCCTTGGTGATGAACAGTTCGCCGTAATGTGTCATCTCTGCGACAATCTCGTCATCCAGGATCCCGCACGTTCAACTGCGCTACGCAAACCTTTTGGTAGATTCGCAGATGCTCGCGCATTAAATCGACCATTTCCGTGTGAGAAGATCTTGTAAGTGCCTTCGAAAATTCGATACGTAAGTTGTTGTATGAGAATACTGGTTTTCACTCATCTTTCAAAACATAACACGGTCTGCACTTTTTGTCGTTTGCAAGGCAACTTGGAAACCTATGCTCCATTCCGATCGGCGATAGAGGAACTCATCTTTAAGCTCATGAAGCAGTTTCCAATGAAGACGCTTTCTAACAACGTTTACGCTTTCTAACAACGTTTACTCGTCAGTATAACTTAATGAATTCTATTATTCTGTAGTGCTCCAATACCTTGCAATCGAATTTAATAAACTTGTGAATCATCATCTGCGTTTATAAACAATAAAGAAATCTTTATTCTATTGTGTCTTTGTTACATTGAAAACTGAAAAAATACACATTGAGCAACAAAATCTACCGATGCAATCAAAACCACATTCAAAGTGAAGGAAATTATAGTTAAACAGCATTTTGTTTGATCCAATCTAAATAAGAACTAACTCGTGTGTATAGTCCAGGATGTTTTCCGCCACAACCAATTCCCGTCGATACAACGCCAACCACATAAATGTTATTATCTTCAACTGTTACTAATGGTCCTCCAGAATCGCCTTGACAAGCGTCAGTATATCCATCGGCGGTCTCCGAACCATGAGCGCAATACATCTCATCTATTATTACATTGCCGACCATTATTCCTGTTGTTTTACCTACATCTTCATAAATTTTTTTGCAGTCTTCCAGCTTAACGGTGCGCACTGTCGCTTGCATCAAACGTGGTACTTCAACGTTCCCTAGCATATGTGTAATTAGAGAAGGAATCGTTACTATCACAGCTTTTGTAAGGGCTAGCAACATAAACTAAACATAGCTACTTACTTAATGTGTTACCCCAGCCAACAATTGTGAGATTTTCTATACTCGGTATATCAACCATTTCGGGGAATGGACATACAGGAAGCACGCGTGTATTAAACTCAATAATTTCATGTAGTTCGATTAGAGCAATGTCATGATGCTTGGTACTTTTGTTATATTGGGGATGTGGGATAAAGTTCTGTAGAAAATGAAAAAAGAAATCTACAATAAAGTTATCGTGTACAAATCATGTTATGCTACTTCACCTTCATAGCTAGTATTTTCTCGCATTCCACTGTAGTTTCGGAACAACCGAGGCCCACACGTGTCACCGGAACGCTCTGTTGCTGCTTACAGTGAGCGGCAGTCAGGAGAAATCGTTCCGATATAATAGTGGCACCACAAACCCATTCCGTTTTGTGTTCTCTATTGATCAGTCCTAATCTCGTAAGGTATGGAAACTTGGATGATTGGGCTTTCACCCCACCGAAGATGTGTGGATTAGGCTGACGTTGACAACTTTCCAGGAAGGGTTTATAGCAGTATACTTTATAAAACGCATTAGCTCGACACGCGGATTTATGATCCTCGTTAGCAAAGTGGTTGAGAAATGCTGTATCGCACTGTTCTTCTTTCGTGCACGTTCCATTTACAATGTTATCGGTTTTACAAGTATCCCCTTCATTTGGAATAATCCTTGGAAAATTTATTTTGGGTAATGTGTTAGACAGAACTAACAGATCCAGTATGCACAAACACAAAATAGTCACTTGGAAGCGCATGCCTGCCATACTGCTCAACTGATTGCTAACTAACCCGCAAATCTTATGATGAAGTACATGCTCAACAGAGTTTTTGATAACCCGACACTGAGGTGTTATCAGTTAATCACTATGTGTGCTGGATGGGCAGAATAGGTTTACCGTGAAAGATTCTAGAAGCTGCGAAAAAATAATCAACCTAATGTATAATTTAAATATTGCGAATATAATATGATACATAATTATGAACCAAACAGTCTTGTGTCTACCATTTTCTTCATTATGCACCCATTGTTTGTGTTTAACTCGTCTGCAGGAGTGGTTGGTAAACATTAAGGGAAATGATCATATTTAAAGAAAATTAGAATTTATTGCCATAACAAAATTACCATAACATTGCTAGATTGCAATTCATAAATAAAATGTGAAAAGAGTGAAACATTCATAATACTTTACCAATGCCAAACTTTTTTTGCTCGCACATACTGAACGAGATAGCAAGCGCGATCGTTCGAGCAGTTTTTGAGCATGCTTGACCAATCTTGTTACAGGATAGATAAAGCGAGAGGAGGTGTTTTTAATTGTAAACGTTATGTATGTTAACAAATGAGTTAAAATTAAGATATTGCAGGAAACGCTCTACTTTGAAGTCGGTTTTCAAATAAAGCCTTCAAAACTTGCAAAAGGCTAAATCGTTTAGAATCATTTCGGAACGCGCTAGGAAAAAGAGGTGTAAGTTTTGACATCTTGAGTGTAAGTAAGAATATTCTCGATTGAAAACAAATGGAAAAGTTACATCAGTGTGTTATTTAAATATAAAGACTAGGTTGCTGCGATTTCTTTGGAATAATTTAGCCTTATTATGATTAGCCCCAAATAAATCTTTAATCAAGATCGAATGATCAAGCGTTCAGTAATCATTTATTTTCTGACTGTGACTGTGGTAAGACAAATATGAAAAATGTTTCAACTATGAAAGTCCATAAGAAAAACATCATAAAATATTAATATTTGTAGCTAACAAAATATTTGTATAACGTCATACCACGATACACCATACCTTATGATCAGTTGCGCAAGCGGGTGGTATTTGATGCACAACACTGGTTTGAAGCTTTCCGAAAAAAGTCTGCTGTGATAATCGTTTCTATGCGTGAAATATTTCAAATTTTCTCTCGTGGAGGCCTATATTACTACAACAGGGCAGAGCTTTCAATTTAATTTCTCATGCTTACATGAAAATAGTGAACAGTTTTTGAATGCATGGCATATGCATATGAAACAAATGGATCCATTCTCGCGAATTTTAATGCGATTAATGCGATAAATTTTTTAATGGTTTTTAATTTAACCTAGCACCTGATGGAGATTCCTATGCAATGTAAATCGTAGCAACCGTACTGTGAGTTTGCCTTTTTCATGCGGCAAACAGGAACATAATTCGGACATCCTGTCGTGCTTCGGGTCCGCCGGATATAACCAATGGACCCGTATATCTTGTTCATTCAGAAGAAAGGCGAGATCGGCAAAGTCCAGGGTTCCGTACACACGTAAAGTGCAGCATAAATTGAAGAGGAATACTAACGGTAAGGTGGCCGGTAGGTAAGGGCTATTGGCCAAACGAGGCAAAAGTTCTTGGACAACATGGGCATTGTTATGCGGAAACGTCATGTCGTGCTCTTTAACGTTGTTCTGAAGACCGCTAATCCCCAAAAATGCCCTTATCTACGTCCGAAAGGGAAAAAGTTTGGGGAAACGCAGAATCTACTCCAATAACTTCGTCAGCAGCTGATCGCAAAGACTAAGACTAACTTGGTGTTGGCTCTCGTGCCGCGTCCGTAATGTGAAGGCGGAAATAATGAGGACCAAAGTTCGACATTACGTTCCTGTTCGACATCTTCGGCAGAGTTCAGACTTCGAAGCTGTGCAACCTCAGGAATGGATTTGTGTTTGACAATATAAAACAATCATTTTTTACTGTACACATTTGAGATATGAAGACAACATCTGATGACCATCACATCACATTGCCACTGAAGACACAGAACAGCCGATGCACACGTTGTTTCCGGGTCCGTTGAACTCCCTGCGAACGAACACCAGTGCTGCCTGCCCCGAAGATAGTATTAGCGGCATCAACCAACAAGCCTCTTCTATTGCGCCAAAGCCCACCTTTGATGGACAAAAAGTTTGTGGCGTCTTGTTGCAAATCACCGTTACCGGTGGCCTGCGGTCAGTGGTAGAATCGGTTCGTTTTGACGTTCTTGATAGTATTTAATATTTTTCTTTGTTTTAAAGATTGTTTGTTCCACATAATGCTCGATGTCAGTTCATTGAAAGTTGATTTCAGGGCAGATGATTCTCAATTCCGAGCACACTCTGTGAAAATAGAACGAATGCTTCCGAAAGGGAGCATCATGTGGAAAACAACATAACGTTAACGCTCTCTGCTTCTCTCTGTCACTCTCAACACTCGCTTTTCAGTTCGCGTTCTCAATGCCTTTGGAGGTATTTTCTTCCATTTCGACATGCGCACTGGATTGTAGTTCCATTTTTCCACCTGTACCCTATGGTATGCTCCCTAGATAGAGGTGCAACTTTAGCTGGGAGTTGGCGAGTATGGTGAGAGATCCTCTCATCGACAAGCATAACGCGTGAGAACGTTTTACCGAAGCTTGCTCATCAAGTGAGCGGATAGAATGATATTTCAACCAGCTACCTCCACTCTCTTCTGTGTAGTACGATTGGTAAATCGCAAGGCTCCAGCATGTGGTAACAACAATTTTGACTCCACCAGCTAAAATAACGTGAATCGTACCTTCGCTGGAGCTGCTGCTTTACAGCATCCTTGTCCTGATGTGAATTTTCATACGCTGGTGTCACGAGCCGGTGGCTGTGTTGGTGGAACTCAGTGCTTTAAGAGTTATAAAAGATACACCTATAGTGCAGGCCCTTGTGCGTCACACCAGAGCATTGCAGGCCATCAGTTATTGCGGAAGTTGTACACAGACGCATAACGAACCAGTTGCCCAATACAGCTTTTTCAAATGTGCATCCGTTTCCACATTGTGAATCCTTTTCCAGTGGCTAATGCTCGACACCATGAATGGATAAAGCACGCATTACACGTTAGTGAAAAAGTGCCCGTGAATGCGCACTGGAAAGTGGGATAAGTTTCCAATTGTTTCAAAAGTTTGAAAAAACTTATGTGGATGTGATGACGATGTGGTGAAAGTGGAGGAAAATGGTGAGTGCAAAAAACGAAACAAAGTGCGTGTCTACCGATATGTACCGTGCGTGTAACCTAAGCAATGTGGGTGTGGGCTCTGAAGATATGTTCGTGGTGTAGCTGTGCTACGTTCTCGTTGCGTTATCCCACAAAGCAAAATTATAATCATCCTACACATGCACAGCTTCCTCTCAAGTGTAAATATGCAAATGTAATGAGAGCCAACGTGTACCTGCGTATAATCGGTTTTGGAAAATGTGCTGTAACGCGGAAGTGCCCTGAATTCAATTTCGTTTCGAAGTGCGAAATAGTGCAGGATAAAACGAATCCTACATCGCTACCAGTGCGGGGGTTTAGTATTCGCCCAAGATTTTTTCACCCATGAGCTGCAATGGGCTGGATCGGAATTGGGAGGAAATACGAGAACCTCTCGCGTTCATGTTGCTCTCCAGGATTTTTTTTTATTTCCAAGGCAAATGCTTCAAAACTGTACCGCCATTCTCTCAGCAGCTTCGATCTCTTGCTGAAACTATTCTTCTCAAATCAGAAACCCAATTTCCCAAAACCAAAATCGGATTATGATACACGTCGGTGTTCTTTCCAGCGTCCTTTGCGGATTTGTTTTTTGTGCTTTTTCTTCATTTGCTATTTAGGGCAATGGGGCAATAGCTTGCGAAACAGGCGCAACTCGCTGTACCACGGATCGAGCGAACAAATTGCCTCAGAAAGTATACAGATTTGCTACAGTGTTACCCATTTTTTTATTAATTCTATTGACGTTAATGCAAATTTAAAGAATGAAAGCATATGCAAAAAATCCCAGAATGAATAAAACCACAATACACCGTGGATTAATCAATGTCAGATTCGCAAGGTGAGGTGTTTTGTAAGAGGATCATGTCGTCTCGACCCAAGTAACGAGTATTGAAAAAATAAAGAAAAGCATGAATCGGCATGGCCAAATAAACGAGTCAAAGATAGTGCCAAAATGTCGTACTGCAAAAGAAGTTGGAGAAGGCATCTTTTAAACAAATAGTGACTTTGTACGTTTCATTGCTCCTTTGTTCCGATAAATGCGTACATGGTTGATATTATATTTCAAAGTCAGATATACGAGTCATGCACGAAGGTACAAAGTTATGAACTCCTTCCATATACAAAAAATGGTAGATCACACCAAATCGGAATGGTCACAGACGACACATTACAAGAAACGGAACAAAGTAACCAAATCAAGTATGACCTTCCTCGACGTTTAGTTAAACTAATTACAAGCTTCAGTAGATACATATAGTAATTTCAATTAAAAAAAAAAAAAAACAAAATATTTCTTGACGTGTCGGCCCGTTATTAGTAGCGATGATAGTTTTAACACAATTGAGTCGATCAATCGAACAGATCACCGAAGGATCTAGCAGGAAGTGTCATACCCAATTGTAAGGATAAACAATAAAATAAGCCGTCGACGGAAGGTATTTAGTCAAAGGAGAAGAAGTGAGAACATTCACAAGAAATATAGAACCAACAGAGATTTAACGACAATTTTACCGCAGCTGTAGAGATGCATGCCTTATGGATAGTTGTTAGCGCAGGTGCAAGCGGAGGTGCAAAGCGTGTGGCCTCATCCGCCACAGGTTGTGGTTCGAAATCTCTATTGGCCTGTTCCCACCTACGTAGAACTTTAAGCTATCCAATAATGAGTTTAAAAAAGTGAAGCTTTCCAAAAATGACCAGACCAGTAATGATGGGCGTGAAGTTATGAAGGTTGTCCAGGCAACGCAGAACCTGAATAAACTTCAAGAAGAAAGTTAGATATCATCGGCCCGAAATCAGCACAAGGCAGTTAAAAAATGTAGCGTGGATAATAATAATAATAATAATAATAATGTTATTATTAATAATAATAAATAATAATAGTTATTAGTATTATTATTATTGTTGTTATTATTGTTATTATTATTATTATTATTATTATTGTTATTATTATTATTATTATTATTATTATTATTATTATTATTATTATTATTATTATTATTATTATTATTATTATTATTATTATTA
>KB672913.1:73562-203667 GCA_000349145.1 Anopheles dirus | reverse complement strand
CTGGTCAGCTAGGCTGCGAATCGGGAGGTATACCTTCGCATCGTCGGCATATAGCAGGTGGCTATCAGGAGGAAGTTGGTTCCTGCAGCTGGTCTGAAGCTATCTATTGGACCATCCAATGATCATTATAGTAATAGTCGCTGGCCCTTCTCAAACCTTCTCAATTGGTGGCGAGTCAATGCGGTTGGATGAGGTGGAATTCGGTTGTATAATAGTCCGTATGTTCGGATATACACGATTAAGCCTCCGTGCTGATCACGAGCCTCCCTTCAACTGAACTATCAAAACTATGTTTTTTTTTCTTCAGCGACCGCCATGCACCTCTGCACCTCACTGGATATTCAATTATGAATACTGAGAAACAGCACAATTTTGATTTTATCATACAAACTGTGACATGGTAAATCATACGCTATGTCCTTAATCATACGGACGCTCCAAAAAAATGGCAAAAACTAACTTTATTGGCCGTTATTGGGCGTACAACCCGCCCATCTATCAGTAGAGTATGTAGTTTATTGTTTAATAATGGTTGAAAATCTGCTTGTTTCATTGCAACGAAGACTATAATCATTGCAAATAAAGCCGGTGCATTAGCGCACTGCTTAGCGCACATCACAATTGTGCATTCCTATAGAAGGATTCCTCTAGCCAAGTCAGAAGCTCTGGAATATGTTTCGGCTATATTTGAATGCACAGCAAAAAGCTTTACTTTTTGTCATTCGTTTCAAATGTATTTTAAGTTTGGATTACTTGTCCTAGGTACCTAAAGATAGAGAATCAAAGGTGAAAAGTAAACAGAGACATTATTCAACGTACCAATATTTCAACTTTCAGAGGTTTTGCTCGGCAATCTCTGGATTTCGAGTTTTTGAGTTGGCGGATAGGTGTGGCATTTATGGATTTCATTAACTTTATTTTCCGACGTTTTACATATTTTTATCGTAATTGTTGCCTCCTGGAGCTTGAGAGCCACTGATCTATACGAACTGGTGGCTCGTGTAAATGGTGCATTATACGTCAAACCTTGTGCAATAGCAAAATCAGCTGTTTTTCAATTTCAAGGCATTGTTTACATTTTGTGAGAGGCAGAGATAACCAAAAGAGGTAATCAGAATTATTATACACCTTTTCCCGTTTGTCTAACAACTTTTTACACCTTTTCTGGGGATTAAGCCATTTGGATCTACGATTACAATGATACGAATTCATCGAGGACTGAGGAAATGGATTCACTTGCCAAAATCGCAGTCCAGCAGAATGATGTCTGCAGCCGGCAAACAATGTTGGAAATGCTCGAGCCATGATGTTAAAAATACGTTTTTTTGTGCTTCGTGTGGTGTGTTACGTGAAACATCTATCAACGATGTTAGTATTCAGTGTGCAACATGTGTGTAAAAGCCAAATTATTGTTTCTTTTGCTCAATTAACTCTTCTTCTTCTAGGACTATTTTAAAATGCTGAATCTTGATAAGGAATTTAACATTGATGGCCAAAAATTAACGCAAAATTATCGGCAAATACAAAGTATTATTCATCCTGACAAATTCAGTCAGAAATCTGAGCATGAAAAAGCGATTGCACTGGAATGGAGTTCGTTAATTAACAAAGCTTACAAGACACTCTCACGGTCCATTGATAGAGGCAAATATCTACTAGCTCTGAATGGCATTTCAATATCAGAAGAAAACTCTTCTGTTGATAAAGAGTTCTTGTTAAAAATGATGGACGTCAACGAATCAGTGGAAGAAGCACAAACGATGGATGAGCTGAAGAGCATTGGTTCTGATGTGTCTATAGAAATAGAAGAGCTCAATTCAAAACTGACCGAGCTATTCCACATTAATGATATGAATGGCGCCAAAGAAGTCATTATTCGTTTGAAATATGTTATAAATATAGATAGTACAATCAAGGAAAAGATGCTGCACTTGAAGCTTAATTCGTAAAACATTTTAAATGTCTGAATGGAGCGATGTTAATAGAGTGCCGAATAAAGTGTTACTGTATTTTGAATAATTGTTGATAGTGTCGTACAACGTTTATTTCCCAGTGCCTGTTTAACCGTTGAGTTGACTATTCGTGTCGCTAAATACACTAATCTACAACTGATTACATACCATATTGACAGCAAAACGCTTGCTTTTTAGATTTACAATTACCCTGTAGCCTCTGTACCCTGTTTTGATTATCTCGAGTTCTATGAATGCTATTGATCTCGAATTTGCAATATGTGTCTAAATCAGGCTGTTTTTCCAAGAAAAAAATTTGAACGATTTTTTAGAATTGTTCACATTCCATTTTTGTGTGTTTTATTTTCTATACCAAGTTAACTGACAACCGGGCTACCAGGATAGCCAGCAACTTGAAATGCTAATAACTTTGTAATAATTATTTCAATTGAGTTGAAACCTTCGAGCAAAAAGTAGCATAACTTATCTAGTTTATTTATCTTTTTAGTGTGACTTTCTAACTTCCGCCGTTTTCTATTTATCTTTCATCACGAAAGTGTCCTTTTTTCGAATATGAGCTCGTTTTGATTTTTTTTAATTTTTTTAGTACTTTATCCCAATTTAAACTTCAAAAGCTCTTTACAGGAGAAAGAGTATACAAATTGATATTTTTGCTAAATTTTGCAGATTTTTGTATGAGTAGCTGTGAGTAGAAGAGTTTTAAGATGAAGAAAATTAACACGGTGGTCAAATAATGGAGGTATAACATTTTGAAGAAGTCAGTTAGCCTCACGTATTGTGCTATATCACCTTCGAAATGCCTTTTCGAAAATGTGTATTTATGATTTTTTTCTTGAAAATCGAATTTAAAATACGTATTCAGTTATAAAAAATTCTAAATTTTGTTCCTCTTTGCATGCCAGAAAGGTATATTGGATTTAAATCATACAAAGCACAAAAAAAAAAGAAAAAGTTCCGAGGACTCAAAATATGTATTCGAACACTGATTTTCGAAAAAAATGACCCCTTTTTAATCATTAAAATCAAGAAAACGGAGAAAATCAGAGAGCTGCGGTAAACAGATTCGGAAACTAGAATAGTTATTTCATTTTTTACTTCAAAGCTTGAATTAAAAAGGAATACGCTTTAAAAAGTTATTCAAGATCGAAGTTGCTGGCTACTCGGGTACTCCCGTTGTCAGGAATGTGTTGTGTTTTTGGTTGGTAGAGACAGAGTTAATGCATGAATTTTTATATTCTCTTGGTTCAGGAGAATAATACATAAGCGAATAGAAAAAAAACTTACATTATTACGAATAAAACATCCACACTCGGTGCTAGATTGCAGTGACCTTTGATATGCAGTTGGCTCGATGGGAACTGTCATCCGCCATTGAACACATTGTATTCGCGCTGGTTTTGTTGTCCTGATTCCTAGAAGGAATTTTGAGATATTTTCCGAGTTATTACTAGCATAGCTGTTGGAAATAGAGTCAAAATGGTGCAAAAATCTCCAGGATTCGTTGGCTTTTTCAAAGGCATTTACAACGACGAGTATAAATGGTATGTGCTTTTCAACCACACCGCGTGCTATTGTCATTCCCAGCTGCATCTGTCTAATATTGATTTTGTTTGTTTGTCAGGGCTCTCGTAAAAAGTGCGTCTTTGTTCATCGTCGGTGTTCGATTTGCACAGGAATGTGTCGGGCTGGAGCTGATGCCTTCAGTAGCGCATTGAATATATTCGAACCAAAGTCTTGTCTAGAACAAATACGTTAATAATCGGCCAATAAAATCAGCCCTGTAATGCCGTATTCCATAGTTGCTTGTTTATTATTGTTTGTGGCCGGTGGTTGTTGTACATCCCGGTATGAGGCTGATGCCCGAAATAGTGGGCATAATTTTGTGGTAATACTCACAGATGATCAAGATATCATGCTAAACGGAATGGTAGGTACACATTTGGGCAACAAAACAAAAAATGAGCATGAATACCAAACCTTCCCTCGCGCCTTCTAGTCACCGATGTCGAATACTCTTCGCCTCATCGCTAATAAAGGACTTACTTTCACGAATGCGGTAAGCGATTAATGTTTTTTTTCTCTATTTGACCCTTCCCTTTGAACCACACTAAAAAGCAATTTTGTATTTGATAATCGCTCGCAGTTCACAACATCTCCAGTTTGCTGCCCTTCTCGAAGCTCAATTCTTACCGGAAAATATGCACATAACCACAAAACAACCAATAATTCTCATGCTGGCGGTTGTTATGGCTCATTTTGGCAGCAAACGATTGAACCCATGGCACTGCCAGTATTACTGTCCAACGCTGGATATGATACATTTTACGCTGGTAAATACTTGAACGAGTATTTTTCGGAGGTTGTACCACCAGGATGGTCCCAATGGTTTGGGCTGCATGGCAATTCGCTTTATTATAACTTCACCGTTACTGAAAACGGTAAAGCAACTCGATATACAGATGCGTATTTCACCGACTATTTGGTAAGGTCTTATCGCAAATACTTTCCTTTTCTTTCCATTGCTCACAATGTGCGATATGTGCTTCGTTTTTACTTAAAGACTGCCAAATCGCTTGATTTTCTCAACAACACTAGCGCAAGAAAGCCATTTTTCGTCATGGTTGCTCCACCAGCTCCTCATGCACCATTCACACCGGCAGACAGACATAAGGATCTGTTTCCCAACGCCAAAGCAATCAGAACACCAAACTTCAACATATCATCGAACCCATTAGGTAATACCCATGTTCGGATACAAATAACAATGAGGATATATACGTTTATTCTCTCAACAGAAAAGCATTGGCTGTTAACAATGCAACCTCGTACATTACCAGCAGAGTACATCGATAAAATAGATACTATTCATCGCAAAAGATGGCAAACTTTGATGGCAGTTGATGATATGGTGGAAGGTATTGTCGGTCTTTTAGAAGCAAAAAATCTACTGGAAAATACTTACATTTTCTTCACATCTGACAATGGGTTTCATTTAGGTAAAATCTGTTTTACAACTTTTTGGTACGCACAACATTTTTATAATTGTACAATCGTTGCTTACAGGACAATTCTCTCAAGCGTACGATAAACGCCAACCTTATGAAACCGATATTCGTGTTCCGTTGCTTGTAAGAGGCCCTTCGGTTGATCCCAAAACTGTGCAACACTCTGCAGTGGCGTTAATTGACATCGTTCCAACGATTCTCCAGCTGGCAAATTTGGAACTTTCCTCCTCACTAGATGGACGACCGTTACCATTGAACAGCGATCGGAAAGACGTAATAGAACGGCAAATTTTAATTGAGTATTGGGGTGAAGGAAATTTCGAAACGTACAATTCCCAGTGTCCGTGGTCTGCACAGGATAAACTTCAGTTGTGCACGGTTGATGCTGCATGTCATTGCCAGGACGCCTGGAACAATACATTCAACTGTGTTCGTCATCTGGGAGAAGATTTGAATTTCATTTACTGTGAATTTAAAGACCACCAGGTAATAAGCTGCCTCATAGTAGTTTATGTATGTCACTATTAGTAATATTTGACTGACTTCTTTGTTGTTTTTTTTTCAGAACTTCGTTGAAGCGTATGATATTTCCAATGATCTCTATGAAATGAACAACATCGGTTATGAAATTCTTCCTTCTATTAGGGCCAAATACAGCTTAGCTTTACAAAATTTAACATCTTGTATTGGGCCCACTTGCAATATAATCTATTAAGTGCCGCACACTTTACATTAGGCAATACTCAGCCATGTCTCGAAACTCTTTGTTTCATTTTGCCTGCGAATAATTTTATTCTTTCAATGTATGCCTGGCTATGTAACTAACATTAGTACAATGTCCACAGGTCGTTTGAATAAAGTGTTAAATGCTTTGATAATAGGATGAAACATCTTGCGCAAAAACCAAATGCGGAGTAGTTCCATTATATGCGTTATGCTTGCTAATGAAATAGTTTATCAAACGTTAAGCACGCTCGGTCGTAGATAATTTGCGCATTTTGCTATCATGAAGTTTGTTCCATATCTATACGAGAAGAATACCGCTCGCTCCTTTATGTTTCAGCACGAGATCCATCGAATCGTGGAATTTCACCCATGACTCAAGAAATAAAAAAAAAATCTGCTTCTGCGTTTGAAAGGAGCAGAAGCAGAAAATTTCGGAGCAGTCGCCTGCAACGAAGCAGAATATACAATTTTCAATCCTTCTCCCGCATTTGTAACAACATGTAGCACTAACAATATCCCTTAAAAATAACGACCAAATGAAAGATAGTATAATGATACTATCTTGCGCAGGACAATACAAAATAAAGATTCACAATTTGGATTTTAGATAGTTTATTCAGATTTTTACCACTTTTTACCAGGTTTTAGATGACCACAATGTCGTTACAGGATGGGTGTTGTAAAACAACAACAGTACACATTTTAAACATAGTAATCCGTTACTTTATTTATTGACGCCGTCCTATAGGTGTGGCAGCTGGTGATATAAAGCATTGGATCAGTCTATTTAATCTTTTAACACTTCATGTACAATTTGCTCATTGCGTTTCAGTATTGTAAGCAAATAATCACGACTTCTCTTCATTGTAATGTTTCTTCATTGATAGTTTCCCTCAGTGTCAGTTTTTATTTCGGCAACATTGATAAACATTCAATAATATTCAGGTTGAATGCCAGTCCAAATTACACAAAGTTCACGCTCCGTAGAACCGAACTTAATGGTGATATAGTGGTGCTCGTGATGTTTTCAATTATCAGTGGGTTTGTAATATTTCTCAGTCAGAATTACGTTTACCATATATAGCTCAATGATCCAAATGCAAATATGCTCTCCGTAAATGAATCATTCTCAAAATTATACTTATTCGTTGTTTTTCCGTAGACTATAGAAGCCGATGCGCCTGGTTTTTCCATTCTTATTTATCTCCCAGGCTTCTGATAAGTGAATTTTGGATTTCTAAGTTGTCACGTTGGGCATGTGGATGCGCTGCGTGCAGCTGCCCTTGCTGTCAAAATGACACCCAGGCGATGTTTTATGTAAAACAGTTGATGCTTCTTTTTTAACCGCGAACTGTTCAGTCAACATTGGCTGTATCAACATCATTTTTCCAAATTTCTTAAGTTCTGTTCTGGTTCGAACCAATTCAGGGAACTATCCAAGGTAAGATTTCGTAGTTTTCTAGATACCAACATGCTAAAATAGTGATTTTTTCTTACCAGCCTTGCGAGTACCTGGAAACAAACTCGTCAACATCACAGTCGGCTTCCTTTCTACGTAAGCCGGGACCTAGTAGTTATTCTTAAACTTATATATCCAACTATCGTCGGGAATATACCCGTCTTCCGCTATCTTCACTAAAGCAGCAAGCGCCATGAGCAGCAAAAAGCAGAAGTCTGAGGAACCGGTGGAAGAACCAAATGAATTTTCCGTGGAGAAAATTTTAGATAGCAGGATCGTGAATGGCAAGGTATAATATAACCTCTACATATACTTATATTGATATTAGTTGCCAGATTTAGCAAATAACAAAGCATCGTCCGTAGGTCGAATATTTTCTGAAATGGAAAGGATACTCTTCGGAAGAAAACACTTGGGAACCAGAAGAGAATTTGGACTGCGACGATCTAATTCAATCATTTAAAGAATCATGCAAGAAGAAAGAAGGTATGCTATGGTAGAAGCAAAACAGATCATCAGATTTCAAGCAGGCGTATTAAAACAAGTTTTCAATTTTCCCGGTAGCTAAAGAAGAAACGTCTGGAAGGAAAAGCAAACTAAAGGATTCCTCCGAAGAGCCAAAATCAGCACCGGCGAAGCGAAAAGCGACAGGCGAAAAGAAAACAGGATTTGATAGAGGCTTGATTCCGGAGGAAATAATCGGTAAGTGATGTATTAGCACTATCAGACTGTTAACATACGTGTTCATAGCATTTTAATGCATGTTAGAAAGTAGCCGTGGAATCGTATAATCTCATTCTCCTAACCGGTACTTGCAACTATGATAGCTGCATTTGATTTATGAACAAACATTATTTGAAAAGCTTCTTGTACGAGATGTTGACAGTTGGTTAGGGGACGGGCCGGTTATTCAGTCGATACGGCGCTGGTCTTCACGTGACAGGACCGGTACTTCAATCCCATCTGGATTGTTTCACTCAAGCCAAATTGATGATCCGGTCATGGTGGTAGATATAAACTTAGTAATCAGCAAGACAACAGACCGGCCATAACCGCGCCGGCCATTACGCAAAAAAGCGTGTGGCCTTACAAACCACAGTTTTTTGTTTCATATCTCAACTCCGAAACTCCGAGTACCCGCAGGCAGGACTAACTATCAAGCTGGGGTCATGCATAGTATAGAAGTGATGGTAGTCCCTGGTTCCTGTATAGGTTTCAGGATGCACAGGTTTTGCAATTTCTCGATATCGCTGTCTTCACATCCAATTGCAGTATTTTCCACAAAGTTGGTTTGTTTATCAGATTTCTTCCCCCCAGCACTGATTCCAAGATTCTATAGTCTCACTAACCGCTGAAGTAAGAATCGATGAATCTATCATCAATCCCATCGATTTCATCGGTGAAAATGTTAGCAAATCTTTTTCCGTTCGACTCGACTTTGATGGATTCGAGAATTATTCGACAATATGATAGCTCTGAATATAAATATATGCTGTAATTGTGTAAAATTTATACTAACGTATAAATAACTGCAATTGTGCATCAAATGTGAAGGAACAATAAAGCGTTAATCTCCCACAGCATCAGGGAAAAGCTTTTCTTAATACTGCTGATGCGTCGAACTATCGGAAACAAATAATTTAATTATACCATATCGAAATTACGACACACGATTTTTGTTGTTGAATTTGCATTGAATCGAGCATATATCTTTAAACAAGCTTATGGTACATAGTATCTTCCACGTTTCCTGGGAAATGTACCGGTATAATATTAATAGTTGGGTTATCTTCATGATACGGTTGTTTTAGCATGTACAAGATACTGTACATCTTAGCATGCACCAATTTTTATCTCTTTGTCGCCAACTTTTGCCACGCAAAAATTGGCAAAATTGGTGACGTAAAGAAAACAATTGGTGGCTCTCAATACCAAATGTAGCTTCAACGACCGTAAGTTAACATTTGGTTCCACGAACTGTACCGCTATTGTTAAGGTTGCTGAGTATTATATTTTGATTCAATTTCTTTTCAGGAGCCACCGATGACCACGGAAAGCTTATGTTTTTGATTAAATGGAAGAATGCGGCTAATGCTGATCTTGTACCAGCCGAACAAGCAAATGTAAGATGTCCACAAATAGTTATAAAATTTTACGAATCTAGACTGACATGGCAATCGGCAGAATCAAAGGCTGATGCAAAGGAGGACTAGACACGCAGAGGTTTGCTTATAGTTTATGTCATGTTCTGTCACTTTACTGTTTTACCAGTACCGCTAATTGCAAAAATAAATTAATGAAAACAAAATGCAATCAGTAAATAAGGTGAAATATGGTCAGGCTGTAGTGTAAGAACGGCGTAAGCAATTCTGTTTTGCGCAGTTCCGAATACGTAACGTAGAATGATTTAAAAAAATCGAACGCATCCTGATCTAGACATTGCATAATTTCGACAATTAGGCTCTGAATCATTAACCCCCGCCCCAAATCACATAATTAATTTGAGTTACATCGCAAACTTCTTTTTTTGTCAAATATGTTGTGAAAAACTAAACGTGAATTTAAAACGAAGACACTATAAGTTCAGCATGATTTTTCAACATTCAACACCGGTTAGCAGTAGCATTTATGTGTGCGTGGTAATTTTAATAAACATTTCTAAGTATAAAATAATTCCACGATCAACAGGTTTTTCTTTTCCTAGAATTATAATTAGATACTTAGATTAGATAATAGATTAGATAATTAGATAAGGTTCAAATCACTATTGCATGAGGTATAATAGGTGATGATGATGATCATAAGTCCTTGTTGATGACAAATGTCAGACATCGTTTGATGGGATGAAGATCATGTAAGTTTACATTTCATTGTTTAAAGTCCTAATGAAAAAAGACAAATATTGTTTATAGGCACCGATGAGGTCTAGCTAGAATGAGTCAGTTCCGACTGTGTTTAGTTGCAACGTACTGCTTATGCTTGCCATGGAGTGCTTTAAACATTTAACGTTTATTGCTCTTTATTCCAAGTTAATTAACACAGCCGGAGCTTTCATATTTCGACATTGCTTGTCCAATATTGATCGTAACTCATTTGCAGCCCTTTCTGTTCGCTTTCTTAAAAGCTGGTATAGGTCAGTTCAAGATGCTACCGTCTTTCCAATATATTTTATTAGCAGATTTGTATGATTTGTATGATTAAAAATTGAAATTGTTGCTGATTTTCACAGACAAAATAATCAGCATGATACTCTAGCGAGGCTGTATCTAAACAATCACAAACGCAAATATTAAAGGAATAACAAATAATTTAATAAATTATACAACATTTGTAAGGCTCGGCGGTATAAACGTAGGGATGCGGGCACCGGTATTGGATGATTGCACCGGTATCGCATAACCATCCGGACATCTCTCCCTAGCAAGTTTCCTTCAATTGAGGAGCTGAATAAGTGCAGAAGGCTTTAATACGGCAAGGATGATCGCGTTGCTCATAACACAAATGAAGTAGACATATTTCAATAAAACAATATATTTTGTATACATATATGCTCATCGTGTCCATTCAGCACAACCGAGTGTAAGTCCAGGATAAGGATACGATGGCTGGGACATGTGATGAAGATGCCGGACTCATGTTCCACCTGGAAGGTGGTCGTCAGGTGCTGGATCAAGTGGACCCATGGACCGAGTGAACTAGAGAACAATTGGCGACCAGGCCATATCAGCACGACGTGCTTATCCGTGAGCGAGTTGAAGAAGAAAGCAAGTGTCCTATAACCGGGGTTAAAAAGATTCTTAATTGAAAACTCCGTAGATGCCAAGCTCGCAGTTTGTAAGAGACAAAGTATTTGTAGGACATTTGTAGAACCCCACACTGCATCGTGTGAAGAAAGTCAAAATATAGTATTTGGTTTTGTGTACACCGTTCTTTTTTGCTATTTCACGTACAAAATTGTTCATCCATTCTTGAACAGTGCACAGAGTTACATGAATTTGAACCAGCCAATTGTGAAGAGTGCACAATCAATCTTGAAATCGTAGCACCTATTGAATTGTACAAATTCATGTATCGATTCTGTGCACTGTTCAAGAATAAATGAAACATTCTGTACATCTCGAAATTGCCAATGGAATGCTCAAAGCTCAATTCTTGCAATTGTCTCGTGGATCAAATATTTGAACAAACATCTTTTTATGATTGATTTTAGTGTTTTCTTGGGTTTATGTACGGCATTAGGAAATCGAATTCATAACTTCAGAAAGACGAAGGAATGAGGGCGTCCATACTAAACATGGACATTATGATTCCTTTCGAGGAGCGGAGTGAATCATGTTCACTCCTAATCGTGAATCACGAGTGAGCGATGATTTCTCCGCTCACATAATAACGGAAAATCATAAGTATGAGAAAAAAAATCGCATACTCGCTAAGATATGATTATCTTCGCCTCACACGTACACCGATTCAACAATTAGTTTTTGAAGCAATTTTCATAGTTATTCTGGTAAACTTACAAAAAAACCCTCATTAATACTTGAAAGCTTTCCTAGAATATAGAAGACTCCCTCCAATCAGTGCCATAATCTACTAAAAATCTTCCTCTGTTACCATCTTCCCCTGTATTGCGTTCACGAACCAACTCCGGAACCAACTTGCATGCTACCAGTATAAAATGCGGGGAAGCATGCAAGTAAATTACGGGACTGATTAATGAGCATTTTTTGTACAATTAGTGGGTGATTATACATTTTGTTATATTGTTTGCACTCAGGACAAGTTTTGTTTTTGCTTTCAGCGGTGAGCGGAGGAGTCACCGACTTCTTGATTTGTGAACGGAGAGCGTTCACTCCTAACTAGGAATCAAGTGAATCACATGATTCCGATTCCTTTTGGCCATGTCTAGTCCATACATTTCTAGCGTTCGGTTTCGTTGATGTGTGGTAACAGGTCTCGCTCAATTGAAAACATACACACGAATGTGTAGACCCTCAAATGCACTATGTTCCGTTTGCCGTATATTGGTCATATGATGTCAAAATATGATGCTGTAATTTTTGTTGTATCGGTGCAATTTGACAGCATAGTGTAACCACCGCCTCAACTCTTTTTGGAAGAGAAAAGGAAGAAGAAAAAGGTTTTCTTGCATTCCGGTCCATTTTCCGTGTGCGTGCACCGAAAAGTCCCGAAAACACTCGACAAAAAGTGAGTTTGCAGTTGAAACTAGGCTTGTGTGTGAGAATAGTTTACAAATCCGTAAAATCGTACTCCTCCGGTGTACAACTGATGATATACCGAAAATATTGTCATTCTTCTGCTGTCTCTAATCTTGTGCGTGGCAGCTGCATCACCCCGTGTTTCCTAACCTACAAATTATCAATTCCCTGTCAATTGATTCGGAGCGCTAGCATTAAAGTGTTGAGACAGTTTTAACATACCTTCCGCAATTACCGTTTTCGTTTTTTTGTCGTTTCGTTCACAGACGAACATTTACTGAGTTCGCGATGTCTCGTTTCTTCGCCGGTGGCTCGGACTCCGATTCCGATAGTTCTTCCGATAGCGAGCCAGTGATTCGCCAGCAAGTGGCACAGTTTACGGTATGCTGTCTTTTTGCGTTGTACGGCTTGAACTTGATATGAAAGTAACTAATGCAATACGTTTCTTTGAACACAGTTCAGCGATGAGGAAGAGGACGTCAAACGCGTTGTTAGGTCGAAGAAGGAGAAACGCTACGAAGACCTTACCAACATCATCAAGAGTATACGCAATCATAAAAAGATTAAGGACATGTCGAGCGTGCTCACCAGCTTCGAGGAGTTTATGCGTGCGTACACTAAAGCGCTGCCGGTGGTAATGAAGGAGGAGAATGGCATCACGCCTCGCATTGTTGTTCGAGCTCTCGCCGAGTTGGAGGATTTCATCAATGAGAGCTGGGATGACAAGGACAACCGCAAGAACCTCTCGAAGAACAACAACAAGGCGCTAGGTACGCTACGCCAAAAGTTCCGGAAGTACATCAAGGATTTCGAGTCGGATATGAAGCGTTTCCGTGCGGCTCCTGAAGATTTTGCCGAAGAGGAAGATGACGACGAGCGCGACGATGAGAAAGGTTCCGATGAAGAAGAGGAGGAGAAGATTGTCGTACCGGTGGACGTACCGAAGGCGGTCTCCTTCAAAAAGGAACCGGAGAAGGTGAAACCCGTTAAACCGGCAGATGATTCCGACTCTTCGGATTGGGGTAGTGACTCCGACTCGGACAGCACGTCATCGGATGAGGACGCTAAATACACCAGCATCCGCGATCGTTTCTTGAAAAAACCTGAAAAGGGCACAGATGAGGCGGCTTCTGTCCCAGCCGGTGCCGTTGGTGACGATGCGCTCAAGAAGGAGAAGAAGAAAAAGATTGAAACTCTGAGCAAGAAGAAGAAGCCCAAACACGACGAAATGTTTGATGAGAACGAAGAAGAGGAGGAAGGCTGGAAGGTCGTGAACGGAACGCGGTCGGGAGCATCCGAGCAGCCGAAGATGTTCGCCAAGGATGCCGAAATCGACACGAAGCTGGTTGTAAACAAGCTGAACGAGGTGATGGCCGCTCGCGGTAAAAAACGGACTGATCGCAAGATGCAGATCGAATTTCTCCGGGAGCTGCGTACCGTGGCCGAAACGAACAACCTGGGTCCGGCGGTAGCGGCCAAGATTCGTTTCAACATCGTTTCTGCAATTTTCGACTACAACCCGAAGGTATCTGGTGCGATGAAACTCGAGCACTGGAGCAAGCTGTTGGAAGAAATCCAAGAGCTGCTGAAATTGTTGCTGGCGCACGAGGACGTCCATCTGTCCGAGTCGATTTTGGATGAGTTTGAGGAGTACGACACTGCTCCGTTCAAGATTCGAGGCTGCATGCTGACTGCGGTTGAACGGTTGGATGATGAGTTCACGAAGCTACTCAAGGAGTGTGATCCGCACAGCAATGAGTACGTCGATCGTCTGAAGGATGAAGTAACGGTTACGAACATAATCGACCAGGTGGTTACGTACGTGGAGCGGCTGTGTAATGAGATGGAAATTTGCCGCATATATCTACGCAAGATTGATCATCTCTACTACAAGTTTGATCCGAACGTGCTGAAGAAGCGAAAAGCACAGCTACCAGCCAACACAGTCACCTCGGTCGAAGAGATGGACAAACTTTGCCGGTACATCTACGCCAAGGATCAGACGGATCGACTGCGTACCCGGGCCATCTTGTCTCACATCTTCCACCATGCGCTGCATGACAACTGGTTCCAGGCTCGCGATCTGGTGCTGATGTCGCACTTGCAGGAAACCATCCATCATTCCGATCCCGCTACGCAGATCCTCTACAATCGCATGATGGCGAACTTGGGTTTGTGCGCTTTCCGGCACGGCAACATCAAGGACGCTCATCTGTGTCTGGTCGATCTGATGATGACCGGCAAGCCAAAGGAACTGCTTGCTCAGGGCTTGGTCCCGCAGAGGCAGCACGAACGTTCGCTTGAACAAGAGAAGGTGGAGAAGCAGCGTCAGATGCCGTTCCACATGCACATCAACCTGGAGCTGCTCGAGTGCGTCTATCTAGTGTCGGCCATGCTGCTCGAGATTCCGTACATGGCGGCCCACGAGTTCGATGCCCGTCGCCGCATGATCAGCAAGACGTTCTACCAGCAGCTCCGATCGTCCGAGCGCCAGTCCCTCGTCGGACCACCCGAATCCATGCGAGAGCACGTAGTGGCCGCTGCCAAGGCGATGCGTCACGGTGACTGGAATGCTTGCGCCAATTTCATCGTGAACAAAAAGATGAACGTTAAGGTGTGGGATCTATTCTACGAGGCAAACCGGGTTCGTGAGATGATGGTGAAGTTCATCAAGGAGGAGGCACTGCGCACGTATCTGTTCACCTACTCTAACGTGTTTGCGTCGATCAGCGTACCCCATCTGGCGGACATGTTCAAACTGGCGAAAAGCAAAGTGCATTCCGTGATCAGCAAAATGATCATCAACGAGGAGTTAATGGCATCGCTGGACGATCCGACCGAGACGATCGTGATGCACCGTTCCGAGCCGTCCCGTCTGCAAGCGCTGTCAATGCAGCTGGCCGACAAGGTGACCAATCTGGTGGACGCGAACGAGCGTATCTTCGAGATGAAGCAGGGCAACTTCTTCCAACGGGGTGGAAACCAGGGCTACAACCGTGATCGTCAAAACTACCGCAACCAGAACCAGAACCAGAACTGGAACAACAACCGTCGACAGGACAATCGGAATAGAGGCAACCGCGGCAATCAGAACCGTGGCGAGGGGCGTGATCAGCGTGACCACCATCGTGAACATCACCGCGAGCAGCGCGAGCACCGTGAGCACCAGCGAGAATTTAGAGAACAGCGCGACCACATGCGCAACGTTGAATATCAGAGCAAGGCTGAGTAATTCTTCTGCTTTCATAGAGTAGCGTTTTCAACTGCAAGCCACGGTCGAGAAGGGAATTGCCATCCATTATCTGGCCGCCAAGAACAGCTGTAGAGAGCTGTGACAAACTTTACCATTTCGGTATAACAGCTCCTAGATTGCATGGAAATGTTAAGATTTTGCATGATGCATAAGATCGCGTCATTTTTCCTTCTGATTAACGCTCTAGGTAGTTGGGCAGTATTCTATCGGTTACGTATTACAGAGAAGACATTTCGCAACAGTGTAGCGCCACAGAACATCAGGATTATTGCTTCACTTTTACAACATAATGCTCGAAATAAATGTGTGATACTTGCTTGCCACCAGGGTAAAACATCAACCCACAGTATCGTGCATCATCAGGCACGATTCTGGGCGGCATGCTGCATTGCACGTAGAGCGAAATGCGGAGCGGCTCGGTTTAATAATTGAGAAAAAAATCTATCGATGAAAGATTGCGGTAATGGGAAGGATGCGAAGGATCTTGGTGGTATATGAACCAAAGCAGTGCGAAAAACCGTGTGCAGTAACTTCAGCGAAACTTTATCATAGCAACTATACACAGCTTGGAACAAGATGTCGAGAAAGATCCCGAATGCCAGGTAAGTAGACCATTTAATAACAATCCTAGAACTCTTGTCGCGTACACACCAGCGACGAACATACGTCGATCTTAATGTTTATATTGATTGATTGGTTTTATTCTTACGCATTAGTTGTATTTACCTCTTACTGGGAGGGTAATGCATACGGTGAATGGCGCGGTGATAAATATAATTTGTGGCAATGAGAATGAGGTGAGCCGGTGATGCAGTGGTAATGGCAGCACCGGTACCACAATCCAATCTGGATAAACATTGGATATTCCACTTTCGAAAGTCTCTCCATAGCAAGGAGAGACATGTCGGTTAGTAAACCGTTCAACGGCAGGCATTACCGCGAAAGGTCGTTACGCCAAAGAAGGAGAAGAACAAGGCAATGAGAATGCTGATGATAGAAGAACTACGTGACGGCGAAGAAAGCCAATATTGGGAGTTACTCACAGATACGAAGATACGACTACCTCGGTAGTTTATCCTGCCCGCTCTGGTTTAGTGAAGATCAAGTGAAGAATTTTACGGATTGCGTCATCCGGTGTCATTCTGCTGATATGACTAGCCTACCCCATTCTACATAAAGCTGGTCATTGTAGTCGCTCTTTCATTAGCCTTGCACACATATGAACGCGACTAAGAGGGCTTCGTCAGATTTGGACAAGACCCTTGTCTCAGAAGCATATGCGAGTACTAGGACTATGAATGTTCTCCCCTTCTACGCGGAAGGATCTCTGAGTGGATTTTTTTAGACTGGTATATGACCGAAGTTCAGCATCAATGTTGCTATCGGAGCTGACTTTAAACTAAACATGTGCATACTGAGTAAGAATGAGTGAATGACTTTAATTTTTGTAATGAAACGAACCAGTGACTTCTCATATAGGATTAAAATTACTCTTTTGGGAGTCGTTATAATCTAACTCATTCACGAGTGAGTAAGTAATGGCCGCAGAGATCCGAATACCATAAGAGTGAATGAGAGTTGCTAATCGAGCGGGATTGAGAGTGCGTCGTTATAGTCTAACTTAACATATTCACTCGTTCACGAACGAGTTACAAGTAGCCGTACGGATACGAAATTCTGCTACTTGTAACGCGTTCGTAAATGATCTTACTCGTTCCCCGACTTCCAAAAGAGTTGCTAAACGATTCTAATCTGAATGGTGAGTGAGCAAGAGTGAGTTTATTCCATGAAAATAGTTGTTCTTCTCATCTCTATTTTGAACCCAAGAACCTACCATGTTTGTGTATGGAGATCTCAGAATACTTTTTTGATTAAAAAAAAATCCGGAGATTGAGTCTGAGCTTTATCATCCTATGGCGCACATGCTCATAATATGTGACCGACGTCATGTTAACCAATTGCATGGTTTTGATTCAGCAAGTGCGATATTCCTTTTTATACTTTATACTTTATTTATTATTTGTTATTCTTCTCGATGGACGATGTACATATTTTCACAATTTGTTTGGTGGGGTGTTGTTCGAGACTGTAACAGAGCGCTTTCTAACTTATTTACGGTATTGCGAATGATTTGGTTTTGTTATGGTGTAGCGTGATGCTCTAAATGATGTTGTTATGCAATATATTTTTCAGTCACCCGATATCATTGCAGCGGCGGATCAAGGCAAGTGTAAGTTCCAAGCGAGATGGGTCGCCAAGGTGTGAATGTTGGAAACTTGGTAATGGCCTCGACCCTTGCACTCCTGGTCGTTTCCTGGTCGCAGCTGCATCGTTTGCTTACCATTAGATTCGCCTACGTTTCTATGATATAATTAATGCGGTGCAGTTGATCATAATAGTAAACTGAAGTAGTTGCTAGGATTATTCGGCAATAGTTGTATATTACGATACTAGTATTGTTCTATATAGTTGTTGCGTTGTTTATTTGTTCGCATGCTTAGGTATGCATTTTTGCTTGTTCCTTGCAGCAGGTATACCTTTATGCAAATAATTTCAACTGGAGCTCGAAAGGCACCGCCTTCCTTTTTTAAGTGTGTGAGTGTTTTAATTAGTATCTGATGGACCCTACGTTTTTTATTGTTTTGTTGTTTTTTTTGTTTCATGCTTCGTTGGCGCAAATGTGTAATACGACAAGATGACTAAATAAAGCTGGATTTGGATAAAACTATCCAAATTAATAATCTTGTGGAAACAAAAGGTTTTGTATTCGAGTACAAAACTATTTCACAGTATAGTCACGACACCTATTTGATACGCAAATGAGGACTTGCTTAACATTGCATATGCTACTTGAGCAGCGTTCACGTTATTTAAACCAATATTGTCGTCTGAGCATGCTACTACCATTGCGTAGGATAACATTAGGTAGTTTGTTAGTTAAATAGCTAGCCGATCTAAACTAGAGCGTGCAGAAGAACATAACGCTCGCACTCTTACACCGTGTTGCTATCGGCTTGTTTTACCTATACCATTCCGTGCCGGACATTCCACTGCATTCGGTACGCATGTTCGTGACGGGTTTGGATTTCACTCGCTCACTATGCCAATAGTTTCAGTTCCGCCCGAAACTATGTTGTTCCCTTTTTCCAGATCACTGTTATTCGCCTAGGCTAAATCCCAACAGCGTTGGCATCGAACCGTCCCGCCGACCGTGCCTTCCTTTCTAATGCTTTAATTATTGTCAATTTCGAGTGCATCACTTGCTGCTATTATTGGGCAATGGTTCTCCTTCCGATTAAGCCCACTGTTTGCCAAGTAGTTAAAAATTAATGCTAAAGCGCGACCTCTTTTATTCACCTGCACCGCCCGGAGAAGGCCGATCGATCGCTAGATCATGCTGCTTATTTGCTTTCCGGTTAACTTTTCTATGGTGCGCTGCCATATGCAATGTACGTATGTGTATATTGTATGACTGTATATGTATAAGTGTATATATTCATTTACGGCGTTTGTATATAGATATTTATGTATATTTTGTATAATCGTTTGTATACGCTCATATCTTGATCTAAACCTTTTGGTATGGCAAGATGGTGCATCGTTCCGAGCTTACCACAGCTTCCCCCCTTCCTTCCCCCCTCCACGGATGGTCCACAAATTAGTTTTTCTTCTCACTTCCATCCTCAAACGCAAGTTGGAGAAAAAATTGTTAAACAGTTTTCCAACTGGCTTCATACCCTTTGCTCTGTTGTGTTGCATATCATCAGTGTGCTGAAATTTGCGTACAAGCATGTTTGTTTTGTTTACGTCTAACTGATGAGGAATGAAGAGTCTGTAACGATGCAATACTGTTTATACGGAGCATATGGCCGGATTTTGAATATGCAACAATTTGTACGCCACTTTGCAGTATAGCTAAGTACCAGCGGAACGGGCTGCGTTGCGCTAGGTAAAACACCGCTCACCATGAGAAACCGTGGCCTTGTGCAAATGCAAACGAGAGTAAAGCTTCGTGCACGCTAACCTTAGATATTACATATTTCAGAAACACACTGTGACCCTATTTGCTCAAGAAGGTCAGAGTTTTTGTTTCGTTTTGGTATTTCTTGCATTCGTTATTGCTTCTCTGCTGCAGCTACTACTTATGTCGGTACTACTATCGCTACTTACTATCGCTGATTGCTTACTATCTGTTGGAATGTATTTGTAGTGTATGGGGGATGAAAATGCTTATAGCTTCTTGTACCAGTAGAGATAGTGCTCGCCATCTTCAACCAACAGTTCATCAACACCTGTAAAAAGTATGAGTTATAAATTAATTTGAGTTCAGTTAAATCGTATATCGATATACAGGGTATATTTGGAACACTTTCGTATTCTTTCAATTGCTAAACCGATGGTTCATGCCAATCAATGTTCTGCTCACTCTTTGTTAGGAGCTCAACTGCAATGGTAACTTTCATATCGAATGTGTTTTTGCGAGGAGTACTGCTGGTAAGATGTTTATGGTAACAATGCTCTAGCTGAGACAACTTGTCGGAAGTAGATGAAAAACATTCCAAAAAACCAAATAAGTTGGCTCGATGAAGATCCAAAACCAACACGTGAAGAACTTGCAAAGACACTTGGCGTAACGCAGCAATTCATGTCCCATGGTTTAAAGGCATTGGAAACGATTAGGACGGTGGAAAATTGGGTGCCTTATGAACTGCGATGAAAAGTGGCTGCATAACGAAAGCCCAAAAGATCCGGCAACGTATGGCCCGAATATTCATGGCCAGAAAATCATGCTGAAATATTTGGTGGGACCAGTAAGGAGTGATGTACTATGAACTGCTATAATTAACACCTCTTCACTTACGATGACGCAAAAAATGAAACGATGCATCAATAGCTTCCAGAGAGGCATACTGTTTTTGCGAAAACTTCCGCAAACTACTTAAAGAGATGCAATTTTTATTTTCCATTAAAAAGGTGCAATGGAAAATGTTAAGCCCCATAACCAATCCCAGTAACCAATTGTTCACAAAAAAGCGTCAAATTTTATTTAAAAAAAACCATGAGCTTACTCATGTGTACTACTAATTGGATATCCTCTTGTAAAGGAATGCGATAACTTGTAGAACAGCTTGTGAGCCACTCGGTGCTAAAGCATGAGTCGTTCACTTGTTTCAACGAGGATCGCATTGATTCATTTTATAAAACAAATGCTAGTTGCATAAACTTGAAATAACTCCATACCTAGTGGCGCTATTAGTTGGTTTCCGGGTGGATTTTTCGTGTCCGGCCGTTCGGGTAGGCGATATAGCAGCCAAAAGTGATAACTATGGAAGAGAAACACATATGTATCCGACTGCTCTTGTGGAGTGCTCGGCACTAATGCATGCTCACCTCTTTGGTTCCTCTTTCATGCCAGCCAGGGTGTGCACATAGTGTCCGTTGGGCCATTCGCGAGCTTCGAAGGTAAACCTTAAACATTTCAAGAAACAAACACTCAGAAAAATATATCAAAATTCACTCTATTAGCGTACTAACTCGCTATAACGACAAGCTATGCGTACCTCGGATCAATCTCTGCTGCCTGCTTCATGGCTCGGAAGAACGTTGTGTTCTTTGGCGAAGTGAGATCGAGGAAGTATTCTTCCGTTTCGTTCGTACCCACCCATAAGGTGTAGGTATAGGAGACATTTCTCGGTTCAAGCTCTTCTACCGGCGATATGCCGAGCCCCACAGGAGCAGCCAGCTTTGGTTCCCCGTTTTCGGACGGTTCGTTCGATTCGCGCATGACATGATCGCATTGGAGAGCTCGAACCGCTCCCAGGCCTCGCCAACCGAGCGCCAGCACAATGTCAGCCGTCAACCCGATGCCAATGCTGGGATCCTGCGAGGAAAGAAAACAAGCCGGTTTTTTATGAATCTATTGGCCCTCCTGCTGCAATTCACTCCCTTACCTGTCCGTCCTGCAATGGTTCTTCGGTCCACCCACCATCGGTACGCTGCTTGGCCAACAACCACTCGGATGCGGCAGTACGATTCCACTTTCCGGCCGGATCGGGCTCCAAATCTTGCAACGCCTGCATCGCTAGTGCCGTGCTGCGGAGTGAGCCGAACGAACCTTGCGTCCCTTGCAAACTGGCCAAACCTCGGGCCGGACGACGAACGAAGTGCTGCAAATGTCGGTGCCGATGATCGGTGACGATACATCGGAGGGCTAGCAGTACCATTGCGATTGTATCTGCAAAGAACATGCGAGCATTGTATTGCTCTAACATAGTAACACTAATGGTATGGGAGGAAAGATGCTACATACCGACGTCATTCACTTCCCCGCTTGCTATATCTAGCAGGCGACGTATCTGACGCTTCCGGACGTGTGTTGCTGAACTGCAAATGGCCAGCGCCGTCAGGGCGAACTCATACTCCTGGCCCTGGTCGTGCTCGTGGTGCTCCAGTGCAGCTACCAGGTCATGGCCGTAGAAATGGCGCGCGTCCTTGCACAGCCCGCCCATCGCCAAGATGTACTTAGCGACGTGGTCCGTATGAGGTAGCTTAGCCGTCGCATGGTGCCGATCGAGCATCGTCAACACCTCGATGTCCATCTGCTTGATCGAGAGCAAGTTCTCCAGATCCGACACGGCCTGTATCGGGTTGTCGTTGTCCGTTGGATCGCGGGCTCCCGACAGCTCCTTGGCCAAAATGACCATGTGCGTATCGTTGCCCCAGCTGTAATCGGGCAGCCGTTTCTCGCGCAGCCAGCACAGCGCGCGCTGTATGCCGGTACTCTCCACCTGGGTCGGTCCGCCCGGGCCGAGCTGCTTTTCCTCGATCTGCGACACGTCCACCGGCAAATTGTCGATCAGGTCCTGGCGCATCGTCACCTGCGTAGGCTGCGCGTAGGACACCGACGTGTTTGCAATGTACAGCGGTGACACGGACGACTGGTGTGAGGGTATCGACGCTTCGACGGTGGATGGTGCCAGGAATCCTCCCACGGTGCCGCTGGGTTGTGCGATGGTGTACGCACCCGTCTGTTCGGTCGGGAAGCTGTTCAGCTGTGGTAGCGAGTTTGTGTAATGCTGATGTTGCTGCTGCTGCTGCTGAGTCGTATGCGCAAGTCCAGCCGTTGTATGAATCGTTTCGGGCAAACTCTGCATAGTCGCTGGTACGATGGTGGTGACATTTTCGCCAAGCGTTCTGCTCAGCATCAGGAGAATCGTGCTGAGGGCTGTGGCTATTTGTACTCGCTGCTCCATTTTATATCTGAAGATAGACAATATGTAAAAGATGGTGAAACAAAGCGAAACTGTTGCTGTATACTATTCGCTGTTTGAAGGACTCATCACAACAACCGATAAAGTATTATATTAAACGTTACAGTTTGATCATTTTTGAGCCTTATGATGAAGAAAAATGTCTTTACAAACTGGAACGATATTGTAGTGATGCAATGCTAATATCGTTTCTGTTGAAATCTGTTAAACCTGACATAAGGGCCTATTATTAAATTCTAACGGAAGAGTCCAACTTAAATCACGTATGTTCGGCACACAAATGTTTTCAAGCGCACACAGTTTCAAGCATGAAGCAAAACTAAAAACCATACACGGATTTTATAATGATTAAGCATTCTATGCACCTTGTCCCAACCACCAAAGTTTGTTAAAGGAACCATCAAGTAATTTCCGTTTCAGTATATAAGTTTTGTTAGTGACTTTTCCGATCGATTCTATAACTCTATAACAATGAACTTAAATGATTTATCTATAAAGAGTAATTGAAAGTGCATGTTACGAAATTAGAGCAAAATTAAATCATCCTTACAGTCCCAATACTCCTAACATATGTATTAAAATGAATATCTAAAATAATGTGTGGTTGAAAAATGTTTTGAATGATGTCTTTATACTATTCTTTCTATCCGTTATTTGTAAGTAATGTTTTAAGGTTGCTTTCAGCTAACTCTATATTGTTTATATATTTTTCATATATATGTAAAACATATTGTCGCATATGTTGTTTATATGTTTTACACTCTAAAATATCTTAAAATCTCACTCATCTCAACCCTTACTGTCAACCCTTACACCGCAAGCTTTTGGTTCACTTGAATTTGAAAATCATTATTCGCGCGGACTTGCAAATATCTTATGCAACTGTTTGGTTTAAAATTCAAACAAACGTTTTTAAATTGATTCTACGCTTATAGAAATGTTTTATACAGTTTGTAATACGTAACATATTATACCGGGTAATATTATAATATGTATCTTATGTCCAGTTTTCTGTATTGCTACTGTTTTTATCGAAGCAATCGACGATTGTGTTGCCAGAGCAACTTGTAGACAGGGTGACGCGGCCTAGACACCGATGCACGCTTTCACGAGTCGTCCGCAAAATCAATAATCGCTGTCATGACTTGTAAAATGATTCATCCTCCGTAATCGATACAAAGACCCACTGCGGTGGCATTGCCGGCCAGACAAGGCAGCTAAGTTTGCCAGACTGCACAGGAAGAAAAATGAATCGATACACTCTTGATCGAATTTGGTCACCATGTTTGAATGGCATTTGCGTCGGAATGTCAATAAATGACTGCAGTACACGAAACAATGAAGCGAAATACGTTAAACTCTCTTTTTAACCATCACTCTGCATGGGAGCTGCTACAGACAATATATATGTGGGCTCTCTGTAGAACCAACAATCTTTTTAAGTTGTTCGCGTTGTGTTTAGAGCATTTACACATTGTAGTTAATATTGGTTGTTTTCCATATGGCCTTATGTTAAAAAAGATAAATACTCATTTATTTTGCCGGTATCTAGCTTTCTTAAAACACTTTGTACTATTGCCGGCTGTGGGTAACTTTTTCGTTACTAGGATGGCAAAATAATGCGCAGAGATCCGCTTATAGACAAAATTTCTTAAATTACTAAGTTTATAAAAGAAAACGAAAGCACAAAATGCTAAGCTTCAGTGCGTTTTACATTATTACACATTATAATGATGCCATAACAAGCCACCGTTTGTATAGACACTTATCGCTCTTCCAACTCTTCGTGCAATCAACCATCAATGTTCATGGGCGTATGCTGTCTGTAGCTTCCACTTCCACTCTGTAGTGTTTTGCGTACCTGTGTTCTTCTTTTCGCCAATAGTCTTGAATTGTTTTATACTTTACATAACATTGTTTTCGTAATTGCTAGCGATCTTTATCAGACACGGTTCGATACAAACATTCACATTAAACAATGTTTTTTTCCCTAATACAAACAACCCATTAAAGTACTGTGATTGTAAAGTATAAAATTCACACCAAACTGTATCCACAATACACTTGCACTAAGGGCCACAAATCAATGGATAGCAGCACGGTTCGGTTGTCGTTTATCGGTAAGGTTTCGTTGTTAATCTCACTGAGCAGCAAGAAAACGGCAAATAATACTGGCGTAGCCTACCATTCAATGGGTGAAGCAGATACTAAACACACCCCAATCAGTTGTCTGCGAAAGTTCAACATAGAAAGGTGAAATAGAACAAGACACACAATAGACACACGACATTTGTCTGACATGCGCATTCCACACGTTTGAACGTTCTATGTTGGCAACAACTCCGTCACCCGATTGATGACTGATGGTTGAAATGTTATGCTAATTTTGTTTGTTTTGCTAAAATTTACACCATTTGCTTGAAACATCAGAACAATCCAAATTGGGCTTGATGTTTTTTTTTATTTGCTTGATACTCTGCAATAAGTATACAGTAAGTGGTTAATTGATTGACCTTTTCGATTCTCTATATAATGACTTTTAAATTATATCATTAAAACGTGAGAATTTCCATTCCCAACTTCAAATTTATAACGGCCGAAATGGCCATGTTGTAAGGATGATTTTTTTTGTCCATAATGCAACATTTTGATTTAAAAATAGCTTTGTTAAGATTAGTAAGGTAAAATGATTCAAACAGTTTCAATATGTTTGAAACATGAGACATGGGTATTTCTTCGATGTGTAATGATAGGTTTCCCATTCATCTAATCCAAGGGCTTAACAGTTACAATCCTATTCTGTTTGGTTCGATATTAACCTATTTGATTAGGGCAATACAATGTACAATATTACACTGAATCCGCTCTAACACTGCAACGCCTCAATTTGCGTTGTTGTAGAATGATTCATATGCTGCCTCTAAATATGCTTCAGCTTTGGAAATAAACTTTACATTCAAATGAATTTTTCAAACGTCGGCAAGCTATTTGGCACAGCATAAGGAAGTATTTTCAATTTCAGATCGAGTAGTGTTTATGGGGTTACGAAACGGTGCGTTGTCGAGAGGCACCAAATTTCAAAACATTGTTTTTGATCAATAATGATCAAATGAGACTTGGATAATGGGTTTCTCATGAAATATAAAGCCATCGCATTCGTCTGATATCTTTGCGATTTCAGCTAACTCGTTCAACAATTTTTACACATTTTTAAAAGAAAATTTCGATCATACAAAATATGTAGATTTATTTAACATATTTTCTGTTGTTAGTTCTGATGGAACGGAGTGTTAATAACACTTTTCGACTCAATGCTTGGATTGCACAGTATTTTCCTTAATGAAAAGTAATAACACATTACAACACGTCCTTGCAACATGTAATGCAATAAGTTTGTAAACCTAGGGACATTCAACGCAAAAAACTGGTTACTCCAGTTACGAGCTCAACGGGTACGTCTTCTGGAATCTTGTAATTATTTTTAAATTGTTTAAATTGTTTAATTTTATTAACTATTTTATTAACCATCGGATGCAAAGTAGTTCAGCATTTGCTATAAAACCAGATCCGCAAGTAACCATGCCCAAGGCAACTATACACGGCGCAATGGACAGGTCCAGTACCTAGTTACTGTACCTGGTAAAATTACACGCAAAGCGACAAGATCCAAAAGTAATCAGCTCCTAGATAAACTTAACTTGGCGCGACGACAAGGGACAAAGTGGCCAGTTGCTCCTCATCGGTACATTTTCTAATAAACCATATAGCGGAATAATCAAGACTGTGTATCGAATCGAACATTAAAGCAAAACGAACTCAATATCAGCCACTGACCACTGAGTAATGCTCAAAGAAATTTGTTTACATACAAAATCTTTTTATGAAATAGTATCCATGCATTTGTACAGCGCGTTGATCATTAGGTGATCGCGACATTGCAGTTGTCCATTACTTCACCTATCTTTCCAAAGTAAAAAATTATCACCGACATAACTCCTCGGTGTAAGCAATCGTCTTGACTGATCAAACGGCTGAAACCTATCGTATTTTCTGATATACAGCTGTTCCCTGCTGTTCCTTTATTGAAGTTTATAATTCAAGCACGAATTTGGGTAACAAAAACATCATTACACAATTTTTTATACACTTTATACACGGGCAGAAAGGTTGACAAAGACACTCGAAAGCTTGCTCCGCAAAGCTGACCCACTGTGCACCATTTGGTTGCATTGTTCGATTGTTTTTAAAATGGAAAACTCCGGAAATGAAAAATATACCGGCCGCAATCCATTCGTCTGCTGTACCGTGTGGTAACTCTATCTCACACCTCGCAATCTCTCTTCTCGCCCGACTATACCGCCCGTGCCGGATCAATTATTTAAAAGCCCCTCCGCAACTCTGCACCGCACCGATCACGGGCCACTTGATAACGGATAACGAGAAACCCCGTCTAATCCAGTGCAAACAGTTTGATTTAAAACCGCACCGAGTGTGGCTTGTGAAAAGAGCAGCTTGAGCAAACTAATCAGCACGCCCAGAATGCGTTTCGTCCTGGGCGCCTATAAAAGAGGGCGCCGTAACGATCGGCTCATCGCAGTGTGGAGTCAGCCGGAGTGCCGGAGTAATCATGGAGATATCGGAGCCCACGAAAATAGTGTTCTATGCGAGCCGCATGTTCGGCTTGGCGCCATACGTTGTGAAGCGCACGTCCAAGGGCCAACTAGTGGACTACAAGCGCAACGTGTATCTGATTGTGTACAGCGTATGCCTCGTGTTTTGTTTAGGTGCACGATATTACTGTCCCGAACATTGTCCCATAATGTTACCAATGTTTGGCAATTGTTCTTTTCTTTGCGTTTCATTCCCGTACCACTATCTACCCCAGCCGGACTCACCTACAAGGGCATATTTTTCGACGTGACTTCGAAAAAACCTATACGGTAAGTGTCATGTCGTGCAGGGACGCACTGTGCTTAAAGCGATCACTCATTCCTACGAAGCGTTAACAATGTGAGAAAGTTTCGTTTTCAGAATGAAAACGGCGACATCGAAAGTGGTGACTATTCTGGATGTATCGGTTGTAGTGTCCGCCTGCATCTGTGGCGTGCTCAGTGGAATCTGGGGTCTGCCGTTTGTGCGCGAGCTCAACCATCGTCTCACCGAAGTAGGATTCAAACTAGGTACTAGTTTTCCATCCATAATTGCAACTATAAATCATCGTTCCAGGCTGATGAGATACTGTCGCTGTATGTGAGAGAATGCAATCGAAGTAAGAGACAGAAGCGGAAAGGGATTCTCATGTTGGGCTTAGTTAGTTTCATCATCACTGGAGCACTATGTAAGATTCTGCTACCCATCCAATTCATTCATGCGTTACGGAGCTTTAGATAACGACCCATCCATTTCTTGCCAACATCATGCACCAGCATTGGATACATGGGTCTGGTATCGTATTGCCGACAAGATAAAGAAAGAAAACAGCAATTCAAGTAAGTTGCTCTCCCGAATCAAAATCATAGTCCCGTAACTGACCTGCTGGGCGTCGTAGGTGCGAATGTGCTGGGTTACTTTCCATTCTACTGCCTGTACTACATACTGATGATGTTCCACGTGCTCTTTGCGCAATCTGCACTGGGAATAGGCAACCGGTACCGTGCGTTGAACATGGCGCTGTACGAGATGTTTCCCGAACGTAAGCTCTTGCTTCGGTATCGTTTAGGCGCCCATAGCCCTTGTAGTGCATTGTCCGTTTTATCTTCTACTTTCCGCGCTAGTGTACAGAGCACCTCACTTTGAGCTCTCACCAATCTCATCTATTAATCTGGAGCACGGAAAGCACATTCCCATCGAAATTGACGTCCGTAAAGGTGTGGTGAATGTTGTTCACGGTAAGCGGGTTTGAAGCAGTATTGACAATGTTAAACAATCATAACGAATTATTACATTCCTATCAGGATATCAGAGGAAAAAAAACTACACGTCGCGAAAAATTATAACGGATCTGGCTGACATACATGCGTCTCTATCATACTGCATAGTACTCGTCTCGAAGTAAGTATGCTTGAGTGATTGTTTGTACCGATTAAGTTGGGCAGGAACTCTTTTCACAACACTTAGAACCTTTGGCATTGCGCTCCTGGCGGTGTTGGGCTCCTGTCTGTTGCATCTGGTCGCTACGTCTTATTTTCTAATGGTGGAATTAGTTGGTGATAAGGTTAGTCGCGTGTAAAAGATGAGCTTCTGAACTGAAAATGACTTAATATCTATTTTACGTTTTTTCACCTTGACTGCAGGATGCCGTATTCTCGTGGATTCAAGCTCTGTGGTTGTTTATCCATATTTTTCGATTCCTGCTTACTATCGAACCATGCCACATCACGAACGTTGAGGTAATTGTGCGGAGATCAGGAGATCATCAAATAAGGAAACTCTTTTTTTCACATAACGAGCTTAAACTGTTTTCAGTCCAATCGCACTATCGCTATCATCAATAGTTTGAGACGGTCTTGTAAGGATGCGGACACGATAGACAGTGTGCGTAGTCAGGAGTTTGGTTGCAATTATCTCGCTATCCCATAACGTTTCCGAACACGCGCCTTCTTTCCACAGATCAACATGTTCTGGCAGCAGTTGGTAGGCAGCAGCTTCTCTTTTACGGCGTGTGGCCTATGCACAATAGATAGGCGCATCATCACTTCGGTGTGTTTCAATGTGTCTAGCGATGTACGATACAACAATTGCTGATTGCTGCCTCTTTCTTCCTTTTTCCAGTATTGCGGGGCAATTGCTACCTACTTGGTGATTTTAATTCAGTTCAAAGAAGCAGATGACAATTCGGGAAAGTCACACCATTAGCTATGAGATTAGGTGAAATGATGATGATGTCCTACCACTCTTACTACAGCATTTGCTTGAGATGGACGTGTAAATGCAACAGATAATTTAAATTCTTATTTTTTGCAGTTTGTTTGTTTTGTTTGTTTGGTATATGTCCAGCCGAAGCTAGGACATTTTTTGCAGTTAACCATTAAAAACATAAAAAGTCGGACAAGTGGTGGCGTCTTATTTCTGTACACTTCAAATTAAGGTGCTTTAAACTCTTTTGGGTTAGCGCTGCAAATTAAACCTAATGGCAACTGTTCACTAATACTACTAACACTACTACTTTCCAAAAGGTGAGGAAAAATTAATCGGTATAGAGTTTAGTGAGCTTACTGAAATCAAAAAGATGAGCCAGTATGATATTAAAAAAAACACATGACGTAACTGATGAAGAAAAAACAAGGAAGCAAACATCGCTAAGTTGTATCAAGAAGTAGTTTTATGCACACGGCTCCAAATCAGGACATTGCGTTAGATCTAATGAGTTGCCGTCCACTGTCTACGTACTTTACCGGTTCCTAAGGATTGAGAAGAGAGGTTCAGTCAGTTAAGCAAACAATTTTGCTTCGATTATTCTAATAACTGGTCTATTCTAGCATCCCAATCATGGAGCAAAATTATAATTTTTGAAAAATCAAATAGTTTCAATGTCTGACTGTTTTTTTTTAAGTTTATTATAAAAAGAGTATATTGCGTTCAGATGGTATAAATCTACAAGACTATCAGTTGTCAGCTAGCTCTATCACCTAGCTCTATAAGAGAAGCTACGCATCATTCGTATCGTTCACAATGGTGCTTATTCTACATAATGCCTCATTAAAGGTATATAAAAATCACATGGCATTCAAATGTTCTCAAATGCGCTTTTAATGAATAAAAAATGAGAAAAAACTAAAAAAATAATCCACTTGGAATCTCTGTTCTGTTCCATCTGTTTTTTTTTCAATATGAGGAAACATTCATTCATTCATTTCAAATTTAATTTAAATCCATGATTAAATGGCGACAATGGTGTGACTGATGTGATGGAAGCTGTAATATTGCTGAATTAAGAACACTAGAACCGTCGAAAAAATTAACACAAATGTTGGTGCTAGTCCCCAATCCTGACTGACGGACTTTGTTTTATTTTTTCCAAAACATTGCTGTTGTTATCTTAAACTCTATTGTGCTCAATTTGCTTTTGGTTCTGTTCTATTTTCTGATGAAATTGTTCGTTATTATGAACTGGATGGATTACACTATTCTTCTATTTGCTATTGAAAATTATGAGCAAATAAATTCGACATGTTACGCTGTTTGCGTTTGTCGTAACCTGCGTTTGCCTGTATTGGTTATTGCTATTTGTATTGACTGGAATTGTTTGTGAAACTGGGTTGCACATACCATTAGGCACATGTTATGGTTGCATTCGTCCGACGCGATGAACATCAAAATCACGTGTTGCTTTTCGTGTTTTCTACTCGACTATAACAAACCGTAGATCACTAAGTTGTTAAATATTTGACCTGTAACAATGGAATATGTTTCTTCTGTTGACGTCATTGCTGTCATTACTGTCTAGTTTGATACTACATTGCGCACACTTCACACTAAGCCAATGAATTTTCTTCGCGATATCTGCTCATCTGTCTAAAAGGCTTCCTCGCCCGATGACTCGCAAGGAGAGTTCCCGTTAGACATGCAAATTTGTAGCCGTTCCAGTAAATCCGTTGCCACTGGTGCAAAATCTTCCCAAAAATTGTCCGGTTCCTTACCAGCGAATAAATCGTCGTCGTCTGCAATGAAACCAGCGATCGCAGTAGTATTAGCTCTGTATCTCTTGTGTTTCTGATTCGGAATGAATAGTGCTTATACTTGTGACTCTTACCTAGTCCATCGGCTAGAGCTGCACAAATGAAATCGATCTCCGGCTGACCCAACGTCTTCGAAATATCGGTCGTATCTATTAAATAGTTCCAAATGGCTTGGCATGCGATTCCAGCCATAATCCAGTCACGATTATTGACCCCCCTCTGCAATAGACGCCTCAGCAGAACGGGACCATCGATTTCACGGAACGGAACTCGGCTGGACCAATCGCCGAGCACGTTTATCAGAACGCCACAAGACGTCACCATAAGTTCATCGTTTTTGGACGTCAGACATCGCTTGAGAATTTTCATTCCATTCTCCTCGCAAAACGTCTGGCGTATAGCGGTGTTTCGAGTCATGTTACCCAGCACCCGTGCCACTTCGGAGCGCGCAGGATTGTGGTCTCTATTAAGAATGACACACAACGTTCCACAAATATCGCGAAAACGTTCGCCAATACTTCCGGGATGCACGTGACCCGTACCATGAGTTTCGCTAGATTCGTAGTAGTAGGAAAGGTTGTGCAATGCACCGAGAGTTGCAAACAGTAGTTCTTCCAATTCTGCAGTCTGCAAAATACATACATACAAGAATATGTTAGCAGATGATTATGCACACTTATGATGATTCCTAAATGAAGCTTACCATAGGGTCCTTCACCTTCAGGAGAATGTTCAACAGAATTTCACCCAACGGTGATCGTTTGCTCATGCCGTACCCGACATCCGCGTTGACGCACATGTTCGCAACAATTCTGATGAGTTTTGTCAACACCTCTACAATAGAGTCACCCATTTGATTCTTCAACGCGAAGCTTTTGTTCGCATAGTACTCTAGCGTCGCCAGCAGAGCATCGCACGACACGTCGCAGCAGTAGAATTGAACGCGAGCCGTGTCCCACCGGGACATGACGTTGCCCAGGATGTAGCCCAACCGGTTGCAGGTGGCCAAACCTTTCTCCACCGTCTGGCTCGTCTGCGTAATGGAACCGAGGAGAATGCCCAACCGGGATGCAGCCACCGCCAGTCGCTCGCAGCACTCCGCACGCTCCGAAAGAACGCTCAATGTGCGTATGATGTTAGCTTGCACCTCGGGCTCCTTGATGCACATCTCTGCGGCGCGTACCAACAACGGCACGGCTTGTTCAATTTGCGTTACGTCCGGATCGTCTCCGTCGAAGGCGGACACATGACACATTTGCGCACTGCCTGTGGTACGACTTCCGGCCAGCGTACGTAAAGCACCCGACAGCTGAAACAGTGCGTGTAGTGGCGATCCTGACAATTGGGTAGTAGATGCCATGTCGTTGATCATCTTCAAATGCAGCACCATCAGCTGACAGAGGCCCTGTTTAGCCAGCCGAAATGCTAATGTACGATGTGGTATGAGGCCACCTGTTTCGGAAGTGCTAACTGCAGCACTGCCGGATCCAGTGAGAAATCGAACAGCTCCGTAACCGTATATGCAAGCTTCCGGGTCGTCGATAGGAGATGCCCGGCCTAGTCCATCAACCAGTAGTTCTACCAAAAAAAGAAGATTGATGCCATAAATACAAGTGACATATTACTGATAGCTATTTACTACTTACCAGGTACATCGCTGTCCATGAACAAAGTATCATTACTCTCATTACGAGCTATCTTAAAGACAAGCTTGCACGCACCAGTAAGATTGCTTCCCGTGACATTCATCTTCAAATAGAAAACAACGCATTCAGGAACGTACATCTAGCGTTCATCAGAATCAGTACACAAAACCTACCGCCAAAACTATGCTCGCTACCAGCAACAGAACCCGCGACGAGGAAACTTCGACCAATCCGTATAATGCACCCAATACCGCACCACGCCAACTTCCCTTAGAGCCCTTGACTCTCACATACAGCTCGTGCAATATCTATGGGAATGAAGTGATTAGTAGATTCACTCACTGTGTTCACACACTGTTCGAAATATCAATGTAACACCAACAGAAAGTACTTTCATTTTGTTAATTCATACATACCGCACTTATATGTGTGACTGTGCTTTCATCACATTCCTTTATGCCAGAGTACGCTTTCAACATGTCCAGCAAAGAATCCGTCGATGATTGTATTAGTAGATCGTTGCTTCTTCTGAGCAGTTTAGACTTTTCTTCTATTGTACTCTGTGGAAATTGTGCAAAACGAGCTCGTATATTTTATTTCCGTTCAAAGCGACGACAAACGTACGGATAAACCTTCTCAATTACCTTGCGTTCCGGAGCAGTTGCAATCGCGGTAGGAATGTTATCATCAAACGATTGCACTTGCCGTCTCTTCAACGGATGATTCTTCACAATGCTGCTCACCGGTTCTTGCGTTCCGCTTGGTTCAACAGGCTTATTACCCTTACTGAGGGAATTATTCTCGTGAATCTCATGGTCAGATACTAAAGGAAAAGGTAAGAAAATGAAAATACGAGAGCAGATACGGTAGAAAATACGATGCAGAACGTTTAGAAAACATACCAACTTTTACAAAAATGATTCTAAATCAGTTTCTACAATTGGTACAAGGCCCAATTGAAGTAGAGTCAAGTGATGTATGAATTGATTTGGTTTTATTATATTTCTTTTTTTGTTATGTGTATAATCTATCAGAGAAGCATTTATCGTTCTATAGGAAATACACAAATATATTTGATTTTTTGAATATGTGTGAATATGACATTCACTGTTAGGATGTCCACCCATGACCGTGTGGGTTCAAATTTGGATAGGATAAAACTTAATGAAATACGGCTTAGTGAAGAATAGTTTAGCTCATCAACTATGTAACGTTTGTCATACTATGGAGTAATGTGTGACGATGGTCGTTAATAGAGGATCTAATCGGTTGAATGAATCTGCCATTAGTCTTTTGGGTAAGTCCATGATTTAACTCGGTGAAATGTTAATGGATATCTGTAACTGATGTGTATCTATCTTGATCAACACCATAAAATCGTCTCTTAAAAGTTATAAAATTAAAAAAAATAGTTAATTGAATATCGATTACTAATACCATCATAGCAACATTTTGTGTCATTGCCGTTTGTGACATTTTGTCCTTGTCATTACGAATCCAATTGAATGCAACGACAAGAAACATCACCTATTATCCTATATTCTTACTTACAAAAATACTTACTGCTTTCCAATGATCCTGTCAACCTCTGCGAAAAATTTACGAGGGCCGGAAGTTTTTCCCTGCCAATACTGGTGGGAGCACCATGTCCGGAACCATCACATCCTAACCCACCACTGCTTGGAGACGCCTCAACAGATTCAGATCGTAAAGAAGTGGATCCTCCAGCAGCATTTAGCTGTATGGGTTCCAACGAGGGCAATGCATTGGATCCCTGTTGTAAATACTTCAAGCTGATCGCACTTGGTGGTCGCCCAGGGGGAGCTACTCGTCCGTACAGTTGTCGTCTTGGATCGCGCGGTGTTATTGGACGCCGGGCTGACACCAAGCGAGTGCCTCCTGTACATTCATACATAACGAAATAGCTCACCATAATTGAACATTCTGCACACACTATTCTTTGCCATCATTACCTCCAGCCAGCATACTTTTTGCTTCGCTCACTATCTCTGCACTCGTTTTTCGCACTAATCGGTTTGGTCCTTTCGGTCGCTGGTTAGTCAATGTGAGCCCGCTATTCTCAACGTCGCCACATCTAGAAAAATCCATCTGCTGGCGCAAGTTTTCCATCACTCAACCTAAGGAATTCACCTATTATCCACATGCAAACTAAACCTGGTCGATGTAACTGTTCAGCGTGAAATATACTTAGTATTTGAGTATCACTTGATGTGTGTTTTATTGTCATAAAAACTTACTAAACTTTATCTTTCACATTATTCAGGATAGTAAATTTTTCCTGCCACATACGACCAAGGCTGCGTCTTTGCATCTACGCTGCAGACGAAAGAGCACATTTAATCCTTGTCCATCAAGCATGCGTCAAATTACTGTTTGGTTGCCAAGGTAATCGTACGTCAACATAACACCTTCTGAGTTCATTGTTCCAATTTTTTCAGGTAAAAATAATTCATCACGCAACCATTGTAAATCAAATTAGTTTGTAGAACAATACGCTACCAACATCCCATTTTTACATGGAACCAATTGCCTTTATTATACTTTTCTATTACATTACTTATTATAGCAAATTGGGAAACAGGTTACCTCTGGGTAAAATGTCTTTAGTAAATAATAAGTATTTGCTGCTCGGCAGTAATAAATTATGGTTTGCGCATAAAATTTCTATCTATGGTACTTATCGATAAATACTGAACTAAGCTGCTTAAACATGTAAATTGTCTAATATAGATAAGAACCAAACGTATTTTGGCGAAAATCGATTAACCGGATTCGCGGTGCTGTACGTATGCTTGGCGTTAGTTTTGGGATGAAATATCCTCCAATGCTCAGGATCATATCAAAATATTTGAACGAAATAGTAACCAAATAGAAGGTGTGCATTCAAATATAGACAAAGGCGTGATAAAAAAAACGTACGTTAAAAATCTGTATATTTGCTTACGAAGATAATGTAAATATTTTAAGAAATCTTTCCAGTACGATGACACAAAACAGGGTTTACTTTCCGTCATTTATTTAGAGAAGAACTTGTGTATTGATAGCGTATAATTATTTACATGAAAGTTCTACAAAAGTTTGAACCCTTCCCTTCGCTTCCGGTCTAAACATTCGACCTGTACATTGCTAATCAAAGGAAGAAGAGATTTAGCATCATTTGGTAAAAACAAACACATGCGTCCATTGCAAGATCCTGGATAGACAAATTGATGGTTTTACTATAAGAAGCAAGTTTTTTTTTATTTATGTTCAACAATAATGATTGAATCTTGCAATTGAAAATTAACGACTCCATCCAAAGTTTCCAGACTTCATACAATATCTCTGCGATTAGCATTTTGTCCTGTGGGTAAAAATGTTTGTTCTTAAACGATATCACGTCAATCAGGGGGATAGGATACTTAAACATGATGTGGCCCCGAATAATGGTTATTGGAACCAGCCTAATTGCACCAGATAGTTATCGAGACGAAACGAAAGCGACGAGAGACGCAGGAGAACAGCTGAACGTCATGTACTCCTGAGACTTTTATTCCTCCCATTGAGACATTCTAGATTAGATCTCGAAACCTGTTCGATAAGCTCTTCATGTGCTCTCATGCTCTCAAATATGTGCTTTTCCCTTTTGGTGTCTCATACGTTGCGCGATAAATATTTTTGTCTACTGCGAATGTTACTTACAATAAAGAAACTATTTTCTATTATATCATAACCACTGCAAATGCGGTGATCGCTCCCGATTAGCTTTTGCTAATGGCAACTTTTTTGTTCGGTTTTATCTTCGGGCCCAAATGGTTCTTGACGTGGTTCTGAAACGAGATTGAATATTTTTGATAATACGAATTGAAGGTGCTAGCGTACCGCTTAATGTCAATACTACCTCCAGTTCCGAGTCGAAGACGAATGCCCTATCACAGTGTGGACATTTGTAGTTTTTCTGCAGTCTGTGGCGATGTTCGTGAACGGTTAGTTGATAATTGGAGCTGAATTTCTTGTCACACATGGAGCATTCGAATGTTTTCTAGAGGAAATGGGACGGATGTTTTTAAGCGTATGTTCATCATTGCATTCCACTTTTGTGGAGCCATTATACCCCAATACAATAGCAACATACCTCAAAGTGTGTTTGTCGATGGCGGTATAGTATAGATTTCGATTTGAATTCTTTGTTGCAAATGCTGCAGGTTGGTATCTTATTTACCTTCTTATGGTGCACGGAAGTATAAAGAAACGTTTAAGAAATAATGAATAAAATCAAATTAATTAGTAGAATTATCATAACAAAGAAACATACAGCACTTTTTATCCATTCTTTAACCGTTTAGTAAGTGACCAAACCTACACGCTCATCTCTACGTCCGGCATAGACGAGAATGTTATCTTTTTCAATGCGAATACAACTTTATATATTGCTAAAGCTGCATACATTGATTGGCTTACTATAGTGTAGTAATTGAAGCTTAACGCTGTGCCCTGAGATTAGAAACATGATACATCATACCATTTGTATCATACAATTGAGTCGCAGTTTCGAATAGATTTAACCCATCCTTAAAATGTTAATCATGTTTAGTTCATGGATCGAAATCGAACATTTCGCTGTTAATCCGTCATTCTAAGTATTAATTTCATACGTTAAATCCAGAAAATATGTTCGGAAAATTAATTGGAATTTGAAGAAAAGTTAAAACAACTCAATGCGAATAAAAACGACAAAAGAACTATACATATTGAAGTAACTGTTGGCAGTGTTAAAGAATAGATGAAAAATACTGTAACATAGAAGACGTCGATTGTACGAGAAAGAAAGATCCAAAACAGCCAAACATTTTCGGTAATTCAGTCGCATATTAAAAGGACAAATTTGAACTACTTCATAAAACCACACCAAAGCTGTAAAAGCAGTGCAGAATTTTTATCTTCCACTTAAAGAGACCTCAAATAATCGACGCTCTATGGTATTAAGGAATATTCCAATTGCAATTATCGTTCTGAACGATACTTACCTCGTGCGTTTTCATGTGCATTCGCAACATTCCTGGACCACGAAAACTTTTGTGGCAGATTTCACATTCTGGTTGCTTCTTGCAGTTCGCCTGCAACGTGTAAAATGCATATATAAGAAACAGATAAATGAGTGAATGGTCAGACGAATTACCTTGATCCAATTCGTATGAGATGACATGTGCATATGCAACCATTTCTGCTGATTAAATTCCTTGTGACAAAGGTTGCAGACAAATCGCCCTGGAGTAGGGCAGGACGTTTGATATGCTAAAAATTCCGCTGTTAAGATAGTACACACCATTGATTATAACAGATAATTTCTGAGAACTACAATACTGTGCATGTAGCGCTGCGACTGATTACCTATCTGTTTTTCTTCGTCGTCCGACTCTTCGCAATCCGATTCAGCATAGTATTCCATTTCGGTTTCTTCGATGCCACCGGCTTCTCCAATAATTTCGTCGGTTTCAATTTGTTCGTCGTCCGGTAAAATGTATTCAATATCTTCGCCCTCCAGTTTCTCGTGCATATTCGATTCGGGTTCGCTCTCCTCCAATTCTGTCTGCTCAGTTTGCTCGACCGCAATATGAGTATGTTGCTGTAATGCATGCCCATGCATACCATCGTTTGGCATAGCTGTACTTGCAGCGGTAGTCGTGACCATTAGGGGAACTGATGAAACTATCGACGAAAAATAAGTATTCATTAAATTAAATCAAGCTCAAGCAGTGCATATATATTACCATTTTCTAAATATTGCGTCTCAGACAGGTCAGGCTGTACTATAATTTCGCAACGATCATCCGCTGTTCGCTGAATTTGGAGAACATGAGCTGGATGACCGTTCTGGGTGATCATTTGTACGGTATTATTAGGGCCTTGTATAAACTGTCCGATAGAAGCGGCTTGAAATTGCGGTGTAGTCTGTATGATCTGTTGGCCGGTAGCTGTTGTGATGATGTGGCCGGTATTAATGATTTGTGCTCCGGCATTGATCAACTGCGCGCTGGTCAATATCATGGCAGGGGCGGCTACCGGAGCCTCCGTCTGGATGGCGGGCATATCCGCTCGCTGAATATGTAGCTCATGCAATTGGGGTGGCATCATAGTCGGTGCGATTTGCTGAAGTTTTGGTGGGCTTAAGCTCATTTTGGGGATTTCAGTTTGCAGGTGTTCCTTTGGTTCCGGATCAACCATCACTGTGATGCCTTTTATGTATTGCTTAAGTGCTACATCGGATTTTTCCACACGCGTCTTGAACGCATGGCAGCGACTAACTTGGTGTATGCATTGCACACAGATTTTGTCCGGCCAGCCGTCCATATGCTCGATCTGTAACAAGCATAATTCACATTTGAGCAATGAACCTGCTTGAGGCGAGAGTGAACACCTACCTGTATTTTAGCAATTTCCATCAACATTTCTGCCACCATTTCGCCGAACAGTGGCCGCATTTCTTTTTTAACCGCTAAACAAATACGACAAATCTTATCCAGTTCAATGTTTCTTATTATTAGTTGCTCCATTATACTGAATGGCACAGGCGGTTAATCGGTTTGCGGAGTTACAATTTTAGTTTCTATTGCTTTTAGAATGTTTTGATCCTCCCGATGTTTTCAGTACAGTTGTTCCACACACATACATCCAGCTTCCATTATTGTTGGCCAAAGAACGTATACACAAGCACATCCATTACAGGAGTGGGTAACACTACGAAGACGCTTTCGAAGTACAACACTATCAAATTACCACAATAGAAACACTGCACAATCGAGCACTTGTACGACAAATTTTACCAACACTTTCATGTAAACAAAAGGAAAAACTTTTATCACAAATATGCAAACATGGCAGCGTCGTAAAATCGCTTTGACAGTTCAGTTGACACAAATGTAGCACGCGCCATTCACGGCCGATTTGTGAATTAACTTGGAATGTCAAACAGCGTTTGAAACGAAGAATACCGTTATACAGGCATTGAAATGTTTAGTAACATTCCTTGAGATCGTAAATTGTAACTTTTTCTACGAAAGTTTATGTGTCTATCGTTCAAATTGTGGAGCATAGTGCTTAAAATACAGAACATAGGAGAACATTTACATTTGCAATTTACCGAGGGAGTTGTATCTGTACGTATGTCAATAGTATATGGGCCAAGAAGCATAGGGTATTTGAAGCAGAATCATTTTACAACCAACCAAGATTGAAGATGAATAAGAACTCAACTGGATAGAGCACTGTTGGTAATAGCTTTTCGACGTCAAATATTCCCGGTATCGAACGTTACACCGGAGTAGAAAATTGGAACTCCTGGAAGCTAGTAATTAAAATGTTCATGGAAATTGAAAATCAATGGAGCGTGGCCAAACCGAAGAAAAACGATAAAAGTTACGTATCCGTGGATGCAGCAAAGCATTATAGCGTCATCCTTTGTCCATCCACACATATGGGGCCGACAATAAAAATCGATATAGAACCTACAATAGTTACTGATAAACGAATTTAAATAGAAACCGTCCATAAATGACGAAAACCGTCCAATGTGGTCCAATGACTCGCAGTGTCGCCTCTTCAAAGTTAATAATACCTCCACTTGAGCACACAATTTTTTTTTTCTAAAAGTTTAAATCGCTATGTTTTTCAATCTCGAGTATGTCTATTATAATATTTTATCAGAAGACGTAACTCCCAATGCGGTAGTTATCAAATGTATAGACAGAAGAAAGTGTTTGCATGAAATATATGAAAGAGCCATAAGAGTATTATTCAGCGAGTACGTTCAATAGTATTGATTCTTTTTTCCATGTCACTAAATTGATTCCTAAGTAATTGAATTCATTTCAGTAATTGAATCAAAATTGACTCCAAATCCCAGGGCTGGAACGTCAAATCGTCGTGGTTCTTATTAAACTTATATATTTCCATCATTAATCCCATTTTCGCCCACCGCACAAACCAACTGGTATTGGGCTGTTTGCGTACTTGTCGCTTTCAGCCTGGTGTCGTATGGTCTGGCAAACCAGGTTATCGGCACATTTGAGCCCTGCACCCTACACCCTGCATTTGAGTCTTACACACCAGGCTATCGGCTCAAATCTCAGCTGGATCCTTAAGGGTTTTTCTTAAGATTCTCCGGACTGCTTATCCAGCTGCGAGTATTACACAATCAGGGAATGTTAGAGATGACTGACATAGACGACCTACATATACACCTCAACAAACAGAGAGTCATCGCATCTGAGAACTCTCATAAAATCAGAGCTTCCGTAGTCATACTCGGTATTCTTTACCTGTTTCTTAGTTATGTAGAATAAGGCACTTACAGCCGGTTGCAGTTGATACGGCGTGCTGCTAAGACATTTATGGTACAAGACGATGGTACATGGTACAAGACGATGGTACATGGTACAAGACGAAATATTACAAGACGATGATAAGTAGCCCATGATAAGCCATAGGGTGAAATCGCATTCGTATTCTTTAAAAGTAAGCCAATTCATACACCATTTCTAAAGCAGTCAAGTTCTATATTTTATCATTTATTTTATTTGTACAAACTTCAACAATTTTTTTCTTTTACAATAATCATAATGAATAATAAATCTATAATCTTGTTGTTTGTGGTTTCAACGCTCTTACTTTTGCATCTTCGATTCATTAGTTGTCTTGATTTTTACTGTTTCCCCCAAACGTTTGCACGTACTCGATTTTGTTGTATTTATGCTGTTCAGTGTACTGAGTGTCGTTTGTGTGCGTCTTTGTGTATGCGTGTATGATTATTAGGTTGGGTATAGCAAATGTTGCTATGAGCACTGTGTTTTAAACTGGCATCGATTCACTGAATACAAAAACAGAACCAAAATGTTCAACTAATGTACAATGATGGGAAGTGACAAAACTTCAACTAACGTAAATCTACATCATTATTCATGGTTTCGTCTTGCTTAGATCAATTTTTGATTTTTTATTCTTAATGCATATGAGAATCGATGGTTGGGAAAAGATAAAATAGGAGTGATAATGAATTTATAGCATACATATATGTCACGATGGTCAGATAATGAATACAATTTTCTGCGTTACTCATAAGATCGAATATGGACTCGATCTTCAACTTACTATTGTCTGTTAATTCGTTTACTATTCGGACAAAAAATAAATTCTAAATGAAATGGTCAAGATTGCCAGCTTTGCAATGCGAAACATGAATCATAAAATTGTTATAAACATTTTCGTAGAAAAACGCTTGAAAGGATGACTCGAAGCGTTGTGGAAGGATTTGAAGCTTTGGAGAATATACGCAAATTACATTGGAAAATTATTGTACTTATAATTGTGCTTCAAAGACATTAAATGACATGAAATTATTGGGTATAATCAAGGATTGTACGTTTACAACATGCGTTACTGACAACAGTACAGTATTGCATTCGTGGATTGATTTACTTGAATATTTAAACTATAAACAATTTAGTTGTGGTGCAACATCACAATAACAGAACAGTTGCTAGCAGCATGACTTAATTGCACTTTGTAAACATACACTGATCTCATAGATTTTCGTGTATGTTGCAAATGTGACGCAATTTTTTGAACTACATTCGCTTAGCGATCTTGACCTTTGCTATCGAAGAATCTAAAATATAAAGACAACATATAAAGTCTACACTGACCGAACACTATGCGAATCTTGAAAACGGGGACAAATAATGCTTGAAAAACTCCGAAGCAAGCCTAAATAGAACGCGTGATTCAGATGAAACCGGAAATATGATTTGGTACGTATAGACGAAACATTCGGCACCATTGACCAAATTCTGTCGGGAAGACACAGAACTCAATCTCAGAATAGTTTCGTGAACATTTTTCAACCGACTTTTCCCGTGCTAGTGTTAGGTACAGACTACGCTAAACATAAGGTAAATACGAGTTCGTAGATAAGGAAAATAGCATTGCTTTTCACTGTGATATGTTTAGAAGTGGGGAATGCATTATACTTTTAAACATTTCCAGTAAAAGTATCAAAGCAATATAAGTCACTCAGAGTGGTACCATAACACTAGTTCTGAACACTCCACCGCGTACACACTTCCTTTGCGACGGCAATCTTTTTTGTTCCATTCTTGTGTATCCTATCTGTCGTTCAGTTTTGTGCCACCATATTTGAAAAATAGTTCACGAAATATTCATCACCGTATATGGACAGCAGAGCTGTAACTTTCGTTTCGTTAAATACCATGGAAAATTTGGAGGAGCTATTGCGTTAGGAACGGTGAGGCTTAATTAACCATGTCTCCATATAAGTATGGCACAAAAAAACTTGAACAGGTTGCCTCAATGAGGACGTAAAAGACCTATGATAAGAACGAGAATGAGGAGTATGTTTGATGACTCGACCGATGAAGTAATTTGTTCTAAAAGGAATGCTTCAATGTTCTTGACTTAAAATGTCACAATTCTTATAACGAAAATGAATGAGTTGTCGAACAGAACCAATGTTTGTATATAACAACAGCTGGGGAAGTAGCTGCGTATATTGACTCACGCGTACTCAATCTGTTCAGACACACTGCAACCCACTTGTGGTACTGATGAAATGTTTCACTGTATGCATCACATTACAACAGAAAACGAAATCGGTGTTCCGTGTGGCATATCGTAAATGACACCACAAATTATTTAAATTGCAAGCATACAGCACAGTTGGTTCTTTTGAAGCGATCAAGGGGATCCTTTCCTTAACATCGTATCTAAGAAAATGTACACGTCGATAACAGCCAAGCCTTCGAGCTCCACCCTTACCACGAAATAAACAGGTTTAGATGCTCTTCGAGAAATCTGTACGGTCGTGTGTATGCTATTCGTTTGTTCGTTTCGCGAGACCACTCGTACACATACGTCCGTATCACTGCTAATCATGTAGGGGTTCGTCGCTACAAAATAAAAATCTATTGATCGGTCACAATACGCTGAAATGTTCTTTGTTTGTTGATGATTTACGTTCTCTCGCGCTGTCCCGTGAGATTTCGGGTTATTTGTTTTCTTGACGCAATTTTGTTCATTCCCTTCGTTTCATCTCTAATACTTTACTCTTTCTTCTTTCTCTCTATCTCTCTCTCTCTCTCTCTCGCTCTCCATCGCTTTCGTTCTTTTCACTCTATCTTTGGTTCTAATCGCTTCTCTATAGTTCGATTGCAATCCTGTAATTAGAACAGTACAAGCTTTTCCATCCGCAATAAATGTTCGCTTGAAGTGGCGTTCCCTTGTCTCTTGATTGTACATTATATGGTTAGAACGAGTGAACTTGGTCGAGTTCGTTTGAATAGATTATCTTGCTAGTTACTCCGTCATATCTGGTTACTTCTATCAGCAAGCTTGAATATCAATTATGCTATTAAGCTGTAAGCTGTTGCTGCTGTTGGCATCCCGCTGGCGTAAGCAAATACAATTCCTTCCAAGTGTAAGCCAGAAAGAGTTATTGTATCCACGCACCAAAGGACGAAGTCATTATATACCTGGGTAGCTCTTAGCCGTGGCGATTGCTTAGCAAATTATGTGGATCGGCTCGTTTAATACTTTACTGACGAGTATCTGCTAGATCTAATTGAAGGAAATAAAAAAAAAACACATTCATTCATTTCAATATGTTGCACGTTCCGTGTGTGAACCGGGTTTCCCGGGTAATGCTGAAGATGAAAGTCACATTTTAGTCTGCTCCGCTAGTCTAGCAGCTGTCGTAAAGCAATCACTGCACGTGAGAACCAAATGCATTACCGTGTGTGGTTTTAATTGATTAGGCTTACTTTTGGGATTTATATGAGGCAACATGTTACAGGAAAGAACGTAACATAAATGGTAACACAAAACGAAACAACTCTGACAGTACACACACCGGGAAAAGCGACACACAATCGAATGCTGACGTGGTGGGAAAAGCAATAACCACACTCCTTTGGGTTTCTGTGCAATGTCGCACGGTTTAAGCGATGTGACGAAACGTAGCAAACAAAAGCAAATCAACTGTAGAGTTTTCCTAGATACAGACTTCGGCTGCAAATGTTCCATCCGTCTGCGCTGCGCGTCGTCACTTTGCACGGAAGTTGCGTCTGGAGCTGGTGAAATTATTCACGCTATTAAAATCTGTCCCTTTCCGGCTACGTCTGTCGTGGGTAGAATGTAGTGTTGCACTGCTCATTACTGCTCCGCTAGTCGATCAAAGCGGGTCAACTTGTCCATTCGTTCGATTACTATCGATGGTTTCTTTTTCATCGGTTCAAAGCTAGCCACTCGAACATCAAGGTTTCGATATCGGAAATTTTGTTTCTTGCACACTTATTTTTGAAAAGGCACTGAAATTGTTGTTTATTTTTTGGACATGCGGGACCTTCCTCCCTCAATACGTTACCATTCTGTGTTGTTTGGGGGGCTGTTGCTCTGTGTGTGTGTGTTTTTTAATTATTATTGTGTTTTATGTTTCCCTCACCTTCAATAACGATATCGTTTACCGCGTAGCAATGAATTAATATTGCCCTGTTTGTATGCCGCACCTCGGGGTGTGAGCAGATACACGCCCGTGCGCCTACACGTTTGCGCGCTACACTTAAACCTGATTATTAAAGGTGAATGAGTACAGAGCAGCTAAAAGCGCGCGGTTTCTGGTGTCGTTTTGTTTACTAGTTTTCCCTCTCCACCCTATTCCCTATCTTACAGAGTAGAATTTTCCCGACGCTTAATAGGAAAAATGGCTTAATGTTGGCATAAATCGCTCGCTAGCTCGATTCATGCCACCCGTCGCAACCCCATCCGGCCGTGCATTGCTTTAGTGCGTGTAATTTTGTAATAATCCGTAATATTCACTTTGGTTTTCCTTCCCTCCTCTATGCCCAAATATGCAAGGTTATCTTTAGGACTCATAATCGATTAGCTCTGTTGGTTGCTGTTTGTTCTATCTATTTCCTCTCTGGTTCGCACCGCAGGAACAAATAATTTTCTGCTGCTGTGTAAGACGGACAAATGGATGAATGGCATATATGACGAAAGCACAATCATGTACGCACGTGCACTATTAGCGCTAGCAAATAGACGACAATTAGCAAATGGACAGCAAGCGCAATGATACGAAAACGTCTGTCTGTCTTATTGGTCTAGCTAACCGGTTTTAATTATTATTCACTCTTGTCTTCGCTCCACCTAGCGCATGGGACTGTGCAATGTTGTATATTCTCGCATCGTTCGTGTTGTTCCTCGTCTCGCCCTGCTACATTGCCGTATGAGATTATCTTCACCGCTTCAAGCGAACATTTTCCTTCCACACGCACGCACGCACGCACACACACCCACACACACGAGATGGGTCTGATAATTACATGGACAGTTTCATTGGTTGTTCATATCGTTAACGGTATTTAAGGTTCCCGAACGAATCAATCCGGGCTCGAATCGAGTGCACACTGAACGGAAAGATCGAACTTCTTGTCTAACATATTTCGTACGGGATCGCTCCATACGTGTGTGGGTGTGTTTAACAGAAGGACAGCCAACCGTCAGAATCGATGGCTTCATGTGGGGCTACTTGAAAACATTCTTTCACGATATTTTACTGAACAAAAATAAAACAACAATAAAGAAACGGAATGTGTATATTCACGTGTGACCACATCGTCCGGAACGTGTAGGCATACGCCGCCGTAGGTAGGTTGATGTAAAATTTAAAACATTTGGCGCAACACTCGCTTCACCTCCTGTTTGTAGCAGAAGCGTTTTTAAAAATCATAGTTTCCATTTCCCTTGCTATACCGTTAAATTTTGATGACTTCTAAGAGGTTGATTTTAAATCTTTGGTATATTTTTGCTTTGTGACCCATGTTCGGTAATACCTGTGTGTTGGTGGGCGCTCTCTTCAGTTAACGCGTTGCTATGTCAACGAAAAGTAAGGGATGCATTTGTTGTTTCTTTTTCATGACGCACACACACACACACACCCACACACCAACCGTCATTTCTTGTTGTGATGAGTGTTACTGATACCTAACTACTAGAGTTTGTTTGTTTGTTTGTTGGTTTGTTTCGATTTCCTTTGTTCGGTTTCCAAACACGGTATGATAAGCACGGAGAAAAGCATAATACCGATATCAAATTGTGAGAAAGAACACATTATGCTTAGTAGAGTTGCGTAAACATTAGAACGATACTTTTACATAGCTATCCGTTGTGATCATAAGTCGCGATGCCATGAGCGTGTTTTGTTTCTCTGCTGGGAATCCTAAACGAGACACTAAGAGCAGTGGTCAGTAAAATCAGTAAGGAAAAAGTGTGGAAATCAAACGGTGCCATCTATATTTCGAGTGGTTCTGTCACAGGGAGAAGCTAGTAAAGGTACAGTCAAGTGAGCGAATGCATGTATGTGGCAGTGATCCATACGCATTATTTTTACAAACGTACAAAGATACATGTGAATCCGTGGACTGTTGAGACTTGGGTTGCGATTTCCAACGTCTAAAACTGGCTTAGACTATCGTCATTACGTGGGTCAGAGATAAACCTCCATTTATCTACACACATGCTCGATGCCAACCTAACCTAATATAACTCCTGCTCCATATATTACATCCGCTGCGGTAATGGAAAGAATTTATCCTCCTTATCTCTGTGTCTTCGCTCGTGCCGCACCCACACTGCCGTGTCGTTCCTATGGTTACTGCGTTCTAGCTGGAAACGACCACCACCTAAAGCATTTGTTTTTTCTAGGTTTTTTTTGTTTTTTATTTAATATCACAAAAGCATTCTTATGAAGCAATTGGTAAAAAGAGAACCTATAAAGAAACGCCGTTTTTGGTTTTTGCTTAAGATGTATCAACTTTGCAACAATTTCTCCCGTTTGGTGCGTACGCGTGTGGCGCTAACTTATCGACGTTTATGTTGCTTTTATGTTGCTTTGTTTTTTGTTTTTTTTTGTTGTTGTTTTGTTTTGGTTTCCTATTCTTCAGATGTTCTGCGCTCTGAAAATGATTGATATTTTAAACTATTTCATCGGTTCTCGCGTTCTATGTTGCGTCTATTCTAGCTATCACCGTGTGCCATGCCGTCGCTAGTTTGTAGCTTTGTTGCCGTACTCTGTTTGATACTCGCTTTGCGCTTGCAGTAACCGCTTGAAGTACTCCGAAGCGCCGCGTGTTTGTTCTCTCCGATGCATAACTGGCGAAAGTAGTTTAACGAAAGGATTTTAAAGCTCCTTTTACTGACGCTAAGTATGCATGAAATTCACTCTCCTTTTGAAACTATAGCTATCTTCCATATCTCTTCGTTAATTTACCTACTCCCGCTCCACTGCCAGTTTAGCTAGAACTTTACATTCAAATGCTGGCAATATTCGTTTATTTTTTAAAAGCATTCTAGTATGTTAGAGTGTCTGTGTTCGAAGTGGAAATGTTTAGTTTTTTTGATTATGAATCGGTGATCTTGTGTTGCTGTGTTCATTTGTTAGTGTATAAGAGTGAGTATATTTTAATTCTTATTAGCGTTAATAAGTTTAATCGTTATATTTAAAGGCTCGCCCCGACCCCTCGCATTTGATTTTTCGTAATTTTTTAGTTTTGCACTTTGATACAAATGATTATGCTTTGTTATAATAATCCTCAAAACCATTTATATCCCTCGTTCATCATTGTTGTTGGCTGTTTGATTGCACGCAGAAACATATGAATAATGTAATTTGCCAAGCTTTTGGTTTTGCTGTGCCAGATTGGCTGACAGATTGAAATTGATGTTTCGGATCTGGTTTTATTTGCTTAGTTATGCATGCGGATCAATCGATTTCAGCAATGGATTACCTTTCCTTCAGTTGTTTTTTTGTTTCTTCGCTTCAAACAAAGAATAATCGTAGCAGAGTTACTAACATGCAACACACTTGCAGGATCCACAAACAAAAAACTGTAGAATGCGCACTGTTGCGTGAACGGAGCTATAGATCAGCCGAATTGTTATCAGTTGTAGAGCTCTTTGTTCGTTCAATCAACCCTTTTTTTAATCGTTACGAATTTTAATACGCTTTCTGCCTTGATATTCATACTTCCTTTACCGGTCTTCCAGGCCGATTTGCAATTTTCGTGTATGCGACGCGTGTGTCGATGAACTTAAGGATTGTATCTGTTACGCACACATAACAGTACCACAATTATAACTATTGGAATATTCATAAGTTCCAATTGCTATTTGAAAAATAAGGCATAATAAACAAAGTAAAAGCAATGTACATACATTTTAAAGATTCACACAATGTAATTGTATCTTTCAAAGTGTTTTAGTGCCTTCCACTTCAAAGGAATTAAAATAGTTCAGTTTTCTGTTATAATAACAGGGTTAAAAAAGAAACTTTGAATTTATCAAAAACTGTACCTCCTTTTGATTAACACACACACACTTATCTAGTTGTCAATGTGTGTATGAAAAAAACAATAATTAAAACAAACATACGATCACACACACTTTTTATAGCGTAAAATTCTCGTAACCGCATAGTTAGGAAAAAGGCAGTTAAGCGAAATGCCCAAAAATGTTCACTCTGCTAAGTAATGGGTAAGCGATATTATTGCATCTTACAATCCAGTGAAGCATGAGATTGAATCGTAGATAGTATTGCCAAAGATAGTTCGAAAGATTGCTCCCGGCCAAAGCTGCCGCGAGCAGCTTGGATTGGCGGGTAGCTGACGGTTAGTTATTGAAACTGACTTGATCCATGATGGTAGTCAGAATAAGATTGTTCAAACACCATGAACCACGGTTCACGGTGCAGCGTTTTCCATGAACATGGTAATCCATTATCGGGGTGCGTTGTTTAGCCGTCCCTAACTGCCTGTTGGTGTTAGATAGGCTGTTTTGCATTGTTATGATACATTCACTGTCAAGCGTGTCTGGTTACGATGTGCTAGAGTGTTGTCAGCACCAGCAAAACAACCACGATTGATGTCCGTTGTTTCGGTTTCCGATCTTTTCGGTCACTTTCATCGGTAGCGTTTCGATGCTGTTGGTTGTGTTGTCTGTCATCCATGTGCGCTTGTCTTTTTTTCCCAGGAGTCATATCTGTCGAATGACTATTTACATATAGATAGCTTTTGCGTGTGTTTGAGAGATTTTGCTGATGTTGGTTGTGTGTTTCAACGTTACATTATACATCATTTTCATTATTATTTCTGCCGTGCTTCGGAATCTGAATCCGAGAGAGGGGGGCGAGACCTGGCTCAGACATCCGCCGTTCGAGATGTTATACTGGGAGATCGGGAGTGTATGACGACCCGGTGACCGTTTTTCGTCACGAACCCATCGCTCTCCACGAGAACGGCCGTCTGACGGCCTTGTGGATCGCCGTTACTATCCGGTGATTCTTTTGGTGATAGACTATGATCCACTACACCTACATTAGCCTGAGAGCCGCCTAGAATTCCTTTACTCTTACCACTACCGGGGGTGCCTGCGCCACCTCCTATGCTGCCACCGACGGTTCCGTTCTCACCGCTACCTACCACACCGCCGCCGTCCCCACCGTCCTGGTCGTTACCGCTGCCCCCACCGTCACCATTATCACAGGCATCTATTTCAAGATCATCTCCGGAACCGTCGGTTCCGCCGCCGTGAGTCCGTTTGTAGCGCCTCCAGGCGTGCTGTATCAGGCGAGCGCAGTATTCCTCGCGCTGTCTCCAGAGCGTCGACGATACAGGCTCGTAGCCAACCTCGTCCGGGCGCTGCTGTACTTCGCCCAACTCTGCCGTCTCCTCGATCGGGTTGCCTTTGCGGGCGAAGAAATCTTTCGTTAGCGCATCTAGGATATCGACACAGAACATCATATCGCCGCGGCATATTGGAATGTCCATCGAGATAATCTTGTAACGGTTTGGTTTGTGAATCTGCAGCGGTGGTTCCAGCACGTCCAAAAAGTCAGACAGCTGATCATATCGGACGTACTGGGTACCGTCGGGATCAAACTGTTGCCATATTTCGTAGTACATGTCGTAATCATCGTCCGTTAAGCCCTCCTGCACGTCTTCCGTAGCTTGCGAATAGTTTTCGAGAATAACAGCGATGTACATGTTGATGACGATCAGGAAACTTATGACTAGATACGCCAGTAGGTACGTGATACCGATCGTCGAGGAACCACAGTTCCCCGGGTAGCCTTTATCGTTGTCTGGTGGTAGACAGTCTTCCTCATTGATAATGCCATCTAGCACACCGTCCCATCCGGCCGATGTGGACATCTGAAAAGCAAGAGAGATCCGAGCATAAAACGCTGGTGAAGTATTACTCGTGCCACTAGCAAGCGACAAGGGAACAACGTCAAACCTGGAACAGCAAAATCATGCTCTGACCGAACGTCTTGAAGTTGTATACGTCGTCCAAACCACTTTTATCCTTGACGTGCATGAAGAATGACATTCCGAAAATGGCGAAGATAAACATCACCAAAAAGAGTAGCAGACAGATGTTGAAAAGTGCTGGCAGCGACATGGCTAACGCGAAGAGCAGCGTCCGGATACCCTTAGCACCCTTGACCAAACGCAACACACGACCGACTTTTGCGACTCGTACAACACGCAGAAGTGTGGGCGATACGAAGTATTTTTCAATGAGGTCACTCAACACAAGACCTGCGGGAAAGACGAGAACGGTAAGTGATGAGAAGCTTGTTAATGGCATGCCCTACAATGAAAAAACTCACCTAAAATTGAAAGGATAACCACTACAAAATCGAACAGATTCCAAGGCTCAATGAAGTAATGGTAACGGAGGGCAAAGATTTTCATCAAACATTCGCTGCTGAAAATGCAAATAAATATCATATTCAAATAATCCAGAACCGCACTGAACGTCTCCGACTGCTTGTAGTGATCCAGTGTCATCGTCAACATGTTGAAGCCGATGAACAACATAATGATCATGTCGAACTTTTTGTTCGTCACGATCTCGAAAACTATCGCTTGTGGTCGCCACTGTAACGATAAACAAGGCCGTCAGTTAGTTGCTGCTGCTGCTACTAGCGTCGCTCTTCTCCTTCCTCTGCGCCTACCCTTGGTCTGGGGATTGCTTTGAGCGGTTTTTTCGAACCCATCTTCTTCATTGCGTTGTAGTACTTCTTCTGATCCTCCGTCATGAACATTTCCAGCGAACCTCCGGCTTTCTTTTTCTGCTCATTGAAGTTATCAATGATCACACCAATGAATAGATTCAAAGTGAAGAATGATCCGAAGATGATGAAGAACACAAAGTACAGATACATGTAGATGTTTGTTTCCCGTATCGGTTGTTTGCCGACCTGTGAAGAAATGAAATGAAGAGTACCAACAGGTGAATATGATTCAGCACAGTGCAGACGAAAAGTGCGTGCCCTATATTTTGCTGCTCAACACATACATCACGTGAGTCGATGGCATCGTTCATGATTTGTATCCATCCTTTGAATGTAGCTACTTGGAAAAGACACAGATACGCTTTGCCGACGTGATCGAAGTTCATTGGCGAGTTTTCCCATGTGTAGTTTTCGGCCTTGCACGCATTAACGTCCGGAATAATTTCGTGAGGTAATGTTGTTTTATTTTTGTCCACACACTGCAAGAGCAAGCACCGATTACAGCAACGTCCTCAGATAACGACTCAGAAAAACAGAAACCTTTACCTTGAAGTATTTTCCCGCGAACAATTGCACGCCCATGATTGCAAAAATCAGCCAGAAAATCAAGCAAACCAGTAGCACGTTGAAGATGGACGGTATAGCTTGAACCAATGCATTCACGACAACCTGTGTTATTGGGCACGGAGGGACCATCGAGATTTAGATTGAATAGAAAAAAAACGATTAGTTAACCTTGCCAAAGCAACCGATGTCTTTGCTATGGAGACAGATTTCGTTGTCAAGCAAGCTATTTATATCAATATACATAGTAGCATTCAAGCGATGTAATGATAGCTTTCACTAAAACAGACAAAAACTACACTGACTGTTGTGTCGTTCAAAATGAACGCACATGGCGCTGTGATCGCTGTAGGTAAAGAATTAAGCAGTACAGTAAAAACGAGATGAAATGAAATCTAAAGTTCATAGAACTGCTCATGAAACTCTCGTATGCGTAAAGTTGATAAAATTAAGTACATAATGTAAAATATATATTACAAAGGCAGTTATGCAAGTTAATGTGCATGGTACAATTTGTTTGAGAAGCGTGCCACAGAACAGATGACATATGACATAAAAATATACAACATGGAATACTGGATACTTAAGGATTTCGAAGCGTGTCAATTCTGTAAAGGCAGCTAGGTGTGTGCCTATACAAAGTATATGTGTACATGAATCCTGTGCATACAAAACGTGAGTGTGAGAAACACAAAGTTGTATAAAACAACTGCACATGCTGGAAAATGTATACCAACTAAAGTGATTGTAACTCAGAGGGACTGCAAAAAAAAAACATAATGCTAAAGAGCTACGGCATCTACTCAAAAGGTATGAAAGAACAGTCCATAGTAGCGTCTATTCAATACGATTTTTCTGTAAATTACACAAATTCTACTCGATATATGTTGAATTAATAAAAAGTAGATACTATGCAAGTAGATACTAAAGGGGTTGTGAAGTTGATCATTGATGAAGATTTAAATACTTTCGATATTGGAAACGAAATTTTAGTGCAAATCTGATGTATAAAAAAATGCTGTTTGCTTTGTCTGACGCACGTTGGGAAACTAATTAGGTTGTAAATACTTGTGGTTTACGTACCCTCATTCCCTGCATACGGGACATGGCACGTAGCGGTCTCAGGGCTCTAAGAGTTCGCATGGTTTTGAATGCTTGAATACCACCAGCTCCACAAAGTGAAGCAACGAAGTTTATTAAAGACACCTAGGAAGAGCGTGGGTCGAATCCAGTGAATTTTAACGGATGATTGAGCATATGAAGGGTTACTTGTAACCGCCCGTATCTTTGTTGTCTCCATATGATTACATGAAATTATCTCAAAATGATTTTGTGTAGAAACTTGTGTGGCAAGCATGAGATGTAGTGATTGAAAAAAAATTGTGGCAGGAGTTTCATTCAACCTGCATGTTGTTCGTTTTTTTGCATGTGATAAATGTATTGTATGAGAACAAAAAATATTTACCGGAAATATTTGGACTTTGCATCGTAATAATTGCGTCTGCTATGTACTATACTAAATTAAACCTTTTCTTTTACACGGAAATTCTTTTAAGAAAAAAACGGAAACTGTGTTTTAAGTCTGCCCTTAATTAAAAGAAGGTGACCTTGATTAATACTCTACTGGTGTGGATGCGTTAAAACATATGGAGTAACTGAAAATTTTACAAACTCGTTTTCGATAACGAACGTGGCATTGATAACAAAATTATCGTTCTATAGTTAAAATTTGTTAGTCAAGTATTTAATTAGTTTCTGCATGTTTTCAGCGTCTGTTACAAAGGCACAAATGTGTAATATGTGTTTTAATGACCACCATGACCGTAGATAGTGTGGAGATTATCTTTGTTTGTCATCGCGAGTATTAGCCAAAAACTTAACGATAATTAAAAAAAGTATAATACAACTAAATTAAAACCAAACAAAACTGTCATGTGAAAGAACATCGATACACAATAAAGCGACTTTAGGCAATTCAGCTACAGCTTTTGCACCTTCCGTAACATTCAACGCCGAGGCCCTGTTCTGCTGTAAAAGTACCATCGCTGCTGTTGTCGATGTCGTTTACAATTATCGAATCGGGTTCAAAGCCGCTCATATATACACCCTCATTTCACAAATGTAAGCTTGTTGTTAAAGCGAAAGCAGCGTACCTAATGCTTTACCCTACATTCACCTGCAGAATAGTCAGAACCTGGTTGGGGAGCAAGTGCCTTGTTTAAGTCCGTCATATTAAAAAAAATGATGAACTTGAACACTCGAAAAAGAAACATGTCTTAAACAAACACACATATTTTGTTTATTCTGTTCAGATTCTTATGCCTTCGAAATTATAGATTGATAGTATATAGGGGCGTAAGAATCAGTATGCAAGTGTTACACACAATACAATAGCCAGGAATAGACATCTAAGATAGGTATCTACCAACTACGGAAATGTATTAAACACTATTTACTATATCACCATTATGTGTTAAATAAAATTATGTTTCGTGAACTCGTTGCGGCGAATTAGGTTTGTTCGAAAGGTTTCAAGCTTCTGACCTATGTACCGATGATTTAAGAAATGACAACAGCTCCTCGCAAGAGCCGGAGTTCCCCTTAATGGTCTAAACTGACTAGATAGCAAAAGCCAGCATGCCATTTGGTCGTTGTTAAAATTGAAGTCGTCTTTGTCTCTATAACTTTTGAAACATCGCTTTCGATATTTGGCTTTGGTTGCATTGAGAAGCGTGTGTACATTTATAGCTCGGCAGAGTAACAACAAGAGAGTTGATTATATCATTTTAGTTTTGGTATGGCCCGTTGAAAAGTTAGAGACATGAAAAGATACAAATTGAACGTGTACATTTGCATCATTGAACAAAAGCAATCTCATGACTCAATTCACACATGTACGACTCTTGTACGGAAATCTTGTTAGAACTGATTAAGAATTGTTTTACCATTTCACCGCTCTGGTACTGTTATATTGCCTTTTGTCGTGTTGTTAATCGTTCAAGTGTAATTGTTTACGGGCTTTGCTCGAGTTAGAGTAAGAGTGATTGACTATGATTGTTGCTCAGTAATGGCGGATATAATCGTCTCGTTAACAGCATAGTAATTCGTATTCTAAACGAATCAATGATGAAAGAATGTACAGCTTCATACCAAAGAAAACTAAAATGATTTAAAATTGTTCATCTTACTAAACAACAAATATCACACATCATAGACCATAAGCCTCGCATCGGTTAACGTTATAAACGAGCAACGCGAACATAAGAGAAAGAAGACAGATTATTTTTTGGACGAATATTTTGAAGACATACAGCACACGTTTATACAAACATATAGAAGACTACATTGAAGAAATAGAAAGTAATCGTGTATCGCCAGGTACATTGTAGGAAATTGAAGGAAGAACAAGAGAGCTTCCACGAACAATATCACTGCACAAAGTGGTACACCATCAAAGCCTGGAGGTACTGCCTCCGAGGAGTCAAAACTTACGCAAGTGAACCAAGAGCCTTGGTACTTACTCTCATGCCCTCCCACCGTGATACGGCACGAAGAGGGCGTAAGGCGCGCAGGGTACGCATTGAGCGGAATGCTGGGATATCGGCCGCTCCTACCCAGATAGCGGCAAGATTTATCAGCGATAGCTAAAGGAAAAAAATCATTGAACGGGGGGCAAAAATAAATTGAAACACAAATCAACCAAACGGAACGCGAAACGAGACTAGGTCGATCAACTAGGATTAATGCTGTTTTCCTAGCAGCGAGTCGAGATTGGAAAGCAGATGTCACTTACTTCGAATGTGTTGAATGAAATGTGAAAGGAAAGTTTTATTCTGAGTTGCGAAACAGTGACTGTGTGTTTGAAATTAGCTGTTACACTATGTTTTTGTTGGAAAATATGATGATATGGAGATAACAGATAGTATGTGGGATCGGTCAATAGTTTCCACGACGCACAAGGGGTTCGTACTTACCATTACAATGATAAAATCAAGCCAACACCAAGCATTCGTAAAGTATACTTTGAACCCTAAAGCTAACCATTTGATTAACATCTCTAAAAAAAATATCACTGTGAATATTCTGTCCATATAATAAAGAATATCTTGAAGGATTGGGCGCTGTGGAAGATGAACATCTTCAAGAGCCTGCGGTGTTGACATGAAAGCAAAAAAGAAACAAGAAAACAGAGAAAGAATTATGTTGCTATATTACTCAGCACAACGAATCCGTAACATATATACATAACCATTGTAGCAGATAGATTGTTCAAATACCGTACTTACCAAAGCTAAGCTACTAAGTAAAATCATCGTAATTACAGCAGTCTCAAAGTACTTGTTCTCAATAAGCTGGAACGTTTTGAGACGTAAATTTGCCCAGCCCTGCCAGAAGGGTGCATCGTCGTCACCAGCGAGCACTGGGAACTTTTTGTAGCAATTGTCCGGACAGCAATCGGCAGGCGAATCTTCAATCACTTCATCCTCTTCGGCGTGAATAATAAGTTCTCCGTCCAGTGGACCCTCTTCGCCTTCGCCTTCGTCATCAAGTTCTTCAGAGCGAACGCAGAGAGCGAGAGAGAGAGAGAGAGAGAGAGAGAGAGAGAGAGAGAAAACGAGGAAAAAAGATGAACAATTAGAATGGACATAATACACCAATCCAAGGGGATATTGGGTTGCAACGCCCTACCTTCGTCAATTCCTAGATCTTCCTTGCTGGCATCACGTTTTTCTTCGCCCTCCATCGTTTCGGCGCTGCCTTTGTGACTTTCGTCCTTGAATGGGCGATTTTTGTGACTGCCATATGATTTGATACTGGCAATATCATCGTCCTGCAAGGACACGCCTCTATGATTCAGTTCATGTTCTAATTTATTATCATGATGATTACTAATAGAATTGCCTATCACCTAATTATCAAGACATAATACACACATAATGAGATTAATGTTTTGTTTGGCAGTTATATAGAGAAGAGTATGACTGTGAGTATAAAAATGTAATGTTGCAGGTTAGAGATGTGTTTGGGTAAGTTAGGTAATGGGGTTGTGGATGCAGATTGTGAAGCAAAACACAAATCCAACTTAAACAAAGCGTATGGACGTTATGCAGAAGTGCGGAAAGCAAGTTGAAATCTCTACGTACCTTCGAGTTGTTCATGATTTGTTTATTCTTCTTTGCCTTATTTTTCAGATCGCCATGGATCGTGAACTCCATGCCATCGCCGATCGCCACCTCTAGCTGGTTATGCTCTTTGATTCCTTTCTTCAGCAATCCGTCCGCCAGTATGTCATCTGGAGTAAGTTCCAGCTCATTTTCCCCATGCTCTGCAGATATACATGGACATACCCCTTTGCCTAACGCACGTTTTTGTTCGTTTTTTGTTTTTTTGTTTGTGTGTCATGACGTTTATTGTTTCCACATATCCGCATTTGATCATTTGCAACGAATGATTGTTTCAACATTCGAACACGGTTCCGAGAAATGTCGGAAAACGGAAGCGTACCAGCGGTTCCGCAAATTGAAATCATCAATTCGATTGGAGCCCATTCGGTTTTGTGTTAGTTTTGTTTCAAAGCGATGAAATCGTCGAAAATATACATATGAATGAAATCAGTAAATTGAAAAGAAAAAATCGATATCGTTGGATTAAGAATCGTTTGAAAGTATAGCAAAGTTGGAGTATATCATAGCATACACATTTGGTAAACACACAGCAACACAATACAAGACAATCGTTTTCATTACAAACAGCTCAGAACGTCTACTACCATTGTACAGGATGGATACACATTCAGTAGAAAATAAGAGTGCGGGAACACATATTATAAAGTAAAATAGTATGTACACGCAATACAACATGGGATTATCGTTCTTTTCTGCATGAAAACAGTTGAACATATTCGGACAGCATTCGAAGTAACTAATTTGGCAAAGTAAATAAACAGTTATGGTTTAATAATTCTATCAACATTAATCAACATCAGTACTCATATACAGGGAGACAAAACAGTCCTATTAACATTGAAGAATTCCAGTATGGAAAAATATGTCATTTGCATTGCAGCCTCAATAGTTACACCAAATGTACTCGAAGTTTATCTTTTATTGTTTAATATCGTTTTGTGCCACGTTTATAGCACGCTTGATGGTATGGATACATAGAGACCAAGCCGGTACGTAATATTAATATATGATCTTGATGTCACGATGTATCTATCAACATACATTAACTGATTGATTAAATTTCCAAATCAAGATTATACAAGCGTATTCATTTATACGTTTATGAGAACTGATGAATGAACATTTTGATGTAAATAATTCATTTACATTCATTGAAATAATGAATTGAGCACGTAGTGTAAAGCCTCCTTTATTTAAATTCCATAAATCAACGTTTATCGCCAACCAAAAGGAAGGAATAGAAGTAATATTTGGGTATTGCCCGAACACACAGTTGACAAGTACAGCATAGGATGTATATCCACGAACAAGGTGTTGTTAAGCAACAATGAAACGAAAATGATGGTCAGCGACAGATACTACAAAGATCATCACAATACGTAACTAAATAGGCTCCTCCAAATTTCTGATATAAACTTTCCGTTGTGTCCAGCCGGTTTTACAGTATAATCGGGTTCGGAAATTAATCATTAACAACTATAACAAACCCACCTACGGTGACAGAAATTATAAACATATTTCAAGACACAGATACACTGGTACATTTTATCACCTCATAACACACAAACATATTAACATCACACGCTACATATACTACGAAACTAGCAACACATAAACTCAAGCTTTACAACTAAATGTGGTAGAAGGATAGAATCCACTTTTAATTTCAGACCGGTATAAGAAACCGCGGAGGTATTGCAACATTCAGTAGTTTGAGCAAAGACGATAGAAATATATTATCTATGTAAAATCACCCAAATGATGACATAACAACAACATTGGAAACATCTTGCTATGTTTTATTTTTTGTTATCTCAATGGGTTTGATTCAAAATACGACATTTTCAAATGGCTAAAATGGGGTTAATTTGAGTACGGGAAGTTACTAAGTAGCGCAGGAACGTTACAGACATAACTACGTATGAACGGCACATAGCGATAATATCAAGGGGTGATAATGCAAGTGGATAGTAACCTTCTTTCCATATCCAAATGAGATGACTGAACTGCTCACCTGTTGGCTGCACGGATGCAATTTGGCTGGTTAGTTTATTTTTCACAAACTTGAGCGCGTTTGCGACATTCATTTTGATCCAGTTGGAGAAGCGCGATATTCTGTTGAATGCCTCAGCTATCTTGTTCGTCTCGTTGTCTGCCGTTGGTGCTGACAGAGATGATGAACCGAAGTTTGACAAAAGCAAGGCTAAGAAAAGATTAAGCACCTGCAACAGAAAAGCCCACCATTAATGGTTGATCTACCGACGGTGGAAGCTAACCGCATACGTACCACTAGATTTCCTATTACTACGGTTGCCAAGAAGAAGGGAATGCAAGACACATCGCCAACGAGCATGCAGTCCCACATGGATTCAATCCATTCTCCACACAGCACCCGAAATACAATCATGAAAGAGTGCATGAAATCCGTAAAATTCCATCTTGGTAGGTCATGGTCGGGGAATCGGTCAACATTATCTGGAAGAATGTTTACAAAGTGTTGAAAGTAAAGAGAGAACAATTTGGGTTAGAGCCGTTGGGCAATATTGCACTTTCATCAACATCATTCTAGTCGGTGTGCATAATATACGGAAAAGCTAGCGGATACTAGTTATCAAGAAATGTGTAAGCTGTTTTATAGCCGTTTTCTAAAAGCTCGCTTTCTAAGCAGTTTGTTCAGTAATATATATCTGTATGCAATATAGCAATCTTTATGAAAGATTTCAGAGCATTTCAATGGCAAACCAGAGCAGAATATCAGTGTAAGAAAATTTCATCTCATTAGTACTTTACTTTTATGAATACAGTTTTTTTGTAATAGCATTTGCGATGTTTTGTTTTTGTTCCAAGGATTTGTTGCCCCATATCGAAGAACTGAAACTTTGTTAAGAAGCCGGTTGATTTCGAAGCATAGGTAACAGATTTTCTTACAATGATAAAAACTGAATTCTTGTAACGTATTTGAAAGCTATGCCTTGAACATGAAGCATAATTGGTATGTAGTATTATAGCTGCTTTGCTCTAGATTTATTGCTTTATACTCTACCTTCAATTTACTATCAGGCTACGTAATACGTTTTTGTTATAGGATAACAAGTCGTAGTATTGTACAATTATATTTTCAAGTCATAGCAGAAGAGTATGTTTTATCTAATTGTAATTTTCATGTAGCTATTCAAGTGTCACAAACAGCTATATCATGCTTTTTGATCTACAGAAATAGCATTCTCAATTCATTAGCATCAGTTCTAGTATTTTTTCATGTATTGTAGTAAAAACGACTTCTCATACATGGATTACGTATGCTGTTGCTCGGCTGTGTTCGGCTTGTTTGTGTCCGAAATGTTTTTTTTTTGTTTTGTTTTTGCTCTCTTTTGCTAACCACTTCTTTTTCCTGGCGATTGAAGCGCCCGCTACTTACCGACATAGTTCTTTCCGAACAGCTGCATTCCCATCACGGCAAAGATGAAGATGATAATGCAGAGCACGAACGTCAGATTACCTAACGCACCCATCGTTCTGCCCATGATGGAAATGAGTAAATTCAGCGTTGGCCACGATTTGGCGAGCTTAAAGACTCGAAGCTGTTGGTGTTGTGTGTGTTTTTGCGTGTGGCGTTTCGACATTGTTTTCGTGATAGCGATTATGAGTTGCGATTTTCACAGTTTGGAATGATCCAACCGTCCGCCAATGTGTAAGATAGCGTTGATGTTGTGTTGTAAATGTTTTTTTTTTAGCGAGAAGTGTTTTAATTACATAGGAGTAATGTGAGAAATATAAGGTTATAGGAATAGAAAAAAGAGAGAAAAAGAGAAATAGTAGAGAAAGTTGGCATGTAACAGTAAGCCTATTTTTCGTATGAATGAATCAGGATGCCTGGATCGCTTTTGCGCTTGACGATTGATACGATTTGTCTGGACATCCAATCCATCATATGAAAGATCGCTTTACGTAAATAGATTGGGTAAACTTTTCCATTTGCACTGCTTAGTGAACCCTATCATGCTGTTTCAACTAACAAGATCACTAGTTTCCATCGAATGCTGCTAGGGTTTGTTATACATTCACCTTGTTTCTAACAGACGGACTGTTTATCTACACCGTGAGGGATAAGCGCGAGATTAACATGTCTAAGAATAGCTATTGCATAATAGCGAAAGCTGCTAATGGTCCTATGTTGTAATATATTTGTATGCTAAAATAGTCATTAGCAGTGCCTTATAGCTAGGAGAAGAAAGAAAATGTAAGATAAACTTATGAGCGATGCCAAAACCATAAACCAAGAATAACAGAAAGTGTATTTTCTGTCATTTCCAGCGTAGAGCACCACACCCAGTTTGGTAGATAAACGTTAGATGCATTGTAGCGTTGACAGAGTAGAAAGAGGCTAGATAGGTCGTTGCAAGTTTTTTTTTGAAAAAGAAGATATAGTAGTGAGGGCAGCTCTAATGGCATATGTTTGTAAAACGTATATTCAGCAAATAGCATAGAGAGAGATACAGAGATAACAAGAGAAAAAGAGAGAGGCAGAGAGAGAGAGAGAGCGAGAGCGATAGAGAGAAAGATACGGAGAGTGCTTCTTGGATCAAATGTCTAAGATCACAAGCACATGTTGGCATGTAGCACACTACCTGTGTAGTTCTTGCCAAAAAGTTGCATCCCCATCACAGCGAAGATGAAAATGATGATGCACAAGACGAAGGTTAAATTACCAAGCGCCCCAACCGTGCGGCCCATAATGGAGATAAGTAGATTCAATGTTGGCCACGATTTTGCCAGTTTGAACACTCTCAGCTGGAATTGCAAAGTGTTTCAGAAGTTCAGAAACTAGACTAGGGAATGACGTTCGTTTGACTGTGCTGAATAACCGAAACCGTTTGCGTTCACTTCGTACATCATCAATACTTCCGTTGTCTTTGAAACAGCATTATGCACTTGCCCTGTTGCTACTCGTTTGGATTTGGACACTTAAGTTACACCCAACACTACATCCGAACGGGGAAGAGACTTATATCAGCGATACTTACCAAACGGAATGAACGTAATACTGACAATCCTTGAACACCCTCCAGTCCCAACTCTAACAGAGACAGTGCTACGATAATGAAATCGAAGATGTTCCAACCTTCCTGAAAGTAGTATTTGGGGCTCATGGCAATTAGCTTCATTGTCGCTTCGATGGCAAATGTTGCGGTAAAAAACTGCAAGTGGAAACAAAAATGTATTACACCGCATGTCTGCAGCCCTTGCGTTTGTTTCTGTCGGCCGGATTTCATTTGCATACTTGCGGATGGGTTAGTAAGAAACATATAGAAACTTACGTAGTTGCCACTTTTCAGGGCCTTTTCCATATCGGGATCCATATCGTGATGATCTAAGGCCATGAATAATGTATTTACTACGATGCAGAGCGTAATGAATAGCTCCACAAATGGGTCGAACACAATAAAAGCAACACCCTCCTGAAATTTTAGCCAAACCCAACAACAGTCCCAGACGCAGAATATGTCGATCATCTTCATCAGGAACTCGATTGCTTTGTCCTTGAACGTTGGGCCGTCTTCGTCGTCGTCCTCTGTGGGGAAGTAATAAACAGAGACTGAACATCGGAGGCGAGCATTAGTGCGACGGGTTTTGACTCACTTCCAGTTGTGTTGTATTTGTCTTTTTTGTTTGGGTTTCAATTCACATTTTCAGTGCATTTTCAGTCAAAACGACTGGTTTAAATGTTGAGAATTGATAAAATCGATCCCGCACCAGCAGAACAATTTCTTTCGCCGATTGAATGTGCCTCTTCTTGTTACCATCTCAACTGATTTTAAAGCGTTCTTGGCGTTAGGTTTGAAAACCTACTGTTCTACAATTTAGCCTACAGTTGCTACGGCATAGCTATATTCCAGTGTACGAGAATGGACGCAGCTTATGGAAACAAGAAGTACGTTACGTACATCGTGACGTATCATACTTTACACACCGTTTATAGCGTATACAGATCATTCATAGTTAAGCATAATCTGTACGCATTTATAGCGCATTTCTAAAAAGAAGATGCTAAACTGTTTCATTGCAAACAAATTTTTGTAAAAATTGTAATATCTTTGTAGCTGATCTTTTAGTTTCAACACTTCGTACTGTAGTGGAAAACTTTGCTACAAACTCCTAGTTTTGTTTTATGAATTCGAATACGTTGGTATGTTTATGTGGTACTAAAATCTATTGTGAAACTACATTATAAGCCGGCCGAAACATGGAGTTCTAGCTCATTAAACTCTATTGCATGAAACTAGCTGTGCCACTAACTATGAGCCTAATACCTAGTAGATGCAAAAGCGTTGCTTGTTAGCTGCACAACATTACTTCCGGAGCTTTTCCAATCTGGTTCGTTAGTATCTTTCAGAGCATCCATTTAAAAGTGTAAGCAAAGTTGCAAACCAAGGTAGTGATATGTGATCATCTCTGTATTCACGAAATTGGTCACGCTTGTTTCGTGCAAAAAATACAAAGAGCCACATATACAGCCGCATAGTTAGGAACCTTTCGTTGATTTGAAAGGCGAACGAAATCGATTTATGTCTATACGATCGATACGATGGCTTTACTAACAGCGATATCTTGCTCAGGTCTATTATCAAGCAAATCAAGCTGCGTGTGTTAATACATAGCAACGTAAATATGAGTGGATTCCGGTATCGAACTGCAGATAATTTTGGCTAACAACATCTTCATTAAATTGCACTAAATTGAATTGAAAGTTAAACCAATATTTACTCAGTATCTGGAATACAGAGTTCATTTGTTAGATTGCACTTCATCGTGTAGTAATATGATTGTTTTCCATGTGCAATCATTCGTCGATGAAGAGATGATGATAATTAAAGCAAAATCAAATTCAAAAATTCAAAAGTCATCAAAAACAAAATGTCTAAAAATGGTATACAAATTCAATTCAACATAGGTAACCAAACTACACACGGTCTATTACTACTTGTTAGTGGAGGAGGTGTAAACAATTTGATGCTACTGGCTGAATTTAGTGTGTGGTTTTGTCGAAAGTATCACATTGAATCCTTTGCGTGAGCATAATGCTATTCAGGAAGGGTGAAAAAGTCGTTTAAAAACACATTCAACAGAATGCTAAACTAAAACACTACTTGCATAACGAAAAAGGGTTGAACTGTGCATTCACTACTCGTGACGGTATGTACTGCTCTACTAAATGAAGTCTTATATTTATAAGTTGTACTAGTTGGTTTTTACGATTAAATTCTTACTTTATACTTCGTTTGATTTTCATTACCATGGTAGGCATTATTCATACGGAAAGAAATCTCATTATCGCTCCAAAAAAGATAAATAAAACACAAGAAAGTGGAGTCAACTAGGAGGTCTTAGGCTAGTAACGGATTAAATACACGGTGATTAGTATGTATCGAGATATTCCTTTTGGGCACATTAAATGATGCATAAATACATAATTGAAATATAAAACCGAAAATAACGTAGTATACATTAACCACATTTATTATCTACACAAATTATACAGTTCAATAGATACAACAATACAAAGGCAAGCCGAACAAAACAAAACAAATCATTATGATGAACATAGATTGGACAAACACGGAGAGTCGGAAACATCTAGCGAAGTACAAAAACGATACATCTTGTCTTGAAATACAAGCTGTGGTTTTGACAATATAACACAAAACGATATCGTTACAAACTGTCTGGATGAAATCATTTTCCATAAAATAATTAGCTATCTAGTCAATCAACTCATTCGATCCTTTTTTCATTTACTACTATCATTTACGATTTTCTCGTACTTAAACAACGCAGGGTAGGTAAAAATTTTATCAAAATAGAATGACAAATTTAATAACAATAATATGATAGAAAGTTAACATATTTAACAATTTTTTCCATTAATATTTTATAAAACAGTTCCGTACAGAATTTACTGACACACTGATAAAAATAAGTACATATGTTATACACTGTACAATGAAATGAAAAGTCATTAATGTTGCTGAAACTAGTGCACTATTGCTTCCACGTTGTAAAACAGGTTAGTGCTATTGACATTTGTTGTACAGCTTAGCTACAATTTCAAATAGTCTGATTATTCAATCGAACAAATATGAAATGTTCGAACGAACGGCACACATGTGTGTAGAAAAAAAAATCCCGAAAACGAAGCAAACAGAATCGTAAAACAAGATAAGAAATGGTAAAATACAAAACAATAGATTAGATGCATACTTAATATGAAAACATGGTGACTGCAATGTACATTGCATGATTGAGAAACGAATGAAGTACGGTTCACTTTTCGCATTTACCTCCGTGATCACTAGCTCTACTGTGCCGACCAGCAGCTTGCTCAATAATGTCGTTCAACACCATCACGTCTGCAACAGTCGGAGGTAAGTTAATGTTAGTTTCAGTTGGAAAGTGTGCAATGAGAGCCTCCCATACCTTTCATGTCCACCACGGTTTGTGTTTGAGCAGGTTCTATGAATGGATTGTCGTTGTGTTTTATTTTGCCAGCATCGTCCGTGCAGTCCTGCGACATGTCCTGTTAAGGTGATAGAATTACGACCAATATTATACCACGAAAACATTACAACACGCAATACACTTACAAAATCTCTCTGCCCTTTGTGGTTAGTATCGGCGTAGGATAGATTCGTAGCGTTCGGAGGGGGCACGATGGAATGGTTTGTATTGCGCGCAGATCGATTACGCAAACGGCTCTCCTTTGTCATGCCTCCGAGCAAGTCACCATGAGATGTGTACGAAATTCGCGACTGGTGTGAAGTGTACGACGAATGTCTTGAACCTGCTGGGACCCAACGGATCATTAACGATAGTAGCGGACGGTGGAAAGGAAAAATAAGTTTAATTAATGATTGTTTTTTCATTGTTCAGCTTTTGCGCGAAAGCGTCTAGAAGGTGCATGTACTGCATTTAGTCAACCAAACCAGATCATTAAACGCAATGATTTCTAAACTTATGATGCGTGAGAAACCGAATTGAACAAACAACACAATATCAAAAGCATAATAGGTATGATGTTAACAATTATCGCTAGCTATGTTGCCTGTTTTCGTACAGACCTCTTGTTATGATATATGATAATTTATGTTATCAAATCAAATGCGTGTGCCTTTTAAAACTATTACGTGACGTTCTTCAAACTTAAGATTAAGTGAATAAAACTATGAGCATTTTATTTTGCATATGCCAAAGCTTGTCTCCCTGCTCGGTTGTGTGTTTGAACATGTTAGAATTTTGATAATTTAGAATGGTTTTTAGTTTAAATACGTCATCTAACTGATTGCATATATTGTCGATCGTTTGTCGTTGCACAATCGAGCTAGAGTGGTTGAATAATATTACGGACACTATAAAAAAACACGTGAGTATTCCAATTGCGATCATCATTCTCTCTTAATGTTATTTATTTGTCTGCCACTCTCACCGGTGTTTGAATCTGTATTGATCTGATTAGAGTTATGCAAATTTGTATCAAATTTGGTGAGTTCAATACTTGAAAAGCGCTTAATATGTAGCAATAATCATTGTATGCTTATCGTTAGATGCTTTCTTATGGTTGGGAATGTTTCAAGTGACAAATATCGGAGAATATCAGTAATCCACTTCAAACACAGTATGCATTTAATCATGAGAAAACATTAAAACGCTATAATAAAGAGAAATAAACAGTTAGTATGGATAGTATAACTCAGTATGAAAACTTCTAGAAGAGCTTTGATAATAGGATGAAAGTTCACAAATATCTACTAAAACAGAATGCGTAATAATCAATGAGAGGAAAATGAGAGCGCGAGAAATAGAGAAAGAGAGGAGAGAGAGATAGAGATGATGGGCGATGTCGTATGACATTCGAGGGTTTAATTTTTTTATAGTGTACCTAAATTAGCATAGTATACTGGAACAATGATTGCACCATTTTCCTCCGACATCGGCGTGACCGCGTTGGAATCATCGGCGTATGGCAGGTGTTCTTGTGCATCGAGATATGTTGAGAGTACCAGTGGTTTTCTATCGCTACCAGGTACACCAACGAAACGTCCTCTACCGTTACGTATCGTGAACTGATCCGGGATGTGAAGGCCGCAGTTTGCGAAACGATTCCAGGTTGATAGATTTTTAGTCCACATTGAGATGTCCGTGATGTGTAGGTCGCATTTGAAAAGATAATCATGAAATAAGCAGGTGGAAATAGGATCGAGCAGGAAGACGACAGTAAAATTTGCCAATATATGATCATTTGTGTTGAGGTGTAATGACGGTGAAGTTTGTTTGTAGCAGGGTATGTACGTTTATGTGAGGAAGATATTCAAAACGATAAGACATATTTTCAAGAAAAATAGCGCATAATTAAGAGAAGGGAGGCGAAAAAGATAGATAGAAAGAGAAAAAGAAACAGACATATAGATATAGTGAGATTTCATATGAACGAGAGAAAGAGAGAAAGAGTTGAGAGAGAGAGAGAGAGTTGGGAATTTTGAAAGAGAGAGAGAGAGATAGAACAGTACTAAGCTTAAATAGAAAAACAATAAGTAAGAAGTAGTAAGTAATAGTAGTAAGAAAACGTCAGTGTAGAAACAAAGCATACAATTGTTACAGAAATGCTTTTCCGATATTTCGAAAACATAATTGCAAAGGAGAGTCGAAAAAAAACAGAGAACAAAAGCGAACGTAAAAAAGGAACGCAAAAACATAATCCTAAACATGGGTAAGTGCAATTTTCGACTTGATTGTACCTGATGTGATCCTCTAGATCCTCTACGAAGATTAAATGGTGAACCGGGTAATGAAAGTGAAGCCTAAAAAGTAACAGGTTTTATTTGGTTAGTGTGTTACTGTTGCAAGTTATTTCAGGTTTGCATGGTTTCGTCAGTTCAATCGCTTATTACACTCCGCTAATTTAATACAAGTGGCAGTTCTTCGCAATGATGTACACTGTTCTGTGTTATTGTCTATACATCATGTCAATGCAGCACTGTCATAAATTACAAGTGATTATTTCGATTGTTTAGAGTTTGACATTGTATATTTAGTGTCATATCTCATAAATGTGACAGTTCAACTATGCGTTAAGCAGTTTATTTGCGGCAAACGAGTATAAGCAGACATGTATTCACATATGTTATCGTTTCGAAAGAGATAACACTGAAAGCACATGTTGAAGTATTTAATAAGATTCTGTAGACTATGCTTAAAATAATGGTTAGTATAGAACATTAGTGATAAGAATAAACAAGCTGTTGCAGAAAAAGAAAAAAATAACTGTCTGCAGATTTATTGATTGAGTTTATAAAGTTATGCTAAATACTACAATAGCCTATGTCATGTTTTGTAAACTGTTGAGACATTTTTTAATTGTTTTTATCTTCAATCCAATATGTGTACCGATCTTAAATTAGTCTTAGTTTTTGTTAGTTATGGGCTAGTAATGTGTAAGCGTATTATTTCAAGCTTGTAATAAGTAAGTTTACACATAACTTGATAACATAACAAGTAGAATTGTACGAGCACAATGTTTTGTTTGGAATATTTATTTGTTTTTCAGTTTCTCGTCATTTTTTTTAAAGTAAAATAATTCCAAATTATTGTGATCACAAACAGACTCAATTTCGTTGTAGCCACAAATGTGAGCCATAAATAGCGACACACAAATATGTTAACAAAAGTAGAGCTTTAGTTTTATTCGTATGTTTAAGTTTATATGTCCAGTGCATACTAAAATATTTTAAACAACTTAAGCAATGAAGCATTATCTATCAATTGAAAAGAATGAAATTGTATAGTATACTCAAACTAAATAACAAAAAAACTTAAAAACATACTCCTTTCCAAAAGAAATGTTGCAAAGCATAATAAATAATACCAAACTAAGGCCTGCAACCTACCTTTCGAACAGTAGCGACCCCCTGACCCAGTGGTCGATTGTTGTTGAGATGTTTCAATATCATATTGTTCGTTGTATGTTGTGTGTATGTAGCGTGTATGTGGTTTGTGTATTATCGAGTGGTCGATATTTTTGTATGGTTGACAGATGAGCGTAACAATCGTATGTAAAAAATGAAAGATGAATACTTTAACTCGTGGACCATCCTTAAAAAGCTACTTAGAAAGAAAATTAAAACTGTGATTTTTTATTGCATATCTTTAACTCTCGCAATTGTATTAACAGTGTTTTTTTTTTTGAAATGAAAAAACGTATGATCCAAACAGCATTGAACATTATAGCTTGAATTTATTTCGAATGGTAAGAATGTAATAGAAATAGAACAATCAGCAATTAATGGGCTTTAGAGTAATTAAAATGTATCTTTGCATTATTGAAAAATGAATTATTAATTACAGCAACAACATTGAAACAAAATGTGTACTTCAAGAAGTTGATCTTAATTTTATAATCAGGAGCACATTGTTCTCGAGAGTTTAGCTTGATAAACGAAGGAACGCTCGTAGGGGTAGTTAATTAACAGGTTTTAGCATCCTAGAGCTACCATAAGTGATACTTACAATTTTTACAAACTATTCAAGTAAACCGGCTCACATGTCAAACAAATTAAAAACAATGTAAACAATGTTTTGTAAAGAATAATGCAACAAAAATATTTAGCAAAAATAAAATAAATCAACTTCTGCTTAATGTAAAGAACACGAAATCGAACAACAACTTGCAAAGGTTTAGATTATTAAAGTTGAATAAAAAACGATGAAAAAAGCATTTTCATTCGATGCCGATTTTTTTTAGATGGCCAGGTAACAAATCCATCACATAGTTCTCCATAGCAAAGAAAACAATGTTTACTTATTAAAAAAAAAACTAAAAACACATCTTTAAACTGATTGTTCAAATATAAAACATTTAACATTTATGCTTTGAATGCATTGCGTAAATATTTTTGTAACATAACCAGACTGAAAGCTGATGGATTTCCGATCATGAAATCACTTTTCAAGAATTTGATGAGCTTGCTGTGAAGAATGCCCCATAGTACATTTTTTTATTTTATAGTATAGTATTTTGGATATTCATAGTTTATGTGCTTCAATTTCTATAGTTTTAGAAATTATGAATCCTAATTTATTCTGAAGTTCCTTCTAAGATCATGCCCATTGTAAGCTAGATATGCATAGACATTCTATGGTTTTATTATTATTTATTTATTTTTTAATTCCTCAAAGACTGTTGAAAACTCTTGGCTAAAAAAATCAAATGTTTAGATTACATAAAAAAGCATTGATAAAACAATCATTAACATAACATGTTTAATGATGTAATACGTGAACATCTCATTGAGCGACAGCTGTGGCAAACAAGCTTATGAAAATGCGTACCTAATACTGTCATAGGTAACTAAACGATACTGCAAATTAAGACCTAGAACTTAAGACAACTTAACAAAGACTGAGGGCATAGTTTTCTAGAGAGTTTCTGAAAAAATATAAAATCACATAATTTGCCACTAACAATAATAAACACGTTAGGCACTTGTATCAGTATTATAGCGACGAACAAGTTCACACTAAATCAACCCGTAGAGGATACATTAGAGAGGATCATTGGCAATACGTCTTGTGAAGTTCGTAAATTTATCTTTGTGTAGTGTGGTGGGTGCATTTGTTTTGGTAAATTATTTCATGTTTGAGAAATATGTAGTTTAACTTAAAAGAACGGATTTATGTGAACCTACTGTTTTTGAATAATTGTTAAATGTTATCGACTGTTTGTTTGAAGATGCATTTTCATAATCACATCCTGATAAACGGAAGAAATGGTTGAATGTTTAGCCATGTATGAACAGCAAAGATACATCGATTGAAATTAGCTGATTATAAAGATGAAGATAGATCACACAAGCCGAATAATAAATTTAATCTGGCCTATAGACCATGCAAAACATAGGTAAATGTTGGACGTAAAGAAGACTAGTTGTGTTGTTCTGAACACGTTGAATGCATTGAGTAGTGATGACAGAGTTGTAGTGATCAAGTATCTTAGGTGTGTATTATCTGAACCAAAAGGGAGTTCGGTAGTAGAGTACATATAAGAGTAGTAACAGGAAATGGTAGAAGTGACTGTGCAATATAGCGGTAACATACTTACCGCGCTCACTTTACGGGCTTTTGCAGTGCCAGCTGCAGTAGCTGTTGGTGCGGTTGTTCTTGTGATTTCGCTCACCGACTCCAATCCTTCGCTTCTGATGGACATCTTCTCCTTATTGTTATCGTCGTTGCCCTTCTCCTGTCCGACAAACAATTCATAGCTGTGGCAAGAGAAATCCGACGGGCTTTTGGCGATCTCCGGATTAGCTGCTGCTGCTGCCGCTGCCTGTTGTGCTTCCAGTTTAGCCGCTTTGGCTGCCGCTGCTTCCTCTGCTTCCTGTGTATGCGCAACCGAGTAGGCGCGCATAGGTCACAGTCGCAGTTAGTTTTTAACGACGCGGGTAGAAGCAAAATGTTTCGATTAATAAGGGTCTGGTATACCGTTGACTACATAAACCGGCGATTTCACTCGTACGTTACACATACACACATTAAGGATTTTGATTTCTGCTCCGAAATACATGAATTTTTTTGTTTAATTTTGTCGTCGAGATATAAAAAAAAATGCATGTTTGAATGGACTAAGCGTTATGAAACATTCTTTTTTACACTAACAACTCGGATTTTATGAAGTGTTGAGTGTCAAAAATTTGTTTCGATAAAAGAATAATAATCGATATCCCAAAGAATTGAAGTTTTTGTTTGTGTAAGAAAAAAAAACACTAATATTATCTAACAGTAGATCCAAAACTGATTATTAATATTCACGAATGGTGCAGAAACTATCCAAGTTTAAAAAAAAAATCTGCCTCTTTTATCTCTTATCTTAAGTAACTACATGTAATTTTAAATCAATACCATCATGACGAACTTTAAGACAAAATGTGGCAGGAATTTGGTGTACAGTCACTCAGGGGCAAAAGCATTATTGAAATTCTATGTAGCGAATATTTCAATTAAAAATTGTAATTTAATTGAGGTGAAAAGGAAGTGGAAAAAATAACCTATCTTTACGCAAGGATAGTTTTTGCATCATTGGTGATACTTCAAGCTTGAAAGGTAAATGAATGCAAAATGGTTCTTTGTATGCACATTGTTTCAATGGAAATTTCTATGTAGTGTGTGTTAGTGTCGAGAAAGTATGTTTCTATTATAAAAAATACAGTAATCTTACTGTTGTGTCGAATCAAGAAAAGAGTTAATTTTACGTCTATTTCAAAATGTTGTAAAAAACCTTTAATGCGAGATTGTTTTTTTTTGTTTTATTTTGCAGTTTCAGCTCCAGTATCAACGATGGTTTAAAAATGCAAATAGTAATCCAATCTATATGCAAACTATGTTTGCTAGATTTTTTTTTTCCTCCAAATTAATCTGTTTGGTACAACATTTTCTTGTTTCGAATTGGATTTTTTGTTATCTGTATTTTATACGTAAAATAAGCATAAAGGACCATTAACACAAAAAAAACGCTACACACTAACGAATGAAGTGGAAGAAACGAATAGCACGAACACATTAAGAATGAAAAAGAACGCATTGATACATTCACATAGTATTTGTATTTACGTTCATTTTCTTCTTAGAGATAATGTTCTCACCCGAAGTGCTTCTTCCTCGGCGGCCTCTTCCTCTTCGGCCTTCTTCTGGAGTTCGTCGTACGACATGGCGACAATGGCCAAGATTAAATTTACAAGGTAAAACGAACCCAAGAAGATAATCACAATGAAGAAGAGCATGTGCCACGGTCCAGCTGATCGTAACACCTGTTTTGCACACCATCGAAGAAAAGAGTTCCATTTTTTATAAGTTAATAAGTTTAAATGATTTTTAAAACTGTTCAAAACAAAACATGTAAAGAGAAACAAAAGCACAATCATAATGTTTTAGAGGGTTGCTTAAGGTAAAAATCAATATGCGAGTAAACGTTTGGTAATCGGGGAATGGTCGGGACAAAATGAAAAAGTTAGAAAAACAATTTAAATTATGTTAAACTAACGAGTATCACACAACGAAAGAGTAAACTAACATAAATGTTCTATACTACATCTGCTTGTGTGTATTGATACGAACCAGTTGATATAAATTCTCCCAATAATCTTGAGTCATTAGACGAAAGGCAGACAAGAATGCCCATCCGAATGTATCAAAACTTGTATACCCGTAATTTGGATTTTTACCATAACCTTGTAAACAAATGTAACCTTCATCACATTGCCTGAAACGGGATACGGGATAGATTGGAAAAATAAATTCCTGTTGAATATGCAACTTGTTTCGCGCCATGGCGTTCGATTTGGCTGTTAAGGTAAGACCAAACTTCTACTGACCCAGCTCCAGATGAGTTGCCACAAAGCGGAATGTCACCGCTTTCAGAATAGAACCAATTAGCTGCAACGTGATGAAAACAGGTTTTACAATTCGGGATACCAAAGGTGGGTTAGCTCTGGAGTGGAAAGCTTGTGCTGAACATGATCCGATACTCACTGTCGTTGCTGTTGAACAGCTCCCAGCTTTCGTCTGTCAGATTACCCCATGAACCATCCATTGGGAATTCTTTGATGCACTTTTGTGTTAGCACTCCCATATAGATTTGCAGACCCATTAAAGCAAACACGGATAACGAAAACATTGTTAAAATTATCACATCTCTGAGATTCTTCACGGATTCTATGACAGCTCCGACGATGGTTTTTAAACCTGAAACGCAAAGAAACAGCTTATCATTTGCGTGAAACACTCTTGCTTTCTAGCTGTTGTGACATGATTCGTTCGTAGAACATGATTCATGAAAATGATGAAATGATGAAAGATGAAAATGATTACTTCATGAGATGATGAGCTGTTGGTAACCATGTTTTACAAATAACGCGTCGAACAATTGGTTTGTTTGTTGGATGTACTCACCCGGGACGATGGCTACGGTTTTGAGAGCTCGTAATACCCTGAATGTTCTCAATGCAGCAAGATTACCCAAATCTATACCCATAGTTACATATCTGCAGTGTTGGTAACATGGTTGGACGACGATTTGAGAAACACACAAATTAAAAAAAAAAAGCAAATTAGTGACAAGTTAAATGATCCATTATGTGCATAAGCTAGGTTTTCCTATTATTTTCTATAGTACGTATGTTATCCAAAAGCATAGCTTGTCCGTAATCTATTGCGAGAACGCAAATTTGAAACAGTCATGATAGTGAAAGTGAAAGTAGTTGGCCACAATTATCATAAGGTAATCTAAAGTATTTAGACTTACTTATTAGATTTCAAAAAGTATACATATAAAATTCTTGTATAAAACAACCGTAACATACTAGTTTCTTTTGGTTATGAAAAAATCATCGAATCGAATCGTAACAAACTACTTTACCAAGTATGATGTCTTAGCCTCTGATGTGATTCGAGTGAAATACATTATTTTTAACTGTGAGAAATTATGCTTCACTAGTCTTGCCTAATGAAATGAACTAACTATAATGGGTTTATGCTATAATGGGTTTCTATACACGGAATGTAACAGTTTTATCATATATTTTCTTCTGCATACGTATCGCTGTCAGATAACCAATCAATGAAAACAGTAAAATCATAACTACGTAATTGCATTGAGATCGAGAAAAAAAACATGGGACAAATGTTCTATGCTAACTTCTATGATTGCCAAATCGCTCGATGGTGAATTCATTTCTAAACACTTCCACGCTGACAACCATGTGCTAATGATATACGGAGTTATGCTATCCATATCGTAGACTAAAATATTTCGTAACTCACGCTAATGCTATTACTACGAAGTCCAACCAATTCCATGCATCTCTAAGATAAGTAAACGGTTGTAATATGAAACCTCGCGCCATCACTTTTACAGCTGATTCGAACGTGTAGATGCCGGTGAATATCACCCTGTAGTAGTGGATAGTAACATAAGACAAGAAACAGGAGTAATCTTTCAGTGTATAGTATATACGACCAACTTAAGTAGACAAAGAGTATTAAGAGTAACAATGAAACGATCGTTGACATACTGAATAATATGTAAATGATTCGGTTTTTGTTTTCAAGTTTACTCAAATGACTGTGTGTGTATGAACGAAGCGTTAAGGCATCGGAGGGTTGTTGTAGTTGTCGTTATCGACCCAGCTACTTTACCAGAATTATTAGTTCCGTGTCATTAATTAGACTGATTTTCTACCTTTCCATGTGAAGAGCAATTTGCAGCATATCTTCTATTCCCGTTGGAATTGCATCCGAGAAAAATCAAACTCAAAAGAAGATACTATGTGTACATGGACTCTAAATATTTCTAGCTGTTGTACGAACTTGTAAATTCAACTGCAACTAATTCTATAATCTAACGTAGTTTTGTAAGGGTTCAGATATTTAGAAACACTCCACATCTTGATCTAACCAATTTTAATTTAAATATAGTTTATATTAAACATGGAGAATGTAAAAACCGCTTGTAGAACTACTTTGGTATAAAACACGGTTCCGAAAATACATTATCTACCTGCAATCGGAAGATTACTATAGATGCAGCACTTAAGGACAGGCTAATTAAGATTTATAGTAGTAAGATTACACTGGGAGTATATATCAACGACAGTAGCATGGTAAAACCAGGGAATGCATAGCTGAAAACTAGTCATGGTAACGGAAGATAATAACAAAATCGTTATTTTCAAACTGGAACTCTAGGGAAGGCGTAGTTATCGATTTACAACACAAACGATAGGGACGATGAGAATTGTCGTATATAGTTTGACAATGAAAACTAATCACATTTACATACAAAAGAGCGGTGACACGATACTTACTCGGTAGATTCGACTGTCGGCGTAGTAGGCATAATCATCAATATACAATTAACAAGAATGGTCGTTATTATAAAAAGTGAAAACAGTGGATGTACTAAAATATAAATAGCTACGCGACGAATTGGGTTAAACGGATCGAGTACGTATAATGCGTTGGTGGCGGAGAAACGAAAAATGTCTTTTCCTTTACTAATCACTACGAATGTCTGTGAAATAAAAGAGAAATATTAGAAATTTGTAAGTAAATGTGCTCAGCTGTAACAATCTGAAATGTGTATTTTTTAGATAAACATTTAGTACTGGTAATTGTCAAATCATGTACAGTGACCGTCAAAACAATAAAACCAGTTTATACTTTTCGATCATATGATGCCCTTTGAAGCGTTAAAAAAGATGATTTCGAAATGATTGGAAATCATCGGACAAGACAAACAACAAAGACAAAGTTCTGTGGGTGCTTTATGGAACTCTCTAACAGGCAATTGCTGGCATTTCATTCCTGTCGTTTATATAAAACCGTTTGTATATTATGTTTCTAATTGTATTTCAACATTTTAACAACATACAAACAAAAATAATTATCAAAAATATTCAAAATCGTTTTATAACGTTTGGTTCAAAACTAATACCCAGATGAGAATCACACATAACCGAATTGATTACCACGATGCCAAGCAGGTCTTGTTTGGTCGATGTTGTTTTTTGATATACAAAACAACCAAACATTACATAGAAATTAGGCCAAACATAACATAAACATTAAGGTACATAAACAAATGATTTGTAACATTATTCGAAAGATAGCATTACACGTATAACTGCTAGCAGAATATTGTTATCTATTCCTAGTAGTTTGCATAAAATGTGTTCTACCCAGCTTAATGTCAATTTCAATACCTACCCTTTGGTTCGAATAAAAACCGTCAATATCCTCGAGAGGCGTGGAGGCCAACTCCGGGGGGAAACTGCCCTGCATCCGAACTGGGACAGGTACGCCCTGTTCAAGTGTAGGGTCCGGTTGGGGACCTTCATCCTCATCCTCATCATCGTAGCGTATCTGAAAGTTTGCAATTACACGGTGATCGCGAGGCACGAATTTCGCAATGGGATGTTCATGTCCGGCGGTTTGGCATGGTTAACATCATTCAGTTATCATTGTTCAAATAACAGAATGCATCGATAGTTAGTGAGCAAAGAGATAAGAAAAGGAAACAAGAATCGAAACAATATTAGTTACATCTCAACTACAATTGATTTTATTCATCAGTAAAGTGCCTACAAAACTATCACAATCAATGCTTTGTACCCCTAAAAGCTGCACATTTTGAAAAACAAGTAAGATAGCAGTGAAAGAATAAACATGATGTATCTTTCCAAGTAAAGCATAGTTTGTGTAGTATAGATTGTAATTGAGAAAGAAACTGAAATTCCTTTTATATGATAAGCAGTTAAGTAAAACAATTAAGCACAACGTTTATAATATAAAACGGAACAGATATGTATCATAATATATGCAGCGTACAAAAACCAAGCTGAATCTAAAGTGTTTTGCACCAGGGCCTTAGGAAATAAGAATCGTCGAGTTTTCATATTTCAAACCGGCAAACGACCATACTGTACAAGCCCTTGTTTTATTGTAATGAGTTACACTACCCTTCCGGCGCTAATGTGCGCTATTATGCAATCAATTCTCAGAGTGACCAGCCAAGCCTTTAATTGAGCTTAACGTGACTTCATATTTCCCGAATGCGTGCTGGATGAAGATCGATATCAAAGGGTAACTGTGAGGATATATCTATATGAGTATCCGTTTAATTCCCTCAGCAAATAAACTAATTTACCATTTTATTACATCATCATTCGCCTGACGAATTTCACCAGTCATTTTATTATCACAATTTTACGTTTGTTCACGAGTTCAACTAGTTCTGCTGTTCTGCGAAACATATTACATTCGCAGAAATAACATTCTGCGAAACATGAAATATGTTTCCATCATGACTTTTAGATATAGAATTGTGAAATATGTAGTATTAGGATCGCAGCAGTGTACTAAAATAACCGATTTTAACACAATAAACAGCTATCCTGCTTCGCAAAGAGATTAAGTTATTTCGTAAAGACGGATTATAATACGCTTATAAGCATAACGTATTTTTCGTTTCCATGTCGTTTAAGATTTGTTCATTGTAATTGCCACGATAGTGAGGTTTGAATGCTGGTATTTCGAAAACGTTTTGAAGCGTCAAAAACTACATAAATTGCTAAGCATACGTGCACAGTAAAATTGTAACAGAATATTGAATAGTAACATGTAAAAATGAAAACGAAATAAAAATTGCGAAAATAAGTTAAACTTCAAGAAAGCAAAAACGAATGAGCGAATGCTTTTACTCAGTAAGCAACAGCTGCTTGCGACAACCATCATGCTAAGGCACATAAATAATAAATCATAAGCTCGAAATGTGAATAGAGTTGGTTAAATTGTGTACCCCTGTTTGGTTGATTTGTTATTCAACAAAACGTAGCAGAAACACATTTATTGTTATATGCACAAAAGCTCAAATAAAGCATACTTTGAAGAGAAGCGATGGTTTTCACACGTTGTGCGATAAGTAGTGTGATGCGATTTTCAAAATGAATCACAACCAATCATATGCATTTGCTTGTCAAAACTATTGTGGAATGCTAAAACGTACATAATTGAATACTATAGAACATAACTCATAAACATGTTTTTTTACTCATATCTATATATATTCAAATATGTATATATAGATAAAATTAAATGCTTTGCTTGCTGAGTAGTTGAAAATAGAATCTTACTTCTTTTTTCTTTTTCTTCCGACCAAAATCACTCTGTAAAGGATGTGATATGTATTAGAGGGTTAATTATATCATTTACTAGCATTGACCTCTACGTTGGTTTGTTAGCGCTTTTGCAATGATAATGGGATTAATGCTGGTGTTTGCGATAATTGCTGACGTGCTCGTGCAGCAGCAATATGAGGCACCATGTAATCTTATTGTAGGTTTGTTGTGCAAGTCATATCGAATCAGGCGAGTGGCGAGTTTCCGAATCTTTGGAGGTATTAATTTAAAAATTTCGATGCCGATTGATGACATTTCCAATAGTTTCTTATCGTGCGATAAGAACTTTCAATGCAAGCTCATAAGCAACTTTGAATTTGATCACATGACGATTTGTTTCCATTATGGATTAATGCATGATAAGGTGATTTGTAATCAGCTACTTTTGAATCGGTGGTGTCATATGATTTATCGACGAAGTATTGTGCTCCACCATTATCTAGAACGTAATGGTATAAGATGATTTCAACGAACTAAGACTCAAAACTATGTTGCTTGAACATAGTAGATGTAATGATGCATCGTACATGATCGTATCTCGTATGCTTACATTCCATTTCAACGATCTAATCTTCTCTGTATTGTATTCACTCAATAACCAGAAACACATACATATAAATTTCATCTAATGTGTGCACCTAAACTAGGAACTTTGTTTTCATATGAGGAAACTAAGAGTGGTAGGATGTACGTCATGCACCAACAGCTTTGTACGAAAAAAAAAAGATAAATCATCTTTGAGATTTCATTAACCAAAGAACTAGGAACCAAATACGTGATAGAACATTTTCGACGTCTGTGAAACAACTAGGCAGATACTTCCGATAGGTCAGAAGTAGTGTCAATGTTTCAAATACAATGTTAATAAACTACTCAATCAGTGCTGAATAGAAAACTTTATATATTTCACACAAATTATATAAATGTGTGCACGATGTGAGTCATCTTGAGAATTATCAATGCTTCGAAACAATAAAATCGCACGTTACTTCGCGGCGTACATTCGAAATCATTGTCCATTGGCTTCATAGCGTATACAAAATATCATGATTATTGAGATTATGAACAATCTGACGGATTTCCTTCCAAAAAATAACTTAAGGAGACAACAACAAAAATATACGAGAAATTTTAAAGTGAATATTGACGACAACTTATTTAGAGTACAAACACATATGTTACAAAATACAGACTTCACAATAGTATGTATGTACACAATGATATTTAGAAGAACGATGAAATTAAACACACTCTTGCAAAATGAACTTAATGTCATAGGCAACAGGTTCGAACAGTTTGATAGTATTTATAATTAAGTATTCCACATATGTAATGCGAAAAGATAACCAAAACAAACAATATAGTACGACAGTAACACTTATGGTATAATTTAAACCACCTTCCAGTATAGATACAACTTATATGGAAATTTATAGTATCTAAAAGCAGTACGATCGATTGTAGAATTACAAGTAGTGGAGCAACAAGGGATGGCAAATATGACAGCTGTTCTTAGGAAAGGGAAATGAATGAACGATAGTTTGAAGCGGATTCGAAGCACAGCAGGATCGCTTATTTCTACACTAATGAACAGTATTTACCTCCCCCTCGGCTCGTTTTCTTTCCAATTCACGCTGTTTGGCTTCTTCATCTGCAATGCGTGCTTCTATAGCTTGTAATGATTCACGTGTGAAAGGACGGAACAAACTACGTTCTTCCTCAGATATCGAATCGGAGTCTTCGGTCATTGTCTATATGGCCAACAATGAGAGCCTCTGATGTCCAAGGCCTAAAAATAGCAGCAGAGCGGAATGTGAAATAGTACACGTTATACAACAGTCACAGATTTGTGCATATAGGTGTGATAAACATGTCAGTATTCCGTGGCGTAATACGCATAGAATGTTGTGATAATGAATAAAAAAAAATGTTTAAGATACTTACATGGGGCTCATGAATTTCTTTACGCAGATCACAGTTATATAAATGGCGCCATAGCGATGATAATGACGCATCTATTTCATCGAAAAAGTTTCTGTAAGAAAAAGGAAATGAAACTTTTGTTTACATTTGAAATTATTTTTAAATTAAATAAAACAGTAGATTGTTTTCTATAATACCCATTATAGAACGGATTTACGATATCATTTTTGTTTGTGTGGATCAATACATCTGAACTCATTTTAATTCTCTGAGATACCAACATCTACACTTGAGATCGTTGTGTATTAGCAAATTTTACTATAAATAAACCAGTACACCAGAATGAAGTATACCACAACCAAATGAGTATCAAAACCTTCCGATAAGTGTCAGTACGAAGGGCAGCTAGCATGAGCTTACGGACTGGTACACCAAAGGAGAAGTATTATCCCATACTAATTTTTCTGATTCTATGTAATCTACGAATTTACGGATCATCGGCGATACCCCTCCATGGTTTGAATATTTTTGGGATCTTTTTATTTTAAAGATCATTCGGCGCGCTTACCATGATGGAAGAAGCCGATTCGTACTTATTGTTTCACAAGAGAAGTCATTATGGCAGTAATTTATTTATTGGTAAAACTTTACTGAACCGATCGATGTTGTCGATTGCTGTTTTCTTCTCAAATATGGAAGATATTGCTGGACAATCATTATAATCTAGTTGAATGTTTTAATATGAAGTTTCCCTTAGTTCTTAGTCAACATGTAACGATATGTACAACTATAAGTACAACATTGTCAAAACCAATTTCTATTTGCTACTTATTTATCCTTAGTCACATGATAATAATGTTAAAAAGCAAAAAGTAAAAACATCAGAACGTATTTTACCGATACTTAAATGAACGATTTTTGACAACGAATGAAACAATTGAAACAATTCATCAAATCGTTTAATGGGCACCGTTTAGGTAAGTTGTATGCGACGGTCGTTAAAACGATTCCCAAACGTCCCGTTTTTAAACGTCACTCTTTGGCTTTTGAAATTGTCTTTAAAAGAGATGCATTGAGTTTTACGAATATTGCTCATTCAGGTCACATTGTATTTCATCAAGACTCATAATATTATTTAAAACTTTCTTGAATGGTTTACATATGGGTTAAGCATATGATTGGTTAAGATATAAAAGATGAAACTGTCATATTTCAAGTATAGTTCAAGTATTATTCAAAGAATAGATGTCGTTTAGATTATTTTTAAACAACATATTTTACAAAATCATGAGACAAAAACCTTTACCAACTTTCTTGACCGACAAAAAACTTTCTTGACCGTTTTGATTGAACAAAACATGCAATTTTTGGTTTTGCTAACTCTAAGTATTATAATTCAGCTCTTCGACGGTGTTCAAGAGGTCGATTCCCAAAAGAAAACTGTACGATACAGTGTCAATCAATTTTACTCAATCCGGTTGTATTATTTCTTTATGATAAGTAAAAATCCAGCTTTATATAACATATTGTACGACGAGAAGAGTGGAAGGCTTAGGTATTCGGTAGGCATCCGCTATATCCACTTTCGTTACATATTCATAATATTTTGTCTGTCTTATAAGACTTTATAAGCACTATAATAACCTCGTATTATTGCAGAATGTGAATCTCTAAAAAATATTACATTATCATATTCATAAATTAAACACAAAATAAATTAAACACAAAGTTCACAAAATAAAGTCGAATCGCGTAATTACATTTTTCTCATTTAACGTCCCGTTAAGATTTTCAGCAAACGAGTGAGTCAACCTTAACGTATGATACGGTCATTTGTTTCCAAGGCGACACATTCCGCAATATTTTCAATCTCTGTAGCATGACGTCAGGGCAAACATGCGCATTGAATAACTGGTGGTGTTAAGGACGAATGATCCTAACTAGACCGAGGTTGAAAATGTACTGTGGCTATTTTTTTCAAATCTATCCTTTTCTGTTCAAATAATAACGTGCAAAACGTGTCTCTGTTATTATGCGATGTATTTCGATGTATTTTAAGAATGTATTATATGAAATGAATATATAATGTAGAAATGAATGTATATGAATATTATAATTCGTTGTATTATAAAAATCGTATAAAATTTTAATACACACATTGTTAATAAAAAAATACCTCTGGAGCTTGTAAGACTCAATGATCTGCAAAATATAAAAATCAGTTTATTATACGACTCAAATACACAGATAAACTAGAATCTTTAATGGTTGACTTATGAAAATAAAAAAAATCCACTTTCCATTAATAGTAATATCCATTGTTTTATGAACACAACGAGTAAGAAGTTGAATAAAGAAGTTTTCTTCTTCTTCTTCTTCTTCTAATCTGGCCCGCTCACGGTTGAGCACGTAGTGCTGACATGGCCTGGTCAGAATAAAGAAGTATAGGCACATAAATAGTTTCATGCTAAAAATCAAATTGATACGTTATACAGTAAACATTGTATTATGTAAAACAATGTACTGTAAAACCAACATTTTTAGCACAATGCTCTCCTATCCAAAGTCCTCGATGTTTTCAAAACCCTTCCAGTCATATATTTTTTCAATACTATTTTTATTACAACAAATTATAATAAATTTACTGTATTATAACCTTGTAACACTTTTTAAACACAGTGTAACATCGATGGAAATATTAATAATACAATTTTTAATAAATCAAATGAATAATCGCTCCATTTTCATCCTAACCTGTTTTATTTTCAACATTTTTTAAATAAAATAATACTGTTAAACAAATAAAATTACCGTTTTATTATCTCTAATAATGATTTTTATTCTAATTTCAAGAATGTATGTTTCATGTTCCTGCATTATTTATTATTTGATATTTGATATATTTGATTTTTCGAAACTATCTGCCTTACAATTGCTATCTTAAATGCTTATGCTAAATGTTAATTTGTGATGTTGCTTGAAAATAATGCTTACTCTGGAATCTTAGCTATAAGCAGTCGAGAATCATAAACTTACGGGAAAAGCTGTAGACAGTTGCTAGACAACAACATATACAGTGCACATGCGCATACAAAACATATAGAATTAGGAACGTAACCATGTCATAATTGGGATTAAAATCGGTTAGATTGCAAAATTTACATTGACAAATTAGTTAAACAGATTGATAGAACTCTCTAGAATACTTTAGCATGATTTTGCATTAGGAAGCTTGCGTAACTGCATACATCTTGACCCTTTCAATATGTCAGAAAATATGTGCTCTCGTATGTTTACTATATTTTATTTGTGAAGCAGAATGATGCTATGCTGCAACAAGAATCACGCAAGAAGTAAAGCTTATGAGGAATAAAGTTAGTCAGACATTAAAAATATTATCCAAAAGAACAATAAACTACATGTCTTATGCAAATCTTGTCTTAACATGAGCAAAAATACAACATGAAGGTCGTCACAATCCTATAAAAAATTCACAATCATCTTGATTAGTTCAATCAATCTTAAAATCAAATGAAACATTGATTCAATAAATCAATCAATTGGTGCATTCATTTGTATGGGAAGGCATAGTGCAAATCCACAGTGAACGAGCAGAGAAATGTTCACAAACATGTTCATATTACTAACAAATAACTTAAACCTAAGTAAACTCCAAAGGTATAGGTTAATCCATCATGATATAACAATCATTAAATCGGTTGAAAACTAAACTTAATAATAGCCAAAACCGATCGAGTGATCGTCTTGAATCGTGTTGATTCGTATATAGATGAACTTTATCATGAATGTCTAACTGCATCATGAGCGGTCCTATGACGGTCGCCTGGGATCGGGCTGTATCGCCTGACGGCACGAAGATTGTCGAGAACGATGGGATTGGTAGCGGACCATGACTGTTGATACGAAACAGAATGTAACAAGAGAATAATAAACGCGACCGATGATCGGAAAGCAAATTTTTAACACTTCGAAAGCACGTATAGGAAGTGTGATAAATAAAAGTAAAACTGATGTGAAAAGGAAAGAAGGTGTCGAAACAACTTTTGTGAATATTACCTCCCTGCTTTAAAAAAAAACAATGTTGATTGAAAACATGAACATATTTCAAGAAATTCAACAACTTTACTGTATGTTGAGTTTTACAGCTCTCCGTTCGCTTTCCCTCAGTATTCTGAACATGGCATTTATATATATTAACTAACTTAGCGTGTTTCATTATATTTTTGCAAATGATTGCTGCCCTCGTCTGCATTGAATGTCGTGGATATGATTAAAATCTGAACGAAATGGGATAAATAATTTGTTGCCTGTACAAAACAACTGTGTTGTCAATAATCGGTTGCACAACCTGCAAAATAGTCATTAGACATTACAGACTGTTTTCATTCCTGTTATTGTTGCGCTTATTTGGCGTAACGTTGCGAAGGTTATGAATGCTATATTACGGCTTATTAGATTAATGTGTACCTCCAACAATCCAGATAGGATTTGATATCGATCTTGTCGTGTGAAGACCGATGCCGGTATTAATAGAAACCCAGCCCAACCGCGCGGGTTGCCTTTCGCTCTTCTTATTTAAATTTGATATTGAATCTGCAGACATTCATACTCCGTCCACCCGTACGCGAGACTGACTGTCCAGTCTGTGGATAATAACTAGAAAGAAAGGTAGTAAGAAATGGCAGGTCTAGACCTAGTTGAGGATGTTTTGCGAAAGAAGACGAAGAAGATGAGGAAGAAAATCATTTCTTTTTTAAACACATTTAGCACATTAAAACACATTGAAAATACCATTTTAAAATACCAATATCACATTCAAATATCACTGAAGGAATCTACTTCTCTAGAGGGCGACACTGTTTTAATTTGATAAAGAAAAACTAGATCTTTGGTTTTGTTCTTATTTTCAATAATAACGTACAACATTTTTCAATATCTCTTAGCAATCGTCTCAACAAGTACACATTTAAGATAACAAGTTCTCAGGACATTTCCTGCCAGTTATTTTAGCCAGCATAAAGACGATCCGGATGGGATTGTGATACCCGTTCTGCCATGTGAAGACCGGCGCCACCTTTAGGCAACTGTGTTAATCCAATTTCTGCGAATCCCGTTCAAATATATGGCGAGCCACGTTCAAATATATGTTTAGCTTTCTCAAGTTAACCATGACCTTGTTCTATCTGACTTACAAAACCATGACGACAGCTCCATTGTGTTTTAAGCTGTCAATAAAACGGAATCCACATAACTCGCATACGAGCTCTATTTGAAAACAGGGTTACTGAATGTTATCGGTATTCATGCTAGAGACCAGTTGTAGCTCCTAGTATATTCAGCCTAAATAACTGACGATTTACACTCAACATAATGTTTTACTTTCGAAGATTCTTTAAAATTTTAACACCATAAAATAAATATAGCTAAAATTATTAAAACCAATTTAGCGATCTATATGGGGGATGTTCACATTCGATCACTTTTCGCTGCATCGTGACAATGATGTTTGTAGATTGTTTGATATTTGCAGAAATGTTCTTCCTTTAAGCCATGTATTTCAATGTTTGACTCTTTCTGTATCGTGAAAACGATTTTCTATGCTGGTTTAGGTATAGAACATCTTATGTTGATAATCATTGCCTAGAAATAGGATATGATTTCTGTTGTTGAATTACATAGTTTGAGGCAAGAAACATCCAATATTGATGGGCAAAACCACATCACACATCACAATAGAATGGGAGTGGATGTGGAACAGTTTTAATACATTTTATATTGTTTGAAAAAATGGTACCTCATATCGATGTGTAAAATCCTGCATTCATCACCCAGAACGAAGTATTGGACATTGTGTGACACGCGTAGCACATATTTAACGTCCCTAGCAAATAAAACCAATAGTACTCTGAGTACAGTACAACTATTTTTACTGCACCACGGAACGGGGTGATTGACGCAATCGAGTCGTTAGTGAACTGTCATCCCATACTAACATGAATGACAAGTAAAATTATAAGCATACGGCATATTCCCCCGTTCGCCACATGGTCACCGTTCGCTCGCGAAGTAAGCTAAGTAAGCGTTTGCTCGTGCACCAGCCACCAGGCAAATTTCGTTCGTCTCTGCGCTTTGCCGGTTGCAGTAGCTTCCTACAATGTTTTTAGGGCGCGTTTCTGCTCGTTACATCGGCCTGAAAAGCTCTCCCCGAGCCGAGAAGCTCGGTCTTTCTCCCGAATTATGCTTATTTCAGTTTCACTGGCCGTCGGCAGCAGTGGCGTTCGTTCATTTTCCCGGGGAGAATGCTCTTCGGTTCCCGTGCGGGCGGGGAGAAAAGACTCTCTCCGGCATTTTCCACACTGTACGGCCCCACTGCTGCTGCGCTCTTTCTCTGGTGGTCTCTCCTGCTCGGCACGAGACAATCTCTCCGCCAGTTTCATTCACAGTCCATACCTAGGTATTTTATGACCTATGGTTCGAGATCGTGGCACCAGTTCTGTTGCAGTTTGATGTCTGCCCTTAGAGGCGCCAACTAAAATCAATATCACATTCTCGTGTCCTTAATCATGACTGTTTTGAGTTCCTTTTCTATTTGCTTTTTTCTCGCTTCGTATCCGGTCCTTTCCTCTACATTAGCACCGCAGCAGTGAGCGTGTTTTGTGAAACGTTCCTGTGTGCAGTAACTGGCATCGCGCCCTGTATACTTATACGATTAATTGGCCCGTTTGTTTCGTGCACTACATGTAAATAACGTACCCATGGGTTCGTGCATCATGGCAAGTATTTATTGTTAAGTATGGTCAACATATAGCCTTCTTTGTGCATTACCACCACTGGCGAGTGAATGTTCTCTTTCTGGGCCAGAAATTCGCCATGTGATGGAAAGTGTGATTCTCATCGGTCGTTTTCAGCAGCCAAATTAGACGTTGAAACTCTACAAATACCCAGACTGATTATCTTGCCTGCAAATGATGAAATACTCTTCTTGCTATAAATAAAATAAATAAATGTATTTCGTCTCTCGCCGAAGACGCATCCCTGCAATAACCTATTATGCTAAACAAACCTTCACCAGTCAGTGCTGACGTACAATAGTTAACGACAGCAAAACCAATCGAACAACTCAACGTGCCCGCTTACGCACCGCTGCTGACCCTGGCGAATGGAAAGAACTGCTAAAAGCACACTTGTCATGACATTATTTTGCGCTGCAACTCCGTGTGGGGCACCGAAATTGGAACGATACAGTGAAAAGCGCTGCATAACAGAGAATACTGACAGTCAAACAACTATACCGCATAGGGCACAATTGCACAAGCGGAAGGAGAGAAAAAAAGCCCCTCACTGACCCTATGGTAGCTAATTCGAGGTGGGATAGTGCTGGGAATGGGCGGGCAGAGAGCAGCAGAGAGGCGTATGTAATATTCAATGAAAAAACGTGCTCTCGCGTGACTCACAGCTGCATGCATGAGTGTACCAGCGGTCACATTCATGAGATACCGAACGAACGAAACGGACGACCGACCGACCGACCGACCGAACGAACGAACGAACGAACGAACGAAGAATTTGAAAAAAGCTCCACCTCTGCCAACAATAAGGGCACATGTCCTGGCGAGCTTTTCGGTATAAATTGAGTTGCTGTGACTCAACAAACACACCCATACTCGCAGCCGCATGCGGAAAGCAGCATGACTTCACCACTACCACCGCAGGCAGACTACTTCAAAGCGAACACAAATCGGAAGCAAATACAATACATAGAATCCGAAGAAGCTTAGAAGTGTAGTCGAAACGAATAAAATGACTCTCCGGGCGGACGAAAATCGATAACTTTCGAGAGGAAAAGTCACAAAACCGCCCGTACTGCAAGCGCGTACGTACAATGTTTTAGTTTCCAGCAGTAACGAATCGAGCCAGAGCCCGCAGATTCGCTCGCAGCCGGGGCGATCTCGTGCCTAGACATTCGAGCGGCCATTTCCGAACCGACGGCGAGCCTGCGACTGGGCGCCAGCCGGACGTCGCCCAGGGCTTGGGGAGCGTGTCGCTAAAATGCATGCATCTGGTGTGTAACAATTACCGTTGAACGGGTCTGCTGCTCCAAAGGGTAGTAAAACTCTGATGCCGTACCGCAACGCAAAATCAATCGAAAAGCTTTTTTTTGGTATGTAGCAAAGCTTGCTGCAGCTGCTGCGGTTGCGAGTTGCGTTCAGCCGATCCTATCCTCTATCGTCTTTGTGCTACGGACGGTAACGATGATGTTGTTACCGCGGCTGCCTTCGTATCCTCGACGTCGCTGCTAATAGTGATAATACCGGTGGTCGGATTACTAAGCAATTTTTCGGGCATTTACACTTCGACGGTGCTCGTTCTGGCGATGGGAAATGTTACTCCACACATCCAGGGCGTGATGGGGGGAAAGGAGGGCTGGGAGGGGGGAGGGCGGATTTGGAAGAGGAAAAAGAACGCGATTCACGAATCGACGGTGTTGAACATGTCGCTTCCAACTATTGATTCGCGTATTTATCCGAGCACCGTTTTCGCTTTGTATGTACACCAACACACGTACACATACACACGCACACGCACGCACGCACGCACGCACTCACACTCACACGGATACGTACACGAACGCACACTCACTTACACAACCGCAAAGCACGTTGAACACTTCTTTTATCCTCAGCTTTTATTTAATGAATCAATGATCTGCGACCGAAACCCGAAAAGAAATGCAAAAGGAAACTGAACCGTTATATCACTGTTGCCGCATCTCACGCTGTCGGTGAGACTTTCCGGCGACATTCACACACTGACATTACAAATTTCCTATGCGTTGGTTGGTTAAAGCAAGCAGCAAAAAAAAAAAAAAAAAACATTAAAATAGCTTTCATTTGCACAATCCATTTTTGGGTGGAGTTGATAGGAAATGAAGGAACCCCGGATGCTACCGTCGATGTCGCGTGCAGGATGAGGCAGGATGTTGAGACAGCGGAAAACATAATATAAAAAGCACTACACAGTACACACACTGGTATCAGCAAATTCTGCTATAAGGTGACATTAATCCTTGCCCGAAAACGACACCACGGTGTGGCGTGGAAAAGAGAGGGCACACGCGTTGCCCCCCGATGTGGCAAGTGAGACGGAGCACCCTGCGAGCCAATCACCTCGGCGCTGGCTGTGATGTCACATATCAGATTCACTTCGAGCTTCAAGTTTTTTCTCCAACACTTGCCACTGCTTAATCCTAATTTGAGCCGCTTGAATCGTTCTCGTCAACCGAGTGTTGCATCGATCTGAAGCTGAGAAAGAATTCGTGGAGGTACGAAAGGTTCTTTTCGCTACTAAAGCTTGAGTGGGATATCCTCAAAAGGAAGCAAAACTTGGGCCATAGGGCATTGCGAGCAAATTGAAGGACTTTTCCGAATGTTGTACACGTACGCTCATGCACACACATACACACACACACACACTTTCACACGTCACAAGCTGCTTCTAACTTTGCCGAAGCCCGACTAGATTTCAACTCAATGTAGGATAATCCATAATCGACTGGAATATATTGAAATTCTCGTCCAGCTCGTTCTTCACCAGAGTCCTCCGTACTGTGTACTGCAATACGCAACGTTATTCCATTTCGAGATTTTCCGTCGAAGAGAATTTCGATTTTAGAAACTGCTCTCGTCGGGTCGCTCTCTACTCGAGAAATTGCCACCAATGTCCTCAGGCTGCTCACGGGTAATCTCCTTCAGTAGCTTCTGCTATCTCCGCTTCCGGAAGCCTCTCTCTCTCTCTCGCAGTGTATTTTCCAGTCGGTACGCTCACTCAACCACACACACACACACACGCGCGCACACACTGACATACTGTTTCAATTTCTCTGATCAAGTATTACTGCTTGTTCATGCTGCTTATGCTCTCGGGCCCCGTCATAACGAGATGGGCGCTCTTCGCTGACGGCGTTTTCACGGGGTGTAGTATATAGTAAACAAGGCAGAACGAGCTTGCCCTGCTCTCTCCTGCTCTGCGTGCATACGCACTAATCCACCGCACTAACACCACCAAACGGGCACGAACGAAAAAGCTCCGAGCATCTCCGCAGCACCGAACGCATTAGGATGAAGAAAGGACAAATTCTCTCATTTTCGTTTTCAGCAGCTTTGTAAGTGCGGTGAAAGATGGTTAGGCGAAGGGAGAGAGGAGAGGGAGGGAGGGAGGGAGGCAGGGAGTGGGTTGGAGGTGTTCGAAGCTTTGCGTTTTTGGAGGATTGTAGGAAAATTTTCACAGCCTTTGCAAGCAAAATGGAGCAGAATGGCGAGCACACGGCGAACGGACACAGCGCGAATCGTGCCAGCCTGGTTCGAAATCGTTTGTAAAGCACTTCACTGTGCGTTCCACGCAAAGCTGGGCCTGGCAATTGTACATCTGCAGTGGGGAAACTTTTGCTTCAAACGGTACTAACGCGATACTACTACGCTATCCTCGAAAACACTTCCGTCGCTCGTTACTGCTCACACTAAACTGATTCGATCGTTCATTCTCGTCCTTCGGAGCGCAGAGATGCGAATCGCCCTTCCCATTCGCACAGTTTTTGGTGGCACAGTGTTTACTCCTCCAAAAATTGGTGCGGTGCATTTTTGGTGGGTAACTTTACTCGATAAATATACTATTGTTTTCAGGAAGTAGCATTGCTAGTTTCATCCGTTATTGAAAGTTTTGGTAAATATTGTGCATTATATACTGAGCCAAAATTATAAGAAAATGTGTAGATAAACTACCTCAGAGATTTTTTAAACATAAGCTACCCTTAAAGAATTAAGAACTTGCAGTATGCCACATTTTGAACGCATTTTTCATGCACATTAATTAAAATGATAACTAATTTAAACACTCCGTGTATATGGCCTATTAGATATTTTGGAAACTTCTACAAACCATATTTATATATTTTATTTGATATCAAATACTCGAGTTTTTGGTTTGACACTCTTGAAATTACAGGGTATGCGTTGACATGTAAGTCTAACTCCCATAGACTCGATATTGTTGAACCATATAATTATTATTTTCTATATACTTCTGATAGTGTATCTGTTATGGTAGCGATAAGGGCATTTAATACACTCATGACGTCGTTCTGGATGTCTCTGCTACGTTCTACAGTGAAGTAAGCATGTTTTCATGAATAAACGCTTATGATGAATGGAGCGATTAAATAAATTTAGAGATTTTAAGAAAGGCTTAACAGAGCGCCCACACTTCAAATATTGACGAAAACATAAGACTGTTTTCTACGGGTATGGCAGGAAAAGTGTGTGTGTGTGTGCACTAGAAGAGAAGCGATGTAGATATTCGTCGTAAGTGGAGACGCCCAGTAGTTTGCTATCACATCATACGATCCCTATCGTGCAGAATAAAGCGCACGTTTGAAAAGGGATGATTCTTAATAGTCCAAACGCCTGTTAGAGACGAGTGCACAATGAACACTAATCTCTTACTTTATTTCATTCAATATATAATCACTGGTCCATGGGACGATCGTTCCTTTGCTGCTCCATCAGATGATCGTTCGTTTGTTCTATTCAGGGGTGGCTGTTTATGCCTGATTCTCTGCAATGTTGCGACACTTTCGCGCTGGCCGATGTTCGACGATGCTTGTCGATTATTATCGATGCTCAATGATATAACTATGTTGATGCTGCAAACTTGGGCGGTCGATGCGTGTGCTTAAGGATGGATTACTCGAGCTGATTATTTTTCGGGAAGAAAATCAACCATAAAACATCCAAGACTTATCGATGAAAGACACAACTATTTGTTACCTTTTTTCAAACGTTTTTATTGTTATGTTGTCTCGTATATTAGATACTAATGTTTAATTTATTTTTCAACTTATTAATGTTAAAAGAGCAGCTCGGCGTGACCTGAAATTGTTGTAGGATTTTTTTTATTATTAAGCACATTTTTTATTATTCATACGATTCAGGTATTGAGCGCCTCCATAGTTTGTACATCTCACTTCTCTTCGTAAGTGTGTATTTCTTTCTCTTCGTAAGTGTCTAACTCTTCGTCCATAAATTACGTAGTGCTCAAAATTAGAGTTATCGATCCCCTTCCCATTTCACTAATCAAATGTAACGCTGTAAGCATTCGCCTTGTCAAAAAAATAAACATGTTATATAAATTACATACTTCAATGAGAATTCCTTAAGCTTAAGAATTGAATTTAAACCCATGAGAAATGTTGTTGCACTTCAACTAGTGAAAATTAAACATTAAATAATTGAAAGGCAATTAATTTGGACACCAATTATGTCGTGGACTAGAAAACGTTGGATTTTGGGTTTATTACTGAACATTATTAGATGCAGGATTTGTATTTTCAGCCTTGCGAAATTTTATTATTATAAGTCGCACCTTTCCACTAGCTCCAGAAACGAAACTGCTCACATTGGGGCATTGGGCAGTTTTTTTAATGCATTTTTTCAATTGAAAGATTTCGCGTGGCTCGAAATATTTCACGACTGCCAAGGTAAACGAAACGAAAGGAATAGGCCCAAAATTTGGTCACAAATGGCGCTAGTGGTAATCAAGAAGCAAAAAAAATGTCCACGCAAAATATGAAGCACACCTTCGTTCGCAATTTGTCCGCACAAGGCGCTAGTTTCCCTGTCATTGTGACAGGGGTAAATCAAAAGTGGGCTTTACATGTCTGTATAACGACCTGAGAACATTGCGAGAAGACCTATCGAGACGGGGTTTCTCGCCTCCTGCTCACTATGTAAACGCGTTTCTCGCTACCGAGCGAAAAAAACGGAAAAACAAAACACAAAAACGGTAATTTCGAACTGCGCAGATTAGATTTTGACAACTCTTTTCAAAACAAAATTCATCCGAGGGCAGGTGTACTGTGGGAAATGAGAATCGAAATTGGCCAAAATTGGCCTTTTTATCAAAAGCAAAAAATCGTCTTGTTCCACTTTTCTGGGTATTTCTTGCATTTTCAAAAAGCATATGAGATAACTGAAATGTATTTTCAGTACTTATTCATGCTTAAAAAAGCCATATAAAGCAGAATTTAGTTAAGTTGTTTTAAAATTTGCCCAATTTTCGGCGATGGGTTTGGTGTGCGCAAGGTTCTGGCTCTCCCGTTCTCTTTTTGCATCTCGCTCCTATAAATGAGTTGCCCTATTTCGCCCAGCGATTCCTGTGGACGTTTGTTAGAAAATTCATTTTCTTTCATCTTGCTGGCCGTGCTCGAAACTGCTCGCATGATTTGACACATTTGACGATTGCTAAGAACAACAACAAGAACAGCTGTCAAATGAATTGTCATTTGGAGATTTTAAACACAAGGCGATGTAAAGAAGGAAGGCGATGTAGACCCGGATGGGTAGCCATCTTTAAAACAAAGTTTGACGTCTTCGGGTAATTTTTGCTACGTCACGAGCACAAACACATATGCATAATCATTGAGCAACAAGCATTTAATGGAGGATATATTATCGCCTTTTGTAAGTACAGATTATATTTTGCGTCCACTGTATATATATACTCAACTTGTTTTATTGTTCCAACAACGAAACTATCTTCAAACAATTTAGTAGCCTTTCCTTTCTGTGGATGAGAAAATCACAAGCCACTAGCAACTGGAGAATACAGTGTTTTTTTTTATAAATTTTACCATTTATATATGCCATTCCCGATCGCTCGAACTAAATGTAAATATCGTTTGACAGATAGGGGACTGGGTTAACTATTTGAAATGAATTAACATATAGTTTAATATTTTTCAGAATTCAAACAAGGATCCAAGGATTCAAAAAAACATATTTTTTAAACTTCAAACAATTTTGATAAAAATACAATTCGGTTTGACAGCGTTCTCGCCTCGAGGTTTCCTGCAATGCACGATCGAAGCGAGAACGACCAAGTGAGAACTTTGACAGCTGTCCCACCTGGTTCTCAGGTCGTTATAAGGACGTCTAAAGCCCGCTAAAGACGTCAAAAAAAAAAATCTCCATTGTAGTGTGGTCTTTGTTTTCTTCTATTCAAAGTAATTTTTTATTTCCGAAATAGGTAGGCAATTTTCACTTCTGGATGTAAGTTATCTTTCTGCCCCGTCGAATGCCGAGATTTTAAGCGTCAAATGCCGTCCTAGAGCGCGCCGATGGTTACGCGATGCTGCATCATGCGCGGAGTCGAAGTGCGATGGCTTGAGTACGTGTGCGCCGTTCGTACAATGAAATCGTGCTAGAAAACATTGGATTTAGAAAAAAGAGCGAAAAGTTGTGCACCGCAGTCTCGCACAGAAAACGGAACGAAAATAAAACCTCGGCTGGTACGCTCGCGTCCGCGAAATGCGACCGTAGGTCATCTGCATCATCTGATTGCGGAAAAGCAGAGAAACTAGAGTGTAACAACGCAAGCCTGGCAGTGTTGCGTCAATTATGTGCCCTTCAATTGGTTTTGAATTGACTGAAAATTCGCTCACCCTGCTGACGGGAGTATGGACAACAGACTCAATGACCAAAGTTTGCTAGCGCATCGCATGTACGAGCAAAACGACGACGGAGTGAAAAGAAGAAGTGTAATCGATAATGTACTAGTGATTAGACACGCGAAGAAAATAGGATTAGTGGCGTATCTTGATAAAACGTTCAGCTGTTCGAACGGCTTCCTCGTATGCTGCAAGGATAAATGGTTATTTATTTATCTCTTTTCGAATTACGCATCTTTTTCAGACAGTGTGGCAGCAGTGACTCAAATCTGGTCATGTAACTTAGCTGAATTGTTACTGTTACATTATTGTTGTTACTTTTTGCAAAACTGACCGTAAATCGTTTTGGTAAATGTGCGGTTTGTGCGGAGGTGTTACGGGTGTGTAATTTTACAATCACGTCACGCGATTGCAGCACGCTGATTTGAATGGCATCGGGCAACCAATTGGAGCAATAAATGTACGAAAATGCACGTTGCAAGTAAGTAACTTGTGGTATAAGAGTGTGTGTTTGTGCGAAACACGCATGCTAGTGTGTGCGGTGATCTCATGTTTATAATGATAATTAATGTTGTAGGTCTAGAGATGATACGGCCCCATTTCGAACCGGCTTCTATTGATTATCAGCAGCAACAAACGCATCACCAACAGCAACAACAAAAAACCCAACACGAACAGCAGCAACTTCACCATCAGCAGACACAGCAACAGCAGCAACAGCAGCAGCAGCAGCGACAGCAACAGCAACAACAGCAGATATCTAAAATTATTAGTAATCCTCCGCCTGCAATAGTTAGCACATCAAATGGAACAACCATGTGTATCGCCAAACTCATGATTGGTCTGGATCATGCACCCCCGGCGTTTAATGTCCGGTCGCGCGTGCTGGGAGACGGTGGCACAAACATAAACTATATACGTACCGAGACCGGTGCTATCGTGACGTTGCGGGGTCGTGGATCGATGAATCTCGAGCCGCAAACCATGCAAGAAGCTCCGGAACCTTTGCACCTGTTCATTGAACACCCATCGTAAGTAATACTTTGTCCGCTGTTTTCCGCACGATTTGATTGCCATTTTCAATGTTTCTTTTCCCAGGTTGGATGGTTTGCAGAGCGCTAAGCAGCTAGCGAAAAACTTAATCGAAACGCTACAAGAAGAGCTTAGTTTTTTCCAGGAGAATAATATCCCCAAAGCAAACTTTCAGTTAATGTCCCAAACGAACCTAGTGCAAACCACCCAGGTTGCGCAAATGCCACCAATCATACGAACGCAGCATGTCACGCAGCCCAACGGCATTATTCATCAGCCGCCACCAACGGTCCTTGCTCCGCCGCCTCCGAGTTTCGTGCAGCATCCGCCTGCCTTGCCACAAAGTCAACCTCCGCCGCCACAGATAATACAGCAGGCTCCTACAATAATTCAATCACATGTGCCAGTTCAAATCCATCAGCAGCCGAATAATGTCGTAATCTCTCAAATTCAGGCGACTGCGCCACCGTCACAAATTGCGAACGTGAGCAATCCCCCGCCAGGAACGCAGATACGTCCGCCGATCGTGCAGATAAAAAATGCGCCCGCAGGCACCCATCTGTCCCAGCCTCCGCCGAGCATACAGATTCAGCAGGCGCCCGCAGAGACGGCCCAACAAATCATCGTGAATCCTGCGCCCCCGTACCAGGTGCAATACATACAGCAAAATCCATCCATTCAGACGAGCAGCGGCACCCATCCGAGCGGTCAGGTCACGATACAGCATCTCATACAGCCGCAACCGCAGCCGGTCCAAGGAATTGTACAAACAACAATACCTCCACCCCAGTTCGACCACTTTCAGCGGTCGCCGCAAACACAACAGATCATTACCGTGCAGGGCAGTACGGCATTCATGGTGCCGCCGCCAAACATTATCCACCAGACGGCCCCACAGGCACAGAATCAGATAATTTTTCAAACCCAGCAACCGATTCTGACCCACCATCCACCCCCGGAGTTGGCACCGCTCGGTGCGCAAGCACCAATTGCCCAAGCGACGGGAATGCTTATCAACGGCGCCGAAGCCAAGAAGGTCGGAGGTCCGGCGGAGATGCAAATCAAACAGGAATCGCTCAAGATCGAGGAAGGTCCGCCGCCCGGGACGATCCTGCAGCAGATTCCGACCAGTGGCCAACTTGCCAAAACTACTGTGATTCCCGTCTCATCGATGCCGGGCATACCGATCAGTCAGCCGCCACCACCAATCATGTCCGTGCCTCCACCGACAGTGCAACATATAGTCGGCAATACGATCATCACTTCGCAACCGAATCCACCGATCAGCCACGGTGGGATTCCGCAGCAAATATTCAGCCAAATTCCGGTGTCGATTCAATCGTTCGTTCCCGCGCCCCCACCGCAGCAGATGCAGGTCAGTGGGTCCCATTTCGTCGTTAGTGCTCCGCAAGCGTGGCCGGTGGTAACTGCTTCGGCCGCCGGGCAACAGATACAGCAGGTGCCGGTCAGCACCGTGCCGAGTATACAGATCACCACACAACCCATGCGGAACCCGAACGAAATTCACATCATAAGCCAACCGACGATTATCAGTGCCGCTGAGTATCGACCGCCTGCTTCACAGCAGCAACAAATCATTACGACCAGTGCATTTAATCCTCAAATTCAACCTCCCCCCGGTAAGTACGACAAGATACGGAAGACTAGTCATTGATGCTTTAAGTGAGGTGTTTGGATACCAAAGAGCTGGATATACAGAACAAGTACGGTTTACCACAAAAGTCATGGTTTAACACTAATACAATTTTAGCAACATAATTGAAACAACGATTCATTGAACCCAACCAACCGAAAATCGGTTCTGGTCGTATGGTCAGGTGCTTGGCCTTACACACTGCCTGTTGCATTACAGACTATCCAGCTATCCAATTAACTAAGATTATCAATGGCCTTAAGAGGTCTAGACTAGATTTACTTGCTAGAGAAAGTTTTTGGTTCTAGAATCCTTTACTGCATATATAACCTGACTTATTTGTACAATTGCAATGTTGAATGACATAAAAATCGTCATCTCGTTCCATACGTATTTTTATTTTATATCAATCTATACTTGTGGATCATAATTGGTTGGCTGAATTTCATGGCCTTTGATGGGTCATTGAATTCTTTCTGCAAACTTACTGCTAACATGCATATTTGTGTCTTTCGTTGTTGTGCTTTAACATTTTTCCACCGATCAGTATAAATTGATTAATGTTTACAGTAAATTATGATACGGCCGCTACGGCATAAGCAGGTTATGATACTTAAATTTGAAAATGGATCATTACCATGACTTTTGTCACATACTATTGGAATTCTAAATAATGTGCCGTAGAGATACAGTTAGAAATCGAGTTTTCTCAAACGTAACATTTATGATACTAGGACTTGTCTTAATACTGTGTTCATCCGATTTGTTTCTATAGGTGTTCAAGTACAATTTCACACGGTTCCGCCGCCCTCTCAACAAATCATTGCTAGTTTGCCGAATGCACAAACGCAACCTCCACCGCAAGCACCGCAGTCACAGCTGATTGATAATCAGGCAGGACCACAGCATCAAATTATTATAAATGCTCCAATTCCTCCGCAGCCACCGCCACCTCCGCCATCGTTCGCAACTGTACAATACTCCACCCAAGAACCACCAAAGGTATTTATTTTTTGTTAGAGTTGATTACACAGACAATGAAATATGGTTCAAACCAAGCATATCGGAAAAATGTTTTGACGCTGAACGTTCCTATTTACTACCATTTATCTTCTAGCCCAACGTCGAACAGATGCAGCAGCGTCCACCGCCACAATCACAACCTCCACCGCAACAGCAGCCACTCGCTTTACCTGCACCACCCAAATCACACGCTCTAATGTTGCGGCCAGGACAGAAGCGAAAAATGTCGGAAGATGATGTTAACAAACCTACTAAACTTGGCATGGGGTAAGTTTAAAAACACTCATGGGTGTTCAGCAATCGTTTAGAAATATGTGAGTCTCTGCTATGTACAATACGACGTCGACTATCCGGAGGCATACAAGTCCCGAATAATATGTTTCTTTGTTTATCAGATATTTTAAAGTATGCTTGATTGCACTACTTTCTTCAATATTCAGAGCCACTATCCTCTTCTTTGGTGTAACAACGTATGTGCTCATGCCTCTGCCCTCTTACAGGATATTTGATTTGTTTTTTTTTTCATATCATCATTGCAACATAGTCACTCTTAGCTAATAGGAATAGTCCAGTTGCGATGGTGCAGATGGGATTTGGTACCGGTACCGGATATTATTACAGACAACGAAGTAAATTAAAGAACATCAATAAACCTAAAACTATGATCTAAAACTATTTCTGATAGCAGAATCCTGTCACTTCTTTTAAATAGCCTTAACAACAGATTTAGTCAGATTTTAGGGTTATGAAATGCCCCTCTCAGGATGTACAGACCTAGAACATCCCCGGATAATCGACGCGCTGTACTGTGTGAATGCGAACTATCGAGTACAGCGCTGATAAGATGAGCCAGCCATCATACATGAGACCGTTCCGTTAAAAGTAGAGCCTGGATCAAATTTGAACAGAATTGATACTAAAAATCTGGAGATTGCAGAATGCTGAAGTTAATCCATGTCTTGTTTGTTAGTAACGTTAGCAATCCAAACTGTTATGATATCTGTATGTTAAATATGTTTGTCAATCTAGGTGGTTTTATTTTCGATGTAACTTCGTTTTAGTTTGTATAATTTTGTTTTCGAAACGACTCTTTCAATGTCAGATTAAGAAGCAGCAGCTGATGCGCACAGTTGTAGTGGAAGGATCGCCAATTTATTGATACAGAATACGTAAACTGACCAAACATTAAATATTAAGAAGTGTTATTAGCATAAGCTTACATTTTATATATTTTGTAACGAATATAGTTTCAGCAGCAGGAGATAACTCCAGAGTATTGCATCGCTTTCACTATATGTGCGTTGTACTGTTCAATTATATACTCTCCATAATTGTTAAATATATAATTTTTAAATATTTTCAGTACCTAGTGTTACGATTGCGTGTGTTTATATGTGTTTGAATGTTTATTACTTCAAAGATCAATTTATGGTGGCAATGTGTGTAGGACGAGCGGTGCCGGCAGAAATTTACCAGTTGGAAATAACGGAGGGATCTTGACGGCGGCCCAAGCCAAATGTATAATGTCGTCGGTATCAACTGGAACAGCAACTACTACGTCTACATCCGGCGTTGGCTTGATATCCTCTCAAATATCTGGTGATCATTTGACAGGTACTGAATTTTCGGCATGCTTTGATCGATATGTTTAATTTTCTCGATGATTTAATACTGACATCCATTTATATAACTTTTTACTTGATGTTTTACATTTACGTGATCGTGAAACACAACATAAATTCAGTTATTATTTGTATTACTCATACTAAGCTACTCTTTGGAGCTAGATACACTATTTATTACAGTGCCTAATAATTTGGACTCCTACAAATAGAACGATTATTTTATTTTACGGTCGAACTGATACGTGCTCAAATTCGTTCTTTCACCTGTTAGTATATACATTTTAGTTTAGTTCGACATTCCTTGCTATTTCCACACATTATCAGTGGTTATTTGTTGTTTTTTTTCTTCTTTTTCAATGTATTGCTGATTTGTGGCATACGCGCATAATTTTAGTAATGTTATAACGATATTATACCAATCACATCTTGATGTTGCTGAGACGCGCTTCCTAAACGAATCTATCGATTTAACTGTATAATATCATATAATAGTCACATTCGAGCTGCCCAAGATGCTTTGGATCATTATATTGAGAGAAAAAGCACAATGCTTGGAAATCATCCGGCTCTCATCTACACGGTTTGTTACATCATTGCAAGAATTCCCGCTGATCCATTTTTCATGGTCTTCGTTGGAGCATCAACGTTTGGAGCATTTTTGACCGAATCTCTAAGTTTTTATTATACTATTTAAATCCTCTGGAACGCACGCCACGTTCCTGCGTATTGTAAATTACTAGAAGGTTTAAGAAAACAAATTTAAACATTCAATAATCGAGTGCAAAACTGGAAAACATCAATATATGGATCTGAAATAATGATAATTCAGCCTACTACATTATATGCAGCGTGTCGCAAGTGGTAGCTGTGCATCGATGTAGGCGATCAATTTCAGTTTGTTATTCTTTATGAAATTTGAACTTTACTTTATTATTTACTTTATTTCAACCATCATCTATTCTAAGAATGTCTCTACTTCTTTAAAAGATACTATGGTGCCAAAACTCTCCAAAATGCAGAGAAAATTGAAAATCCTAATCTTATTTCTGAATATTATCTCAAGTCTTAAATTCCTAATCTTGCATTACAAAAATCGTAATATATTTTTTCCTGTTGTTCTCTTTCATTCGCTGATGATTTCGACTCTGCTCGGTGCTGGACCACTACGGGAATTTTGATCACAGACTTCAGGAGGCAAAAGTAAGCTTAAGTTTTCTCAGTATCCCATCTGTACAGACGTTAAGCAGTAAACTGGTGCGATCGTTGGTGGCGTAGAATTCATCGCAATGTCAAGATAACCATTCTGATGCATCTCTAAATGAGCGTACTTTGAACCGTAATCTTTTAAAATTCTTTTAGATTTGTATAACTTACGAGCAACGTTAATAGTAACAACAAAATAAAAAGCACAACGTTGTAGGGATTGAAGTTCTACAACGCTTAACAGATATGGTATCTGATTAATTGTTAATGTTGTTGAATAATTCGTGCTTTTCGTTTGTACTCCCCTCTTAGCAGCGACCAGGGTGAAGCTAGCTCTAATATATTATTACAGTGTGCAGCAAAAAAGCGGTATCACAATTTTGTATAGTCGGATAGATTCCTGTACCGTGATTCTCTAGGGAGACAACTCTGTATCATATGTAATTACATCTATTTCAGTTTGTATACTTTATACATTGGTTTTGCGTATTGTTTTTTTCATTAATAAGAATATGGAATCATAAAAGTGTAGACACGCTCTTGAATGAAAAGTAGTGTAGATTAATTTATAGCGACTGTCTTGAATCGTGAAATTGAACAGACAAGGAATAATGACAGTCAGTCAGTAGTGTAAACGATATGTTTCACAAGCTGTTGTGAACTTACAGGAACTGGTAGAATTATTTATATGATTGTGTATATTTTTCCATTTTTGAAAAAAATATAACCATTGTCGTCAATGATTAACTATATGTGAATCTTTCTAGAACAACCCTCTCAGACATTGCAAATCATATCCGAAACATGGCCTTATCATGAGGTGTAATCTAGAAGTGTGAACAGTATCGAATAGCATAGTGCTTCAAACAGTCCAACATTAGAACGTTTACCCAAACAAGAACTTGATGACATAGCCGAGCGAGGATATTAGTTTTTCTATTCTATCCTCCGGCTTCTCCTCTTATATGAAAACTCAAAAATCTCTACTCAAAATTAATAATACAAACAATTCTGCAAAATGAGAACAACGCGGGTAGATTTATCGTATAGACCAAAGTGCAGCGTGCGGCTTTCCAAACGATACTTATGTTTACTATATGTACTCTGTTTACATTTTTGTATCAATTGTGCTATTACACATTGTGCGTGGTATGTACACAGAAAACGTTCAATTGAATTGCGTTATGTTATGTTATGTAGATAACAGTTATTAACCGTTTTAAATAACCGAGGTTTTAACCGGAAATGGTACTACTTGCCTTACGGCCGTCTTACGAACAAGTGTGGTTGAGCTGTCGCATTTTATATGTGGCAAGCAATAGAAGATAGTTATAAAATTACCCTTTTCATGAGACACCACCAACGAAGATGAATAAATATGTATTACTTGACCAAAGGGATGGAATCAATAAACCATAAACGCAAAAAAGAGTAACAGGACAAATAGGATCACCCAGGATGTTAACCAAAAACTAGGTATAAGTTTGTATTCTTGCCTGGGGATATGCGTCATATGCAGCATGATGTTCTACCTAGATCTGAACTCGCACTGTTATTTTTTCTTTCCGTTTTTAATCATTACTTTATTTGAGCCAGCGATAACGATCCCATCCGATAAGTTGCATCTTGTTCAATCTGCTTTCGTTCAAAACCAACGTTGCTAGCGCAAAACTCGCCCTAATATAGAGTATTTTATTTAAAAAATGTAGAGGATCACATTCGCTAAACCTTGACATTTAAATTATATTAAAAAGTCTTGAAACGGTTACATTGAATACTGAGGGGGAAAAGCTGGTAAAATGTATCAGCTTGAAGGGTTTTTGTAAAATTTTCTATCTTTTGGTGCCTAATGCTTAGAATTCTTATGGATATTTTGTAAAACATTAGGCATCTTTAATGGACTTGATATTATTTGAAAGCGAGGAATAATTTGCCTGAACAATAGCTTTACAGTCACACTTGTTCAGCAATATCACCAGAGTAGCCCCACTGTCCACGAGCTGTCATTGTTTGTTTGGAATCTGTCAAAACATTTGCCATCGTATTTTGCCGGTGTGTTGTCGCATGGCACAATCAGCGAAAGAATTTATCGTTTTGTGATTTACTAAACGCTTATCAGTATGCCAAAGGAGCAGTTTCGCGAAGCGGATGTGATAAAGAAAATGTAAGTTCGTTGCAAACTGTTTGTATCAGCTACCTGCTGTATCCTTACGAATCCGTTCCGAATCCGTGTATCTTTACGAATCCGTTTTGCAGATCGCACGTTTCGTTCAACATCGACAGTGCGCAACAGATCCAACAAGAAGCTCATCTACATGTTGTGGCCAAGAATCTGTACAATCAAAATGCTGAACGCACACCGGTCGCCTACGGTGTACTGGATAGACGAATGGGTGTTAGCCAGAAAGATGCCACCTGCGAGACGTGCAAAAAGGGTCTAAATGACTGCGTGGGACATTTTGGGTACATCGATCTTGCATTGCCGGTGTTCCATGTGGGCCACTTTCGTGCTACGATCACAATTTTGCAGTCAATCTGTAAAGTGTGCTCGCGGGTGATGCTAAAGGAAGAGGAAAAGAAGCATTTCAGCACACGCTTGGTGAATCCCAACCTCTCATACCTGGCAAAGAAGTCTATCCACAGTCAAGTGCTAAAGAAAGCTAAGAAAAACACCAAATGTCCCTACTGCAACAGTCTGAATGGGCCGGTGAAAAAAGGACCTGGCTTGATGAAAATCGTCCATGAGCCGTTCCGCGGCAAGAAACCCTCCGATCCGCTAGTAACGAACGCCCTGCACGAGATGCAGGCAGCCATCGAGTCGAACCGAGAACTCTCGCAAACCGTCGTCGGTCCATCTTCGCTCTCGAAGGAATTGAATCCGGTGGAGGTGTTGGATTTGTTTCGCAACATCCCGAAAAGTGACGTGCCGTTGCTTGGCATGACATCAGTACAATCAAATCCGGCCGATCTGATTGTGACGCGCGTTTTTGTGCCGCCAGTATGCATCAGGCCGTCGGTTGTGTCGGAAGTAAAAGCGGGTACGACGGAGGACGATTTAACGATGAAGCAGAGCGAGATTCTGCTCATTAGCGACGTGATTGCGAAGCACATGATGACCGGAGGAAAAATCGAGCTCATCCAGGAAGATTGGGACTACTTGCAGCTGCATTGCGCTCTGTACTTCAATAGCGAGCTGTCGGGCATTCCACTCTCGCTGATGGTGAGTTGAATAGGATGCAACAGCACACGCCACATTCGCGTCGTTTATGGTTTCACGTTCCACGTTTCATTTCCAGCCGAAAAAACCAACACGTGGCATCGTTCAGCGCTTGAAGGGTAAGCAGGGACGCTTCCGTGGCAATCTATCTGGCAAACGAGTAGACTTTTCGGCTCGTACGGTAATCTCTCCTGATCCGAATTTGATGATTCACCAAGTGGGCGTACCGGACAGGGTGGCAAAAATTCTTACATTTCCGGAGAAAGTTAATACGGCTAATATTAATGTAAGTGGCCTTGCTTTTCGTTGCGTGGCTCTTTGAATGTCTTACCTTATTTTTTCCCATTTTCTCTCTAGCGTATGAGGCAGCTGATCCGCAATGGTACAGAGAAACATCCGGGAGCGAATTATGTGCAGCAGAAGGGAAGCGCGTTCAAAAAGTATCTCGCGTACGGAAATCGCGATAAGGTGGCACAGGATCTGAAGTGTGGGGACATTGTGGAGCGCCACCTGATGGACGGCGATGTCGTGCTGTTCAATCGTCAGCCTAGCCTGCACAAGTTAAGCATCATGTGTCACGTCGCCAAGGTTCAGCCACAGCGAACGTTTCGTTTCAACGAGTGTGCTTGCACGCCGTACAATGCCGATTTCGATGGGGACGAGATGAACCTGCACCTGCCACAGACGGAGGAGGCCCGTGCCGAAGCGCTCGTGCTGATGGGCAACAAATCGAACTTGGTGACACCCCGCAACGGAGAGTTGTTGATTGCTGCCACGCAGGACTTCATCACCGGCGGCTATCTTCTGACGCAGAAGGATCAATTTCTGACGCGCGAGCAGGTGATGCAGCTGGCCGCGTGCATGCTGTCGGGCCCGGATGCGAACATGGTGATCGATCTACCGCGGCCGGCTATTCTGAAGCCGCGAAAACTATGGACCGGGAAGCAGATATTCAGTCTCATCCTGAAACCGAACAGTGGCTCGCACGTAAACGCAAACCTGTCCACTAAAGGGCGCAACTACACCAAGGACATGGACCTTTGCGTGAAGGATTCGTGGGTGATCATACGCAACTCGCAACTGCTGTGCGGCGCCATGGACAAGGGGACACTCGGTTCGGGCACGAAGAGCTGCATTTTTTACACCATATTGCGCGATTTCGGCGAGGAGCACGCGATCCGCTCGATGTGGCGGCTAGCGCGCATGGCCTCGTACTTTATGATGAACCACGGTTTCTCGTTCGGCATCGGCGACGTTACGCCAAGCCGCAAACTGCTGGAGGAGAAGCAAAAGCTGCTGGAAACCGGCTACCGCAAGTGTGACGAGTATATCGCGGAGATGAAGAAGGGCACACTCCAGTGCCAGCCGGGCTGCACTGCGGAACAAACGCTGGAAGCGGTTATGCTGAAGGAGTTGTCCAGCATCCGTGAGCTGGCGGCGAAGGCATGCTTCCGGGAGCTGCATCCAACGAACAGTGCCCTGATCATGGCTCAGTCCGGATCGAAAGGGTCAAACATCAACATCTCGCAGATGATTGCGTGCGTCGGACAGCAGGCTATCAACGGCAAACGAGTCCCGAACGGATTCGAGGATCGTGCTTTACCCCATTTTGAAAAGTTTTGTATGTATTTACGCTCACCGGTAGACGCCGGGCTGTGTGCTATTGTGCAATAATCTTCTCTCTTTATTATGTAGCAAAAATACCGGCCGCACGTGGCTTCGTGCAGAACAGTTTCTACTCGGGGTTAACGCCGACGGAATTCTTCTTCCACACTATGGCTGGCCGAGAGGGTCTGGTGGATACGGCGGTCAAAACAGCCGAGACGGGCTACTTGCAGCGGCGGCTGGTGAAATGTCTCGAAGATTTGGTTGTCCAGTACGACGGAACCGTGCGGAACGCAATCGGAGAGGTGGTCGAGATAACGTACGGTGCCGATGGCTTAGATCCGGTCTTCATGGAGGTGAAGAATAAGCCGGTGGACATCGAGAGACAATTTATGCACGTGCGCAACATGCTTGCGAGCAGGGACGAGCTGCCGCTGCGTGGTGAGGAGGTGCTCAGTGTTGGGGAACAAATCCTGTCTAAACCGGAGTTTCACAATTGTCGCCCGGACTTCCGTCGGGAGTGCACGTAAGTCATTAGTTCTAGCCAAGAAGCTATCTCGATAGTTTGCTAAACAAAAAAACGATGCTTCATGATGCTTTGGCCATATACTTCCAGTGATTTCTTAAGAAAGTTTGGTGAACGCTTGGCCACCATTCAGCGGCTGTACAGAAACGGACCGAAGGTAGCGATGGAAATTGAGCGTACGACGGCCGGACAGCTGGAGCTGTTCCTGTTGCAGGTGCGCAATAAGTACAATAAAGCGGTAACGGAACCGGGTACGGCCGTCGGTGCGCTGGCTGCACAAAGCATCGGAGAACCCGGCACCCAAATGACGCTGAAAACGTTCCACTTCGCTGGTGTCGCATCGATGAACATCACGCAGGGCGTGCCGCGCATTGTGGAGATCATTAACGCTACCAAGGCCATCTCGACACCGATCATCACCGCAGAGATCGAGAACAACATCAACATGGAGTTCGCGCGCAAAGTGAAGGCTCGCATTGAGAAAACGTCACTCGGCGAAATTTCTTCCTACATCGAGGAAGTGTACAAGGCGGACGACTGTTTCCTGCTGATAAAGCTCGATCTGGATCGCATACGAGTGCTTGGCTTGGAGGTTAATGCGGAGACAATTCGCTATTCGTAAGTCAGGCGTGCTTTGTACTATAATTTCGACGTCACACTAATGACCCGTGTGCTTTGTTCTTCCCTTTTCCGTAGCATTTGCACGTCAAAGTTGAAGCTGAAGCAAGAGAACGTGGATGTGTATGGACCGTCACTGATCATCATTCGTCCCGACAGTAACAAGCATAGCCACAGCTTGAACTCAGAGCTACAGCGGCTGCTCACAGCGATACCGAATGTGGTGGTGGCCGGACTTCCGCAAGTGTCGCGTGCCGTTATCGCTGTCGATGATTCGCGCGGGACGCCAAAGTATCGGCTGTGTGTGGAAGGTTGCGGATTGCGCGACGTGATGGCAACGTACGGTGTGATCGGCAACAAAACCAAGAGCAACAACATTCTGGAGGTGTACCAGACGCTCGGCATAGAAGCGGCACGAACGACGATCATGACTGAAATCACGGAAGTGATGGAGGGGCACGGCATGAGCGTGGACCATCGTCACATTATGCTGTTGGCCAGCCAAATGACGTCGAGAGGCGAGGTGCTCGGCATAACACGCCACGGGTTGGCGAAAATGCGCGAGTCTGTGTTTAATCTTGCATCGGTAAGTTGTTGTTTGGGTGTATATTTGTGCGAAATTTTGTAATTTAACTTCCCCGCTTGTCCACAGTTCGAAAAGACTGCCGATCATTTGTTCGACGCGGCATACTATGGACAGACGGACTCTGTTGACGGCGTTTCGGAACGTATTATACTGGGGATGCCGGCATCCATCGGCACCGGCCTGTTCAAGCTCATACACAACCACAACGACACGCAGCTCGAAACGATCAGCGATCCTATTTTCAACATGATTTAGTTAAAGCTGATGCAGGTGAAATAAAAAGTTTACTTTGAATTCAGTTACTTCGTGTAATGATGGCCTTCCAATGGTCAGTTCCAGGGGCCCGTAGACTTACTTATTTTAACCTTGCCCTAGAGAGTTAAGAAGTAGGAATCCTCGGATGGAAGTGTACAACCCAACTAGCAAATCTATTTTGAGATAAAAGCCAGTTCCGACTGCAACAAGAATATTGAACTAAGCGCACGGATGCTAGCGGCCGACTGGTCATACCGGCCTGAACAAACTTTTACACACAGCGTCAGCTGTCGCAACGGACAAAGCTTGGACTATAAAGAAACATTCATAGTTTCAGTACTCACACACTAAAGGACTTCGGATCGTTGCAACACCGGAGATGGCGTTAGGGATATTCTCAAAGATTTTATTCGAACCACGAAGTACCTTCCACTTGAAGCGACTTTTCATAGACAGACTAAACCACCAAAGGTTAATGCCTTCTTCCTTTTCACATACACTACTGAGACGGGATCCTATAAAAATCTGACAAAGCCATCTAAGATGCATTCGAAAGAAAGATGTTCAGGCAGATTGTTAGCGCCGTTTGCATGGAAAGAAAACGATAGAGTCACTACAACGAAACGTTTTATGAGCTGTACGATGAATTCTCTACTGTGCAGCGCACCAGATGTCGGTCGTTCACAAGGACTGAGATGGATTGATGACGTTGGATTTTTTGCCATAGCCTTAATACGGACACTTGGTGCAGACCGAAGCGGTTCTAGCGCTTATTAGAGTGTAAAATGTAAAATACTGACATCCTAGACATGTTTTTAAAGTTATTCATATCAATCGTAGGCAACATAGCATGTGCCGGAGCATCTAACATACTTTATTTTACTGCATGATTCTCGTCCTTACTACCGTTACTGATAATTAGATAGAAATGCTAGAATTTTCCGGCGCACAACTTTTCCATGATATCGTGGTTGTATGTCGAATGCAGCATCAGCCCCAGCACCCCCGCTCGCGAAGCCATCGATTGACGAACTTGTCGCTCCTGCTCGACTAGCTCGTCCATCTTCAACCACTGGCGCACCCGCTCGAGGTCTATTTCGGCACGCCGTATTTTTTCCCAAACGTAATGTTTGAAGCAAGATTTTTTCGGTGCCCTGAAACGAAACGAAGCCAAACAAGAAAGTTGTAGCCAACCGTTCAACAGGCACAAGTCGCATTAAAACAAAAAAAAAAGAGATCATGAAGATGAAGATGTTTAGCCCTTTTCCGCTTCGGAAGTTACAAATACATTTTTCAATTGTGTGGTGTACAATTAATTTTCTCAGCTTTCTCCATGTTATTTACTTACCGGCAAAATTCTCCTGTCAGTTGAAAAACGTTCCGCACTAATGGGCAACCGCATACATCCGTGTCGCTAACTTTAGGGTCCTTGCAATGTTCGGGACACAACACACGAAGCCGCTTGCAGTATGTCTTGCTGGCCGGATTGTAGAAGTCGCAAAACATCGAGTTACCATCAATCCGGGTCTTGAAGATACTACCGAAGCTTGCCTGACTTTCGTATTTGTTGAAACATTTTTCCATATGCCGGATGGCGGTTTTGGAGTGAATCTCGTGTCCACAGGTAATGCAATACATCGACATTTCGTCCTCCACGTCCGTGTTTTCCAGTGCATTTGGATCCAGCGTACATCGCTTCGCTCGTTCAACTAAAAGGTCTAACTCCGCGTGTCGTTTATCCAGCTCCGCCAGGGTAGCCCGTACGATCGCCTGCTTCATACGTATCGATTCCAGGGCCTTTTTGTTTTGCTCCTCCCCGACGGCGGGACTTAATGACCACTCTTGGATGCGCTGGGGCAGTACCTGATATATACGGCTCGTGGCCAACTTCATTCCACATTCATCCGAACAATACTTCGACTGGGGTCGCGAAGTCATGATACAGCCGGGACCGTAACATTGCCGGTCACCTTCCAGAGCAGGGTTTTTAACCACTTCCGGTGTTAGTGAGCGTTTTCGCTTTTTGTTCCGACCCGCCGCTTTCATAGCCGCACGGTCCTTCTTACGGGTGCTCGAGTTGCTACAGATTCGCAACTCGCAGCGTTGTTTGCGTCCATTCTTGGGGTGCCCCAAACATCCGTCGCAGTTTCCACAATTTTCCGCAAGACACCCTTCGCAGTGGCCACATCGTTTCTCGGAGGAAGAACCGCCAGGAGGCTTTTCTTTCCGTTTCTTGGGGGGTTTCTTCTCCTCCGGAACCGGCGTTGGTCCAGGTACTGGCACTAAACGAAAAACCGTTTGCAATGTCGGATCGTCTTCCTTGCACCGCTGACAATAATAGTGTTTAATGTGTTTGGCTTCTTTCTCCGACACATTGATGCAATCGCCGTGGTACCATTCCTCGCAGGCATCACAGCAACTGGCCCAGAAATGTCCATGAAATCGAGGAGAAAAACATTAATTTGCAGCACAACAGAAATGAAAACCACTATCGGCTCGACTATGCACTTATTTTAGTCATTGTTGCTTACATCATAAAACGGGATGAATCGGAGGAGCGACATAGGCAGTAGGCTTGTCCATCCTGCTTGTAAATGGTAGCTATCTTGCTTTTCCTTTCCGGTAAATCAAATTCCTTTGCAATTTCTTCCTTCTGTTACGACAAAAAGGTGTTTAATATAGTTTGATACCTCACGCCGGGAAAGAGCAAACTTACCGATTTTTTCTTCCGTTTTTTGGGTTCACTCATGATTTAATCGATAGCACGACCGTAAAATAAAAAGTATGTTTTGCCCTGGCGAGGCGTATTCCGCAGGAAAGAAGCGAAAAAGGGAAGCTGGTTTAATAATATTTAATAAAAACAACGACCTGCAGCCAATGTTTTTACACAGCAAAACATAAAGCGCCCAGCTAACCTGACGTCTATAGACGTCAAATAAAATAAAAAACAAAGCACAACGAGTAAGACATTGAGTAACGCTACCAATTGGCCTACAATCATCATCATCATTATCGTCATCGGTCGGATTATCATCAGTATCGTCATCGACAGCAAAAAAGTAATGCTGCATCTTTTATAATTCTCAGGAACACCTGGGTTTAAGCGATCGGGTGCTAGTTGGATAAAAAATGTAGTCAAAGTCCGTTTACATGAAACGCAACTCCAAGCCCGACTCCAGACGCAACTCGAAAATTACGTCAAGTTAGCGTCGCTTCGTGTAAACACGACAATTAGCAAGGTTGTTGCGCTTAAAGCACACTGAATTTCCTAATTTTTATGCGCTTTCCTCGCTAAATTCGCCAAATTAATATATTGCAATGACTAAAATACAATATCCTTGCTATAAACATCTATTATTGATGACAAACTAACTCGGTAGATTATTTTAGGTATTCTCCGAATTATGCAGTCTGTAGTAAAAGCACTAGTAATGTCGGCCCGGATACACACCGGGTGAAGCAAAATATATAACATTCTTTCCGATATAAACTGTTAGTCTGTGATATAAACTGCGTAGAAATAGAACAAACAAAACTTACAATTTTTGGTGGAGTTCTCCATATTACATTATGTGTATGTTCTGAGTGGGTCAGGTTTATAGCAATCAATTGAAAAATGCTTCTTCATCAACATCATTGATTGAATCTTAAGCCCAAATGTTGCTTTTGTATATTGATTTCGATCCAATGCTCTTACCCCTAGCATTTTCAGCAATGTGCCATATTCTAGACAATATCTTAATTGTTCCAATATTTTTTGGATCGAAAAATGGCATCATCCTTATTGTGAATATTTTTTTTACTGGCAGAAAGGCGTTGGTTTTAATACGTAATTTTTAAAACAATCGTAGAAAATTCTCAAAAGTGTGCAAATTGCACGACACAAACGCTTTCCTAACTCACCACTAACGCTTTATATTATCCTCATTGGTGCAACAACTTGGGTATGTTCAGACCTATCATTTCTGGCATTTGTTCACTTCATGATACCCATAACTGGTTAGTCAGTCAGGCTTGCGAGGGTACTATCCAGCGTAACTTTACTAACGATAATCTCGTAAAATTTCGTATTTGTCCATCTCCGTCTAGTACCAATCACGCCTCCACAGTTTTATATGGACGTCCTAAAACGACTGTAAGGGCTGGGTCATAAGGTGTTATTCTAATGGCAGGGCCAGCCCTGCCAGATACGCGGCGAGAGTGACACTGAACGATATTGCGGTCATCACCCAACTTTTGGAGCTTGGGTCTTTACACATGTGGTACTAATAATTCTTCTGAGCATCTTGAACGACATAAAGAGGGCATTGTCAGTTTTGATCAGAGTGTTTGAAAGCTGGGTCTATGAATGTTTTACTGGATTTTTCATCCATTCTTGAACAATTCCCACAGTTAGATGAAATCGCGCCCACTCAATGTTGAAATCCTTCCAACTTGCAAAAGTGTTTAAACTTATAGAGATTTCCTTCTTGCAGAAAATTCCCTATCTGCAGATATGCAACACTGATTTTACATATATATCATACGACAATTTAGATTTGGCACCGGCCTTATCGGGTGATGAATAATCTATAAAAAAAAATTTTTTTTATAGAAATTAGATTTTATAGAAATTTAAATAAATAAAATCTCTGAGTCGCTTTGTTATTTATGCTACATTGGGTCTTTCCCTTGTTTGGTCCGTATAATTATACGAAATGTATACGACTAGAACTCTTAGTATTTGTACCAATTCTGGCGATCTTCCGGACGACCGCCTATCAAGTTAATTTAACCAAGGAAAACAAGAGTCGTTTAGCCAACAAAGATGAAGGTTTCCACCATTACAGAACAATAAATTTCTTTCTGATCTTTGACCAGCTTAACGTTTTGTTTCAGAAGCTGAAGCTGTGTCTTTCAGAACGAAGTATTGAATACATAGACTGGGTTTTCTTTTAATTCATCAAACAATTTATTAATTTTTCCTTTCGTGATTGCTGTTCAGCATTTATGACAAATGTTCTTCACTAATACTTCGTGTGGATTTGCAGTTTAAGGCAAAATACTGTTTTTTGTCTTATGATAAATTTTGGTAGGAAACTATTTTTAATTTGAAGTATTCTCTAACGCGAAGCTCCTCGTACTCAACCGTTTCTTAATTGCTTAACATTCGTCTAATTATCATGGTGTCGCGCTAAAACTTTGGTGTTCTGTTGCGAGACCGATGGGGCATTACCTTCTATTTATACCAAAGTTGTTAACATGTAATGCTCGTTTGAACCCTTTCCATTTGCTTCGAATTTTCGTTCTGAGTTTCTTGTATGTTAGTCACACATCTTGATGTATGTAAATGGATTCTTCTATTAGAAAGTCCAAACGCAGTTAAAATTTGCTGTGTGAAGAGTGCTAAATTTCCATTTGTTGTGGATTGGATAGACAATGAATTGTCTTAAAATTGTATTACGAATATGGAACTCGAAGCGTTTATTGAATGTACTGGATGAGCGGTCAAAAATGAAGGTTTGTTTTCAATACTTTCTTTAATAAGTGTGTAGATTTTTCTAGATGCATCTATTACAGTGAAGTAATTTCTTAATGCGCAAAGATGTTATTTTCATTAGTTAGCTATGAAAGTGTCGAGTTTAGCTAGATTTTCTTTTCTTTCTGATTATTTTCTTTAATATTTCCTTCATTAACCATCGTGAAATGTACATTGTAAAGCTTCTCTTTTTGGCGTTTTAGTTTACGTTTCCTCTCTGATCTGTACAGTGTACACGGTTTAAACAGTACCTAACAATAAAAGAGTCAATACCAAACGAGTTGTTTCTACGGTCCAAATTTCGGAATTTAAAAAAGTGGCCTTAACAATGAAAAAATATGAATGGATCCGACATGATCCGGCTTAATCCATTCTTCTTTCGGTTTAGATAAGCTTCAATGTGTTTGGCAAACTATAGCAAACGAAAATAAATAAATATTCTAAATTTGTTTGCATGTTTGCATGGATTAAAAAAGCTTTTATAAGTCCAAACAGTCCAACACACCAAACTCTAGAACAATTTATAATGAACTTACATTATTGTCAGTGGATAGACCTTTAAATAATTTCAATACATTTTCATCCAATACTTGACACGAATGCCATGATGAAAATATTTGCATCGTTCATATATGATGGCATAAAAATCGAGTTACTGATTTGTTTTACTAAAGTTTACTAATTTGTTGCTTAATACATCATGAGGATGCGAAAGAAACTAAGACATAATCCATTTCGATTCTTCCAGGATCTACTAAGATAAAACAAACAGCTTATCATTGATCCTAGCGGAATAAGATGAAGGAAATCGTTGTATAAGTTGTCTGCTGTTAAAAACACGTAACCCCGAGTGAAAAGGATGAAAAATTGTATGAATGAGTTGAAAAAAGTTCTAAAACATCCAAAACGGTTTGGAGTGTATTACAAACATGAAAAAAAAACAAATCAAATAACGAATGTTGGTATACAAGTGCGGGCTATCAAATCGTTTGCTAATAAGATCACAATGTATCCAATAACTATAGATTCGGACGTGTGGACGTGTTGTATTCACTTCGAATGGATGGTACATATAGCTGGACGAATTATAGAGGTTTGCAACAAGAAAGCGCACTCCTGTTTCAAGGGCTTTTGCAAAGGTACCTAGTGTTTCAAAAAGGTGACAAAACATCGGAACAATGTTCGAACCTGTTGGCAATCGATTGTCAAACTCTACCTCGGTATCAAAAACTTCTATTGTGTATTATAAACAATTAAATCGCCCTCAGTTACTTTTATTGCAAAGGCTGTTAAATCACGAATTTGTCAATCAATTGCATACGGTTGCATACATTCGAGTGTAAGAGTAATGCCGTAAAAAGGTGTGTATATTTACAAATATGGACTTATTACTCTTACCTGAGAGCTATCACTCGTTTGATGTTTCTTTTTTTAGCTTGAGTTATATGTATTGACATGTGGTGTGTCTGTGGAGTGGTGTTTGCCGCGCCTCAGACACATTCTGATCGGAACGAGCTACATAGTAAGAACTGGACAGCTGACTTTAGTCGTAAAGTAAGTGGATGAAGCCATTGCATCCGGATTCGTGGATCGACGAGTGCAACTGCTCCGTTAGGTAGCGCTAGTGCCATTCGCAATCTGTTTTATCATTGTAAAATGATGGTTGCGTGAGTTAAGAACTAAACTGACAGAAAAAAAATACAGGAAAAGAGATTTGATCCTCCTGAAAGGTACGAAAGAAAGTCATAAAGGCATACGAAAGAAGATTTCGATTGAATGCTCAATAGATTGATCTTAAGAATTTTGAATTCAACCATGGAGGGAGCATCGTTTCTAAGAACTGAAAATCTCACCACGCCAAGTCATGTCTCCATGTGCTGAATGGTTTTTGAAACTGTATGGTACTATTTCCAAACGCAGTCACTACTTACGTATGCTTGGAAAAAGGTTATGGATCGACAGCGTCCATGAAACTCAATGCACTAAAATTGTGTATCGTATTAGCGAATCATCTACATGCTAGCTACTTGCTACTAATTGCACTATCCTACATCGCTGCCCGAGCTTGGAGTGCGCTGTAAGACTGAATCTAACTAATGGTACACTGGTTGACTCACATTCCAAGAACGCGAAGCCCTGTTTCGTTTAGTCTAGTTTTGCCTGGTAACGTTTTACCTACGATAGAAAAGGAACACTCGTGTGCACGGATGCGAGTAGGTCTAAATTCTGGACAAATCGATTAGGATGCACCTGTTGCAAGCTCCTCGCAAAAACTGCCCCGTCGCCGCTTGCTCAATTGCTTCCAAAATCGTCGATCGAGTGGTTTAGCCTGTGAAACGCGCAGAACAAGAATCCGTCACATTTTCAGCATCAAAAGTACGACGCAAACAGAACGTACCGTTTCCTTGCGCGGAGAGTTAAGTCGGCTGGAGTCGGAGTGGCACGTGGAGTGGCTTTCGTCCGTACTGTCTTTGGAAGTGAAAAATCCCGATAGATGGTTTTCGGAGTTCCGTCGGTGCAAAAAGTTGAACCTGCCGTATCAAATGGTGCATCATATTACTTAGGATCATTGCGGGCACACGTACCCGGCACACGTCAGACTCACAGTTTGCTGGTATGTTTCTGGGTGCTGTTGAAACTAGCTACTCGTTTCAGCTGAGAAGCGTTGTGGTTGAGCTGTGTCATGCAGTAGACTTTCTCCCGCCTCGCCAAACGTTCCAGGTCCGACAGAGTCTTTTCGTCTGCGGGGAAATGTTTGGGGAGAGTGTTAGTTGGACGGATCGCGCCCTCCCAACGGCAGTACTCACCTCGATCCGCAGACCCAGAACTGCTCCAGGTAGCTGGAGCGGTAGTTTTTCGACGGTGCAGTATAGGAGTATCCATCTTTGAATTGTTTTGCTGATATGATGAGCTCATTCCGTTTCTCATTGCTTGGCTGGACGAGGGACCCGGCGACTCCGCTCCGCTCGGGGCAGTCGTCGTCGTGAGCGTCGCTACCGTCTGAATGTTCATGTAGCTGCTCACACGCGTCACGATACGATTCATGATGATGTCCTTCCCACTCATGCGATGGTATGTGGAGAGGTCGCGCCCGAGAATTGCCGTCAGGTCCGGTCCAGGACTGTAGGTGAGCAGGTCTTCGTCGCCGAGAATGTCGTGGTTCAGCGCCAAGCGCATCTCGAGCCTTGGACTGAGCCCGATCGGTGCATTTGCCCTGTCGGCGAAATGTGCGGTATCGCTTGCACAATGCATCCCGGTGGTCGGGAGCTGCACAGATGCATAGCATCTGTCAGCAACACTCCCATAGCTTTCGTCGGGAGTGGTAGTCTTGATCGTCTCGTTCTTCTCCGCCCGCGGGGTCGACGACGGTGTCGTACTTACCGAATCGGTAGCGGTGGAATCTTTTAAATCCGCATAAACCAGAGGATTTCTTTCCGAAGCTTGCCCCTGCCAATTTATCGAAAGTAAATTACCCGCTAATTATAAGATATCTACGCAATCGAACAAACGAACAAACGAACGTATGCGAGAATCGGCGGGAGTTGCATAACTTCCGATGGAAAAGAAGAAAAACAAACACATACAAGCACTCATAGTAACTGCAGCGTTGTTCGATAACTCTGTATCAATCGTCTATAAACACATGCATAATGGAGAGTTGCGGAGAGAAAAAAAATGTAAATTTAAGTGTTATCGTTTGTTATTGCTGAGTCGGATTCACACTGTTTTTTCCTCGAAATCCAAAAGAACCACTAGTCGAAGCGCAAAACGATCTTGTGCCACCAGATTCCGAGGGTCGACATACAGCTGCTTTACAATGGTTAACCTTCTTATAGGGATTAAAAGAGAAAATGCGAATCTAACCCTAAATCGTAACTGAAAGCACATCTTGGAAAATGCGGCAGTTTTGTATTTTTTTAAATGATTTTCATGGCTTTCAATGACTTTGAAATGGGATGATTTTTTTTTCAAATGTAAAGTATTTGCTCTCAATTCTATTGCCAAAGGCTGGTTCGTGCTAAATTAATGGCTCTTTTGAAATTATTGGAAAATAGGAACGGCGATAATTATGTTACCGACTGTATTATTCAAGAAGTGGATTAGAAACTGAAAATATTCAAGATGGCAGATAAATATTAAAATCATAATATTTTTTTAATCCTACTTCAGCAATTCGTTGCAAATAGAAAGAGTAAAATTGTGTTCTGAAATAAGGTGTACATTAAGGATGAAAAACATTCATTTTTCTATGCAAAATGTGCCACAAACTACCCTCTAAGAAAACCGAGTGGGCTATAGATGTGTACAAGTGGTTTAGTTGTGAAACGATTCGTGTAGTATGTGTTCGTCAAGCTTCCACATATCATCTGAAGTGCACCAATGCTACATCGCTCCTGACGAAATTGAATATTTCTGTGATTGCACCAAACAGATTCATAAATTGAAAAAAAAAACTGTATTGTTGAAGAAATGCATTTCTTGACTTAGTAACTTGATAGATGTCGTTGTTACGTTATTTAGGAACTTAAATATTAAGAATCATAGTTATCTATTATTTTACACAAACAACAAATCGTGTTTGTTAATTGATGTGTGAATATGTTTTGATCGAAATAATTGTTGTACATGATTCAATTGCAGTTCCGATATAGTCTCATCGCATATCAGGCGCAGTCACGGTACCGTCAAGAGCTATATTAAGATAGATAGCGAATAATCTGTCAAAAACGATCAGTAGGCATGTAAAATGAAACTGAAACTGTTATGCTAATTATCATAATATCAATGATGAGCTATTAGTGAGTGTTATAAAATGTATGATGTAAATTGACAAAGAGAATAACATTAACACACTGAACACAACACTATCAAGAGCAAACTAGCTATACTCATAACTAAACGAACTTTGAATGCACATTTTCTACAGATTACATAACGTACTGTCCATATCCTACCTGGTTATCGCGGCCGCTGAGTGGTTTACTGTCATCATCTGAATCGCCGGTCTCACTGTCCTCTTCAAACAGTGGCTCAAGCTTTCGTCTACTCGATTGTTCGATAACCAGCAAATGTTTCACAATAACCAAAAGTAACGAATATGGAGCAAATTTTCACAAGAGAAAAAGATAACTATACTATTCTGTAAATCAAAATCAATGAATGACGCTAACAGCTATCTCGCCATTTGTTTCCATTCTATTCTAGCTGAATGAAATTCGATCATCTAGAGCTACGGATCGTATTTCAACGAAGAGATCGATCTCTCTAAGTTACGATCTCTCTAAGCATCGTAACCACTATCACTAGCTCAGTTGGTCATTCAAAAATTTTATCTAAGTAAATATGAGTTTAAAGTGTACGTACCGTGGCAGCAGTCCCCGAACAGCGCTTGCCGTCATCGGTGGGGCCATAAGCAGTTCATCCATCATCAATTCGGTGTCATCGTCGCCCGTATAAGATGATGATGATTTGGTTGGTGACTGTTGGAGACAAGAGAAGATCAATTTGTTGTTAGGGGAATCATATTGTTATGATGAGATAAACCATACATTATTTGATACGGTCTATCTGATTTGTAGATAGAAAACATCATGAAATACATTCATGTTAAGAGTTTAACAGATAAAATTAACTCAACTCAAAAGTTAAATGTGAGCGTTAGGTGAGATACACCTTGGTTATTAACAATAACGCCTCTTTTTTGTATCCACTACCTCCAAGTATGTTTATCTCCAATTAGATTTAGCCCTTTCATCGTCGTTGTATAACAGAAGTATAATCAATCCACTCACCGAATGCGTTTGTTCAATGCTGCCAAATATCTGCATGTCGTCGTTCTCGCCGCCACTGGTCGGTGTGCCCCAAATCTCCTCCCCAGATGTGGCTGACGTTTCTCCTTCGATTGCTTCCTCTTCATCTCCGCCACTGCTAGCCGCCTGATCAGCGGTTCGTTTGTCTCGACTTTTATCCCAATCACTGTCAGCACCTTCCGCTTCTTCGGTGCTGTTGTCTCGTCGCCCAAGATACCGATCGATAAACGCGCGCGACTCTTCGATAAAGTTACCGGCTCTAGCCGTCCAGTTCAGGAACGTTTGTGCATTATTGTCGTATACTTCTTTGGTAACAATTTTGATGTCTAGAGGTTGAGAGCAATCGATAAAGATTGTCAGTAGTCTGATAAATGAGCATATGGCGGAGAAAACGATATTGGAACTAAACATTCTTACCACTTTCAGATTCCTCTTCCGAGGAGTATGTTTTGTTGTCATCCGTATCCTCTGAGGGAACTCGTTCGAGGCTAGAGATGGTGCCGTATCTCTTCAAGCCAGGATTTAGCGCACGATACGGTGGTTCTGCGATTTCGTCTTCTGGAGAATTATCGGGAGAATACTCGTCACTGATACCCCCTTCAGTGCCTTGTGCCATCGAATTGAAACTGTTCGGAGCCAGCTGGAGGTGACTCCTCTCTACCATCGCCCAAGGTGAAAGTGATGGTAACGTGTGTCGAACACACGACACATTTCCCAAAGCGTCCGGCGTTGGAGGTACTACGGCGATGGTTGGTAGTGCTTCGAATGGATCCATATGCACCAGCGATGCAGTTGGATTAATTTGAGCTAGACTGATCAATCCCATCAACGACCACTCCGGGTCATCGTCCTCGTTATTATTGTGGGTTATTGCTTTCTCTCCTCGGCTGCATGGAGCTTCTGCCGGACGCTCGTGCAAAGCCGGTTTGGTGTTCAATGGCAGTCCGTTCATTTTACTCGTGTCCTGTGTATTGCACACTGTGATGCCTCTGGCACTGGACTGGCAAATATTGTCCAAAATTTTCACTCGCTCGTGTCGCAGCTCATCAGGGCTAAGCGTACTTTTCTCGAAATCCTTTGGTGTGCATTTGCAATGGCATGGTGTTTGGTTCTTGGTTTTGTAGTTGCTGTTCATCGCCAGATGAGCGTGACGGTCCACTACTTGTGGCACGGTGGCACTCGAGTGGGGCCTACCGTTCGATACATTGTCAGCCATCGTTACGTGACCAGAACTTTCACTCTCCTGTGCGATGGATTTGCCCAGCATGATCAGCGTACTGGACGAAGATACACTCGACAGTGAGTTCGGACTCTTGTTAAGGCTGCTATCCGTCGTGGAGTTTGACACGCAGCAACGATTTGAAGGTGTACTGTGGCTATGCTGCACGGTTAAGGAGTTGCTGCTCGGAGAGTTTATACGGCTCTTACAGTTTTTGAGACACTGCCGGCACATGGAAATAGTGTCCAATTTGTTGCTTAATGGGCTTGATCTCACTGTGATCTGGGATAAAGGACATAATGTGTGGTTGATGTGGTCAATAGCAATACTGGCAGTTGGCTTGGGTAGGTTCGGTTTGTTCAAAATGTTTGAAATAGCTGTTTCGATGATCATGAAGTAAATTAATCAAGATAATTTCCTAGTCATTTACGTACTGAACTACTCAACTGAACTGCTGTATGTTTATGAAGCTGTGTTCTTGGTTATGTTTGATAGTTTTTAATCAAAATATCGGGTTCAAATGCGAAACAATGCCGACAACTAAGTATAGGTTAAGTTTAGAATTGTATAGCATTTAGACTTGTATTAGTATTGATTTACATCTTTCCAGGAATAATATTCTGGGATGCTGTTTTTCTTTTGTATGATTAACATACAGTCATCACAAGAGACATTCACCACTGTAGTAACAAAAAAAAATCACTCCTTTACGAAGATAAAGCAAAGGATCGGTGCTATTGCTACCTGCTGATCAGTGATCTGCTAAAACCAAGATAATAAAAAAAGTCACCAAAGTAATAAAAAAGGTATAAAATTCCATAAATTTCCTAAAAACCATTGTATAAGGTAACATGAATGCATTAAAAAATGTTTCAACACGCTTTCATTCGCTTTCAGCTATAAAAGCATAGACATTGAGGACAACCGGGCATACAACTTGACAATTTGTCTCGTTTGGAGAGTAGAACCGGATGAACATATTTTTTCACTCTCTGGCGTACATTATAAACACACGTGACACGTTTAACCTGGTTCATGGACTGAGCGGATCCCGGATCTTGTGCCCTGTCGAGCATGAATGGTTTGTGACGTTAGTGGATGCCGAATAATTTAATTATTTCGTACGCCAAGGAGGAAGTAAGTGACGAATGAAAACATGCCTGCTTGTTCGCTTGTTGAAGCAGATCTCTGTGAGTCGGAAACAAATGGATCATTCATGCGGTGCCCCAAATGCGGTGTACCGTTGCGCTAACACGTAATCTATCACACTTACTTGGCTGTCGGATGTCGTGCTCTTGGAAACGCTCTTGTTATCGTCATCGTCATCAAATGCCGAACTGTCGTCGGCAAGGTGCGGGCCACCGGTGTTGTTGTTTTTAACAGCGATACCATTACTAGTTCCGTTGCAATTCGAAGCGGATCTGAACGGGCTTCCATCGGAATCAACCAGGTTTAGTTCTTTCGACCGATTAGTCACTTGCTCGACCGACCATTCTTCAACCAGTTGCTCGGGATCGGAATCTATTGGATCGGATTCGATGATCTGTTTGTCCAGCTGACCTTTCATCCATTGCGCCAAATGTAGAGCACTGCCCTGCGGTACACCGGTTTTATTGAGCTTCCGACACTTTGCATCGATAAGCTCTTCAACTTGCTTCGAAACATTGTTCAGTCTTGACTGAGTGCGCATCAGGAATGTTAGTCCGTGCAAAATTGAAGAAATGGGCATGGGCAACGACATGAGTGCGAACATAAAGGAAAGAAGAGAAAAAGAGGTAGAGATAATGTGAGTAAGTTAATAATTGGAAAAACTTATTCATTTGAAGTGAAAGCGTACTACCTACAGCTTATACACACCACTAGGTGATCGTGAGAATTGCACAAGAGAATCAACTATTTTTAAGCTATGTGTTCTTCACACAAGTAGTAAATCATACTGCTCGTTGAGCATACATTCAACGAATAAGATGTTCTTTTTATCCGAAGTTGTGCACAATAATGATATTAAAAATCATAGAAATAACATTAACAATAACATAGCGAATCTCTGGTCTTCTACGTTAGGACAACAACGGAGGGCAAAAGAAAGATCAATTTTGGAAGAAAAATTGAACGCTTGTTGGCATTGTAAATTGGGCTCGTTTAGCCATATCGTTGTATACCGCGGGAGCCAATGTCAGCTTCTATGAGTTTCGATCACACTCATCAATCAATCTTTTATTTAGCAACGATTCCCATGTATTATATCCAGATTTTACTATACAACTCAACGTACATTGTTCCTCTAGATTCCGTTTCCCGAGCGTTGGCTGGCTTTTGACGATTAGATGAGTAATTTGATCAACGCTGCGTCTCACACCTTTTGCGTTATGGTTTTTGACCGAGAATCAACAAGGGGCATAATTGAACATGGGCATTATTGGGTAGCCTGTTCATTGTACGTGGAATAAAACTAACAAGCGTTTAATTTTTCAAACAAAATCATATTTATTTTCCTAATCTCAGGATGACTGTTTGGTGGGCCATATACGTGCTGACATAAGCGTAATACAGCCTTCTTTACCTATTTCAAAACTATTCCTCAACAAACTGGTTAACGTACACAAACCTAAAAAACTCTGCACCATATCTTGGCTTACACGTACGAGGTTTCCGTTTTTTTGTTTGTCGTGATTTTTATCATTCATTCATTCTAATCAATTTCGTCAGTATATGACAGTTCCGCATAGTAACTGCGATCAAGTTCTAAAATCATGTTGCACACATACGATGGACCTGTAACGTTTTACTGTTTATAATTTGTCTAGACTGCATTGATCTTTTGTTGCAATTAGGAGGGAACAATCACTCGTATAACAATGTGTGTATAAAGCTTCGTGTACTTCTTAGTGCATCCATTTCAGAACATCCTTAATGTTCAGTGTTTCAATGGTTTAAAGCCACAATAGGCCTATTAGTTATGTATACGGAATGGGAGCCGCAGGTCAAACCTAAACATGCAGATTTTATCTTACTTCAATTTTGAACTAGTTCCTGCATCTTTTTACGCTGCACGACGGTTTGCTGCCAAATATAGTATGTACGTGACATTTATAGAAAGTTTTATAACATTTTTATCAAATTGCTTCATTAATCAAATTTGAACAAAACTCAACTGATTGGTTTCGCATAATCGATTGTATTACGTGGGACCTATGCACAAGACAAGTAGTGTAAAATTATTGCTATGAGAAATTCCCAATCAAATGACGCTTTAATTATTGTACTATAAATGACGATATTCAATTCACAGTTCCACTACCAATCCTTCGAGTCCATATAGTAAACACATGAATAAACAACTTGCTTCACAAATCTATAAAAAACTTCATCAAAACCTGTTTGAAAATAAACTCTCTTCACGTATTCACATAGCTACATATAGCTATTTGCTTTTGCAACCGTTGCCGACGGTGGATTTCATGACTTGCCAATGCAATGCTAATAACATTATCTTTTATACTTTAATTCAAACTAAGACAGCAAGAATTTGCCACAATATTGACATGAATGTACTGGTTACCAGAGGTGTTTTGTTGTAATGAAAATGATGAAAATTGTAACAGTAATTGCTAGACAGACATGCACACGTAAGCTGAAAGATATTTCAATAGACGGATTTTCATGGTTTGTCACTATTCGTTGCTTCCTTGCCCAATATGTGTGGCGTGTGTAAATTCATATCTTACTTACAATTTACGTTTCTTAATCTTACTATAAAAACCTAGCACGTCTATGTACTTTTGGGATGTCAAATAGAACGCTAGTTTTTACTGTTTGGGCTACAATGCAAGCAATATGTACATCATGATAACGAAAATCATCAGCAAGTGCGTGAACAGTTAAAAAGGTGTGATGTGCTTACGTTGACGAAGCGTTGCGGGACAAGAAGATCATGTATCAGGAACAAATCATCAGACTTGCCACTACACTACCGATTAGATGCTACCCTTCCGTTAAATTCATGCTAGCAGTACACCACCGTTCATCGCCTAACCGATCCCGGTCGGATTCAGTTTTCGATCGCTGGTAGTAGTCGCTGTATTCTCGAAAAACTAAATCATCCGCTTTTGACTACAAATCCAGCAGATTCGGTGGTGTAGGCTGCGTGGGCAGCATGCCAAATGGGTCATCATCTTCGCCGAGAAACTCCGCCTCGGTGACATCGTTACCGAACGAGGGATCGCAATTCACCTGATGAAAGTCTAAATCGAGCTCGAGCAAATCCCACGAGCCCCCGTACCCGCTGGCCAGGAGATATTTACTGCAATCAGTCCCTTTATTCCTGTGACCAATCTCAATAGGCGACACAGTCGCGCTGGGCGAAGTGGTCAATTCTTTGAAATCGTTTGAAAATGTATCGGACACCTTGTTGGATGACGAAGGTGACACGTTCGGTGGCGGTGTCTCGGGAGTCGGAATGTACTCCTCGTCCATTACCACGGAATGCCCGTCGGCATCTGATTCGTCGGCGTTATCTATAAATGATCGCCCCACGGAACTTAGGCTAAACTCCACAATCGATCGCATATTATCACGCGATCCGCGAGAGAAGCTGTGCAGTATGCGATCTCTGGTGGAGAGGGATACAGTCCCGTCCGGGAGATTCCGTGCGCTGTTGGAAATGCTGCTCTGCAAATTCTCACTGGACATATTTTTTGCTCCTGCCCCGGTACTGTTCAGGTAATTTTGGTTGATGTCATCGGTAGCGGATATCGAACCGTCGGAATCATTTATGCCGACCGTACGCGATGTCGAATTATGCGCTGCGTGCTGATTTGTACTATGATGAAGTAATATTAGTTCCGGTAGCTCAGATATAGAATCCTGAACAGTTGCTAACGATCGGTAGCTACGACTATCTACTGTATTACTTCGCCCGCTCAATGACGAATGCTTTCTGCCACTGCCTAACCCTATCCCATTTAATAACGTTGTAGCTGCGTTGTGAAAGCTTGCATTGCTAATATTGCTATTACTATTGCAATATGTTGCTAATGGTAATGAACCTAAGGAACACACCTGTTGGTTTTTTAAGTGAATGCTGTCCAGCGATGGTACCTTGACTGAAGCCGTTGATGTAGCCGTCGCGCCAATATCGCTGATCGGTACAAATGATTGTAGAATGTCCGGTGAATCCAGCGGACTGCTCAGTGGAGTGGAACCGATGGTTGCATTGACCAAAAATCTGCAATAGAGTATTCAGCACTGTATCTGTTAATCTGCACTAGACGCGAACCAACTGAGCACTTACATTTGTCTTGTCAGTAAGTTCTGCCAGACAGCTTTCAATTCTGTCGAAGGTGCCCTAAGAACAATGTATCGTTTTTTGGAGTTCTTTTTCGGCGTGCGGGTTAGATCGGGAGCACAGTGTACCGTGGGACTTTCAATTTGCCTTCCGTTGGGATCAATGGTTATGCGAAATTCAGTGTCTGTAGCAGAATAGTAGAAAATAGAAACGATAAGTAACCAAGCAAACAGTTTACATCACAATCCCCAATTTATAGTCTTCCAATGCGATTGGGATCTTATATAAACTTCAATGAACCTCATCCTAGGGCTGACACTTACTCTTTTTACGAATGTTGAAACAGGAATCCGTGATAGTAGACAGCGTGATGGGTTCTTCCGTGATGAACAGCACACGATCTCGGCTCACTTTAGCAAAGAGTAGGATATCGCTGAACAGTAATGTCCAGTAAGGTTTCACCGATCGCCCTTCAACCCGAGACAGATCTCCACCTGTGCATGTAAAAAAAAACGATGCAAGTGTTTGCTCCACAGACTGCCGCTAACTTCATAACGTACCGAAAATCCACTGCCGTCCGTGCGACGCCAGTTGGAAAGGTTTACACTTTGTGAATACCATCCTTGCCTCCAGATCCTGCAGCGTTAACAGCGGACGTCCTTCGCCGATCGGTTCCATTAGTCCACCACCCACGGTAATCTCGCGGTACGCAGTCTGTAAATATGTTTTAAGCCCCGTGGGGAATGGTCTTACACAGTCTCTCTCACGTGTGAGCACAAGCTTACCTGCAACTCGCTTATAATATTGTTGAAGTTATTATGTTCTTCACTATCTACACGACAATGAGACGCAATCATCTGCACTAATTTTAAAATCTCTCTAAAATGCTGAAGCGGTCGATGTATGAATGTAGTTAGATCTGGACGTTTTCGTGGTACCGGTGGCTCCGTAATGAATTTCATAAAATCACAGTTTGAATTTCTCGACTTGTTAACCTGCAGGATATGATAACATCACATATCGATTCAACCAAGTATGCATATTGTATGGGTAACCTACCAAAACACAATCAGCTTTCTTCAGGCCGTTGCAATACTTTCTGTACGCCGCACAAAGAGCCGTACTTTTGGATAAATAAACACGGGAAGCAAAATGGATTTGCGGTTCGGTCTCATCCTGTATGATTTGTTCCAGAATATCTTCCGATATTCGTGAGAGCTGAGAAAAATATAACAGTTTCTTTAACATCAGACACTTCTGATCGGAACGGTCAATCCCATACATACCTCGTCGATATTTTGGAACATAATTTTGTGATCGTTTTGCGAGATCAAGTCTTTTCGTTCGCGCAATGGATTGACAAATCGCTCGATACCAAAATTAATAGCATTAATAAAGTGTTGCTCACGGCTGATCAGTTGGTAGAGGAATTTTCGGCGATGATCTTCAGGAAACTGTTGGACAATTGACTGCAATATGTAAACGAGAAGATGGTTATATCAAATATTTAGAAAAAAAGATTCAGTATGCTGTTTTTTCCATGTAAAATTCGTTCAGCATTTCACATTAGGTGGGGATCACATTCTAGTGTTTCTGATTGTTAGGTTTGATACAATACTGTGGCGATGTTAAAGTGTTCTGAAGCGATTTTAAAGTGTTCTGGAGCGATTTTGAAGTTTACAATCAATCATTGGTGTCAATACTATTAAAAAAAAACCCCAAAAGCATGGCAAAATATGTTTTGCTTCAGAAAGCTTTACTATAGATATTGAACATACACACAGTCTATATTTTTGGACATACACTCCATCGTACACAACATTGAATGAATAAATTGAAATCAGAAAAATAGGAAAAATGTAAGAAAACGTGCCACAAGATCCGCCTTGTGCTATATTTACGATAGTATTATCTGCTTCCTATGCAATTTGATGTTCCTGGTGTACTTTATCCGGCTATTGATTCACTTTACTTTGCATACGCACAAAACATCTTTGCAAACCATGAAACCTATCTCACAATCGCTGCCATTGTAATGTCTCATTCACGAATATAATGATGCATTTGTTCAAGCGGTAAATAGCAGGTAAGTAATTTTCACGCTTGTCGTGCCGATCGTATATAAACTGGTATCATCTCTTAAAAGATACTCAGTATAAACTATCTTCGTTTCCTTATACCCGGACTCCGTTACTTCCGACGGTTACTTTCTCGACCTAAAATCGGATCGAACGCACGGACTTAGGAAACATGCGACTAACTTTTCTCTGCGTTCTGCTGGGAATTTTAGTTCCCTTGCAAGCAAAACCACAACTCGGTGGATCAGGAGGTTTGCTTGGTAGTGGAGGTTTGCTTGGTACCGGCGTCGGCGCTACTACGGGGTTGCTGGGAACTGGGGTACTAGGAACTGGAACCACCAGTGGCTTGTTAGGCACCGGAGTCGGAGCTACTAGTGGACTTCTTGGAACTGGTGTTCTCGGAACCGGAACCACTAGTGGCTTGCTAGGTACCGGAATCGGAGCTACCGGTGGACTTCTGGGAACTGGAGTCCTAGGAACTGGAACCACCAGTGGCTTGTTAGGC